>VXBW01001017.1:96956-117913 GCA_013400375.1 Thinocorus orbignyianus
CTGCTGTAGGGAGAGGTGTCCCTGCCCAGGGCAGGGGGGTTGGAACTTGATGATCTTGAAGGTCCCTTCCAACTCTGACCATTCTGTGATTCTATGATATAAACATCATTTCCATCACTTCTCTCCAACTCCTATGCCTTGATCTCTTCTGAAAGAAGAGTGTATTTACTGCAAGTCACTCAAATGCTTGCTTTGCCCGTTGCTGAAAACATCTACAGACAGTCTAAAGCAGACAGCCCTCTCATTCAGATGATTTTTTTCCACCCTCATCCTGGATTAAACTCATTTTCCCTGTTTTCTGTGGGAAAAAAACAACAAACAAGCCAACCATCAGCAGCATTTTGTGCTTTGGTTTCTCATGGTGGCATTTCTCCTTCAGAAGCAGCGGGTACGATTAAGCAGATGGCATGATTAAAGGCATTAAAAATCATCTGCCTTTAAGAAATTTCTCAGAAATCACAGTTAGTTGAAGAGCAAAATAGAGTGATAAGTAGTTTTGGAAGTTCTCCAGTTCCATCAAATTAATATCAGATAAGGTTTAGTCCAGCAAGCTACTGCCACGTGACCTGACAAGCTGCTGCTGCCCCTTTATTCACCCCAGACATTGCTTAAACGACCAAAACTCAACTGTGAAATCTGCTGAAATGCAAAATAAAAGGGTTTTTTCATCTTGGATTTGTTTTCTGAGCAAGAACTACAATTCTAACTGCTGCATTTTCATGAAGGAACGTGGATTGACACATCAAACATGCATATTAAAAGCTCTGTGTTGGGTTCACATTCAGTACCTCAGTGGGGTCAGGAGGAAAGCAGATTACAGCCATCACAGCTAAGTTCTCGAGAAGTTCCTTATCTTAAGTTCTCTGCAGTTATAGGGCTAATAGAGCCAAGCTAGTGGTAATTCAGTAATATTCAGTCTTAAATAGTTCTCAAAACTACTAATTTTTCACTCTGAAGATGGTGAGACCCTGGTCCGGGCTGCCCAGAGGGCAACACATCATTGAAGGGGTTCAAGGGCAGGTTGGATGGAGCTTGGAGCCACCTGGTCTGGTGGGAGGGGTCCCTGCCCAGGGCAGGGGGTGGCACTGGATGGTCCAAGGTCCCTTCCAACCCAAACCATTCTATGATTCTAAAACTTTACATTGCAGCCCTCTAAATTGGCCCAGGGAAGTTGTTAATGCCCCATCCCTGGAAGTGTTTAAGGCCAGGCTGGATGGGGGTTGGAGCAACCTGCTCTAGGGAGAGGTGTCCCTGCCCAGGGCAGGGGGGTTGGAACTTGATGATCTTGAAGGTCCCTTCCAACTCTGACCATTCTATGATTCTAAGATTCTATGAAATAAAAAGACTGGCTTTCCACCCTCCATGCCAAGTCAAAAGCTCTTTTAAAGTATTCATTCCCTTAAGAGTTTCACATGTTAAATAAACAGATATTCAAGCAGGACGTTCTTTAAAGCTCACCTTCTATCTTTTCACAGAGTTTATGCAAGCTTTGCATAGGACATCCCTCACAGAGCTGGGGCTGGCCCTTGGAAGTTTGCTGCACAGCGGCTACGGTGAATGCCTGTTTCAATGTCATCATGATTTCATCAACCTGCAAAGAGGCAAAAGAACAGAATTCCATTCCTCCACCGAGCTTCTGTTCTTCTTAACAAACTCACAACAGGCTTTTAGAATGATCTGGCTGCTTGTTTGGGAATGTGCTTATGATTAAAGCTCTGAGGAACCAGACCTGGGAGTCCTGGTGGACACCAGGATGCCCAGGAGCCAGCAATGGGCCCTGGGCGCCAAGAAGGCCAAGGGCATCCTGGGGGGCATCAGGAAGAGGGTGAGCAGCAGGTGGAGGGAGGTCATCCTGCCCCTCTGCTCTGCCCTGGGGAGGCCCCAGCTGGAGCACTGGCACCAGTTCTGGGCTCCCCAGTTCCAGAAGGACAGGGAACTGCTGGAGAGGGGACAGCAGAGGGCTACAAAGATGATGAGGAGCTTGGAGCATCTCTGTGCTGAGGAAAGGCTGAGGGACTTGGGTCCTTCTAGTCTGGAGAAGAGAAGGCTGAGGGGGATCTGATTAACACCCAGAAATACTCCAAGGGTGGGTGTCAGGAGGATGGGGCCAGGCTTTTGTCAGTGGTGCCCAGGGACAGGACAAGAGGGAACGGGCACAAACTGGAACATGGGAAGTTCCATCTCACCATGAGGAGGAACTTCTTTGGTGAGGGGGTGTCAGAGCCCTGGCAGAGGCTGCCCAGAGAGGTGGGGGAGTCTCCTTCTCTGGAGACATTCAACCCCACCTGGACACGTTCCTGTGGGACCTGCTGTGGGTGACCCTGCTCTGGCAGGAGGTTGGAGGAGATGAACTCCAGAGGTCCCTTCCAACCCCAGAGAGTTCTCTGATTCTGTGATTAAAAAGCAAAGCTCTTCCTGTGCTGTTTGTTCATGCAAACACACAAGGAAGACAGAACTTATCCCTTCCAGGCCACACAATTTTATTACTGTGGCCTAACAGAAGATATCACCTCTGTCTAGAAACACTTCCCTTGTGATAGCGAAGGCTTACTGCAGTTGGGATGCACTTGTAGGGAGTGGTCCTGATTTTCCTAACAGGTAGACTATGAAAAAACCCTCTTCCAAAAAAAAGGCATGCAGTCTAACTCAGTAAGTGCAATGAAAGGAAGTTTTATTGGATTTTAAAGGGGATTTTAACTCCTGCTTAAAAAAAATTAGAAGCTCCTCTGCTGTCTGCTATGCTCGGTAAATTTTGGGAATAATTCTCTTTCTGAGCAGAGCAGGATTTGAGCAAAATGCAGAGCATGGAGCACTAGAAAACTTTATATTCTTTGAAGCTCTTCTCTTTCACTTACCAGCGCTTCATCCGTGCACTGAAACACGTAGCAAACGAAGTGGAAGCCTCCGTTTTCTGAAGACTCTCTGCAGATGAACCCAAAATGATCCACGTGTCGAATTCCCTACAAAACCAACAGGAACAAAATGGTCAGATCTATTTTAAGTGGTTTATACCTGCTTTTTTTCCAGTAATGAAAGCCCAAAATGCCCAAGAGCATTACAGATAAGTCACGTAACTGTTTTGCAACCTTGAAGTCATCCAGCCATTAAAAATCTATTTGTTTTAGACCCTATTTCTCCATAAATCTTTCAAATTTCACTTAAGTCAGAGGTTGTTTGTTGGGGTTTGGGGTTTTCTGTGGGTTTTTTTTTTCCTTAAATTATTTTTTTAGTATAATGGGGCCATTGGAAAATAGTTCCAGGTATGAAGAAATACTATTCAGAACATATTTTACTCAATATTGGAAACAGCAGGGGAAAAAAGTTGCTTCTCTTTTGCTTAAGTGTTTGAGGATTGCTTTATCTACATCAAAGCAATAATGAAAAATGGATAAACAATCTTTTTCCATCTAAAAAAAGTCACTGCTATTTAAAAAATGAAAATGCTTAAATATCATTACTTAAAGATCATTCACGGAAGCATTTATTTATAACATATAACATTTATTTATAACACAGAAAGGACATGGACCTGTTGGAACAGGTCCAGCGCAGGGCCACCAAGATGCTCAGAGGGCTGGAGCAGCNAAGAGAGGCTGGAACGGGCTCTAAGGTCTCCCCAGAACATTCTCTTCCAAGGTGGTGAGACCCTGGCCCAGGTTGCCCAGAGAAGCTGTGGCTGCCCCATCCCTGGAAGTGTTTAAGGCCAGGCTGGATGGGGCTTGGAGCAACTTGGTGTGGTGAGAGGTGTCCCTGCCCAGGGCAGGGGGGTTGGAACTTGATGATCTTGAAGGTCCCTTCCAACTCTGACCATTCTGTGATTCTATGATTTCTCCTAAAAAACAGGCAAACTCAGGCCCAATCTACTTGCAGCAGCAGGTAACATCCTGTAAAATGCTGGCACATCCTGCTGAAATGCTCTTTAAGAAGGACTTTTTTTAATTGCTGGGAATTGTTTTCTTTTCTGAAAAGGCTTTCAGATGAGTAGAAGTAGGCGATCCCAGTGCACCATCCTGGGTAAAAAGAAACCCACCCAAATGTAGGATGATGAATTAATTCCATGTACAGTGGCAGAGTCTAGGGATAAAAGTTTAATTACACCCAGCACCATTTTTACTACCTTCTAAATGTCCTGGTACAACAATATTAAAGTCAGGTAAAGAGGGAGAATAAATTGTATCAGAAATAGTGATAAAGGATCAGAGTAAATCAGGAATTTCAGTGAAATTTAAACAATCTGGTGATGCCAAGCAGGACTTCTTTGGGCTGTTTGGTTTTTTTCTTTTCCTTGTTAACACAGCAAGAATCCCTCAATATTTGCTTTTCCATAATGAAGAAAACATCAGAAAAAAGCATTTATAAAGTATAAAAAAACCAGTCTATAAACCAGAATAGCCTGGGGTCACCAAAAGAGCATGTCATAGCATCCAACACCCTCAAGCAATCTGAAGAATGACGTCTTAGTGTTTGAAATCAAGCTTTGAAATTAAAGGCTCGAGGCTGTTTCAGACCAGCTAATTGAGATCCTGCCCCAGGACCACAGACTTCTCTCTGCCCTGATGGATCAGGCACTGAGGAAATTAAGGGCTGATTGTGATCTCCCTTGTAATTTAACTCAAGAAAAGATTAATTATTAATTAGCTCTTGCATGCAAACTACTTCTGTTTACTCTGAAACGTTCAGAACAGGCACCTGGATGTTGAGCGATGACAGCTGCCCTCATCAAATTAAAAAGTCACTTAGGAAAATTATGTTTATGAATATTTTAAGCTGTCCACATCAAATTAAGTCATTTATTTAAAAAAAAAAAATTAAAAAAATCCAAAGTTACAAGCAAATCATACTGTCTACATTTAAAAATGAGTAAATAAACATATAGAAACAACAAAAAAAGCCCAAAATTTGCTCATGAAGTCCACAGCCTGAGTCAACCTCTACCCCTACCTCACATCAAGTGAAAACAGTCCTCAGGGAAAGACAGAGATTCACACCCTGGGATACGAGGTCTTACTCCTCCCCAAGCTCCCCAGTCCAAACCAGCACTGCACCAGTTTAAACTCAAGGAGAATTTTTGGTTAAACCAGCAGGAACATCCACTCCCGGACAAATGTAAGTTTATTTCTATAATTACAGCTCAGTTTAATTTCTCAGAGGTTTAAACAAAAATGATCTCTAGTTTTTAAAGGAATTAAGTCTTCCCTAAGGACTCTATCCCAGTTTAATGAATGAAATTCAATTTCCACCGTTCACTTAAATTGAATCAAAACTGGTACAAACTAAATACACATAATACCCCCCGGGACAGCAAACGGATTGGGAAAGACAAATCCCTCCATCACAACACTGGTTAATTGACAAAACATCCAATGAGGGCAAGTGTTGGGTCCTGTTCCTGGGGAGGAATAACCCCCTGCTCCAGGACAGGTTGGGGTGACCTGCTGGAGAGCAGCTCTGAGGAACCAGACCTGGGAGTCCTGGTGGACACCAGGATGCCCAGGAGCCAGCAATGGGCCCTGGTGGCCAAGAAGGCCAAGGGCATCCTGGGGGGCATCAGGAAGAGGGTGAGCAGCAGGTGGAGGGAGGTCATCCTGCCCCTCTGCTCTGCCCTGGGGAGGCCCCAGCTGGAGCACTGGGACCAGTTCTGGGCTCCCCAGCTCCAAGAAGGACAGGGAACTGCTGGAGAGGGTACAGCAGAGGACCACTAAGATGCTGAGGGGCCTGGAGCATCTCTGTGCTGAGGAAAGGCTGAGGGACTTGGGTCCTTCTAGTCTGGAGAAGAGAAGGCTGAGGGGGATCTGATCAACACCCAGAAATACTCCAAGGGTGGGTGTCAGGAGGATGGGGCCAGGCTTTTGTCAGTGGTGCCCAGGGACAGGACAAGAAGGAATTAATTGGAACAGAATAAGTTCCATCTCACCATGAGGAGGAACTTCTTCGCTTTGAGGGTGTCAGAGCCCTGGCAGAGGCTGCCCAGAGAGGTGGGGGAGTCTCCTTCTCTGGAGACATTCCAACCCACTTGGACACATTCCTGTGGGACCTGCTGTGGGTGCCCCTGCTCTGTCAGGGGGTTGGAGGACATGATCTCCAGAGGCCCCTTCCAAGCTCACAGCATTCTGTGAACCATGACTCATGCCCACTGAAATCCCAAAGCAGACCTGAGCAGGGTGTTCCTTCTCTTATCATTCATCCAGCGTACACAGAAGTGAGTGTTCATCTCAGAAATGACAATGCAGAGCATGAGAAAACAACGAGGAGGTTAAAAAATTACTAATTAACTAACAACTCCTCAATAGCAATTACTGAAACCATCAGGGAGAGAATCCATTGGAAGCGCTGGGTGAGAGGAGCACCTGAGCATTCATTCACAAGTGGAGAGGACTTAAATAAAAAATGAAAAAGAAAGACTAGAGCAGAGTCTTACCTGAGAACAAAAGGATATTTCCTTAAAGCTTTTTTCAATTGCTACCTTCTTTGTGTCGGGACTGATGAGGTAAACTTCAGACTGGCCAATCTAAAGAGAGATAAACAGTAGGATGATAACAAAGAACATTAAACTCCCTTCTGCCTCATTATAAAAACGTTTCCTGCACATAAATCTCTCCTTTTTTTTTCCCTACCTGCATTTTCAGATCAATTAGTGTGTCAATATCAGTGAAAGAGAGAATACTGAAGCAAAAATGATGTGGAACCCAGAGATCTGCGCGGTACCCAACTGAGATTGAGCTTCACGTGTGAGACAAGAGACTGAGACTGATGCTTAATTAGAGGAGAGTAATATTATACCACAATTAACTGACTTTCCACTGAGCAAATACACTCACACTCCCTCTCCTTGTTTTCTGCAGGCTTGGCACATACCACATTCCCAAAAGCTAGTTAATTAAATTGTCCTAAAATTTGAATCCAAGCATGTGCCTCTTCCTGTATTCCACCTCATTATTTTTTAGGAATGTATTTATATATTTAAGACACACATAGGCAATTAATTTAAAGACTTTACTTCAAAGAATATAAATTATCTTATTTTCTGGAGTGTATTTTCTAATTTATTTCAATCTGTAGGGCAACTGTACAGCCCTGACTCAAAGCTGATGCTGACTTTTGATGGGCAAAGGGCATTTTTAAGGTGAAACTATTGTTTTCAATATTTCAGCTTCTTTGCAACATTTTAATGGCTAAAATTCAAATTCCTCATAGTTTCTAGCACATTAGAAAGTCTACTAGGGAGATTTTAGGAAAGATGGGTGGAATCTGGATGCATTCATGACTTGGGGACCATCGGAACCAGGAAAGAAACCCAAACAATACACCCCTTTCCTCCCCAGAAAATACAGCCAGAAGAAAAGCCTCAATATAATCATAATTATTAAAAAAAAACCATCCCAAATTCTAAGAAATTAGCTCGGAAAACAGTTCTTCAGGAAGAGATGCCAAAACCAGGACTGTCTGAATGAAAACTGCCTCTAATCCATGTCCCTCAGCACCACATCTGCCTGGCTTTTAAATCCCTCCAGGGATGGTGACTCCACCACCAGGTTGAGAAAGCTGGGGAGACCTTCTCCTTCTCTATAGCTCATGAAAGGAGGGTGTAGCCAGGGGGTGTCAGTCTCTTCTCCCAAGGAACAGGCGATGGGACAAGAGGAGATGGCCTCAAGTTGCACCAGGGGAGGTTCAGATTGGAGATTAGGAAAAAAATTTACACTGAAAGGGTTATCAAACATCACACCAGGCTGCCCAGGGCAGTGGTGGAGTCCCCATCCCTGGAGGGATTTAAAAGCCAGGCAGATGTGATGCTGAGGGACATGGGTTAGTGATGGGTTTTGTCAGTGTTGGGTTGATGGTTGGACTCCATGATCTGAAAGGTTCCTTCCAACCTGGACAATTCTATGATTCTATGAATTGAGGAAGGTGAGAAGAGTCAGCAGATAATTCACCTGAATATTTGTCACACCTCAAATACCAACCACCCTCTGCCACCATCCTGTGGGAAATCCAAGTAAATCTACTGCCCCCCAGTCATGGTTCCATCTTTCTGCTCTAGTTACAGGTAACTCATTCACCTGGAAATTTATTCCTGCTGTTACTAGTTCATGTAACTGTATGGACCATTTTGCAGTTATTTAACGATCTACTAACCTGCTGCAGCTTTCTAAAAGCTGTCTTTAGAAGTCCAGTGTCTCATTTTAAACTTATTTCAACTACATAAAACAATTTACACCGACTGGCAATGCCTTGTAGAGAAACAGGCGAGTTTAAATTCATCACAGAATCTTCATGGTTGGGAAGGACCTCTGAGATCACCAAGTCCAACCATACACACACAAATAAACCCTACAGCCTCAGCCACTAGAGCATGCCCTGAGGTGCCACATCTACATGGTTCTGACATACCTCCAGGGATGGGGACTCCATCACCTCCCTGGGCAGGCCCTTCCAGTGCCTGACCACCCTCTCAGTGAAGTCATTCTTCCTGATATCCAGCCTAAACCTCCCCTACCCCAACTTCAGACCATTTCCTCTGGTCATAGAATCATAGAATGGTCAGAGTTGGAAAAGACCTTCAAGATCATCAAGTTCCAACCCCTTCAGATCCTGGAAGGCCGCTCTCAGGTCTCCCCGGAGCCTTCTCTTCTCCAGGCTGAACAGCCCCAGCTCTCTCAGCCTGTCCTCACAGCAGAGCTGCTCCAGCCCTCTAATCATCTTGGTGGCCCTGCGCTGGACCTGTTCCAACAGTTCGATGTCCTTTCTACGTTGAGAACTCCAGAACTGGTCCTGTCATTATTCCCTTGGGAGAAGAGGCCACCACCTACTTATCTACACCCTCCTTTCAGGTAGCTCTGGCAATTGCAATTAAGTTATTAAATAATTAACTGCCATCTTTTGGGATATCTACTTTGGTGTCTGCCAGTCCAAACTCCAAGGTGTGAAAACAGCCACCAGGAGCTGCAAATCTTGCTTTACCGTAAACAACATCGTCCGGTTTTCCGCGATGTCCGTCGGCTGCACCACGCTGTGCCCGTAGAGAAGTTGGCTTTTGAGGTTCAGTGAAATTGCATCTTCTTCAAAGGACTTGACAAAACTGTTACTCCTATGGTTTCCCTCCTGCAATTCCTTCTTAAAAGCAAAGGAACGAAGCCCGGGCTGAGAAAAAGATTTCCTCATGGGCCTTTTCTCCTCCTCTTCGCTGACCAAGGGCTGGAAGACAGACCGAAACTTGGAGCTGAGAGAGAAGCCTCCGAAGTTGTTGGCAGTTTCATGTTGTTGGGATGATGAGTTGCAATCAGCCTTTTTTGTACAACTGGCACGATTGAACTTCTCAATGCATTCATCGATGAGAGCTGGGGGGGCATTTTTATGTGCTACAGTCACCCGGCCACAGAAAAGCACCTCGAATTTTTTGGCAAAAGGATCTTCAACGTCGGAGAGGTTGTTCTGAAGCTCCTCTTGACGAGCTATTTTGCCAGCCTGTCGGATTGAGCTTATGATCTCAGGCACCTACAGGAGTTGGGGAAAGAAAATACACAACATTAGCATCTACTGCTTTAGGACAAACAAGTTATAAGGGACAAGGTGCTTATTTTTCTGGTTATTTCTCCAGAATGGCCCCTTTGGGTTTGTTTTCTGAAAGACCAGTTGAAGTGATCTTGTGTTTGTCCGACAGACACGTTATAAAAGTTAAATGCTAATGAGATGTTGTACCATCCTGTGATTCTCCGGTTCTGTGTGATGACAGGGAAATATAAAACTTTATTCTACCCATATTTCAAACTCCAATTGCTTCAGCATTTTCTAATAAACACATTTTACTCTCCTGGGAGCGTCTGGACTCACCAGCCACAGGTGATTTTGTTATGCAGAGACCCGCAACGCTCAGCTAAAGCCCAGACGTGGCATTTGCTTTCCATCAGGTTACTGAATTTGAGTTCTATGATGGTTTTTTGTCATCAGACACCATGGGAATCCATAAAATTGCTCTTCAGCAGTTGTTGGATTTTAGGTATGGCAGGAGTTACAGACACCACATCTCACAGAATGACTTTTGCAATCAGTAATAAACTTCACGTGTGAGGAGACCTCCTTGGGCCCGTTGATGAAAGCCCCAGAGGATACAGAATCATAGAATCATAAAACGGTTAGAGTTGGAAGGGACCTTAAAGATCATCNGCTGGACCTGTTCCAACAGTTCCATGTCCTTTCTGTGCTGAGGACTCCAGAGCTGGACACAGGACTCCAGGTGGGGTCTCAGGAGCACAGAGCAGAGGGGGAGAATCCCCTCCCTGGCCCTGCTGCTCACACTTTTGCTGCAGCCCAGGCTGGGGTTGGTTTCTGGGCTGCCAGCGCGCACTGCCGGCTCCTGGGGAGCTTCTCATCCAGGAGCACTCCCAAGTCCTTCTCCTCAGGGCTGCTCTCCAGCCATTCTCTGCCCAACCTGGATTTGTGCCTGGGATTGCCACCTCCCAGGTGTAGGACTCTGCACTTGGCTTGGTTGAACTTCATGCCATATCTGATTAATTATTTTCACACAGGCCAAGGCTTGAATTATGTCATTTATAAGTAAGAGCTGGCTCCCCGGCCACACTTACTGGAAAACACTGCCTCCTCCGTTCCTGCTCACTCACCTCCCAAAATTCACAGCCTCTTAATATGGTTTTATTACTCCTGATTAGGCAAACAGTGCAGCATCGCTCTAGAAGCAGCAGCAAATCACTGCTGCAGCATCCCGTGACCCTTACTTATCTTAAATATTCATTTCTTTTCATTAGTAAAGATAAGATGCCATGATGAATGGGGAAAAAAAAAACCAAAATATATATTTCCCAAGTGAGATTTGTGCTCTTTTCCTCTGCCTGTGCCATTCTAGGCATCTCGTGCAAGTATCTAGAGATGAAGAATCCACACGGTCCTCCCTGACCTCAGGGCCTGGGTCCCTCAGAAAACAGACTTGGATGCCGAGCACATGAATAGCAAGTAAACATTAGTTAAAAAGAAAAAAAAAAGGAGAAAGAAAAAATAAGAATCCGTAAAACCTAAATAAATAGCTAAGTATACTGTAATTATTTCAAAAATTATTAACATAAACACTGGAGGCTCTATCCTGGTACATTTATTAATCCCAGCTGGAATTTCTCCTGCTAAGCAGCACGCCACTGGGCCAACTGCAACCACATCTCCTGCAAACTCCCAGCAATTAATTAAGATGTAAAGTAGATGAGATTTTATGGCTCTTCAATTTGTATCATAAAGCTGCAGGGATCAAGTTGCTGCTGAACTGAGTTCACGTTGGTTGGAGGGGGGGTTTAAAGCTTGTGGGGTTCTTGCTGAACATTAAAAGATAAAGATATTTTTAATTGTAAGGGTACCCAACATTTTCTATAGAAATTTCTGTTTCTACTAATCTATCTTGCTAAGACAGTGGGGGATCACAAAGTGATGTGGGGTTGGAAGGGACTTCTGGAGATCATCTCCTCCAACCCCCTCACAGAGCAGGAGCACCCACAGCAGGTCCCACAGGAACATGTCCAGGTGGGTTGGAATGTCTCCAGAGAAGGAGACTCCCCCACCTCTCTGGGCAGCCTCTGCCAGGGCTCTGACACCCTCACACCAAACAAGTTCCTCCTCATGGTGAGATGGAACTTCCCATGTTCCAGTTTTCCCTTTGTCTTGTCGCTGGGCTTCACTGAGAAGAGCCTGACTCCATCCCCTTGCCACCTTTCACATCTTCTTTCTGTCAATTTGCTCTTTTTCTGGGTCTAATGATTTCACCGCAGGGAAAGATGTGAGATTCACACTGCCAACCCCTAAGTATAGAATCACAAAATCCCTGAGGCTGGAAGGGACCTTTCAGATTGAATCCAACCATCAACCCACCTCGGACAAAACCCATCACTAACCCATGTCCCTCAGCACCACGTCTGCCAGGCTTTTAAATCCCTCCAGGGATGGGGACTCCACCACTTCCCTGGGCAGCCCATTCCAAGACTTCAGAACCCTTTCAGTGTAAAATTTTTTCCTAATCTCCAGCCTGAACCTACCTTGGTGCAACTTGAGGCTGTTTCCTCTTGACCCATCACCTGTTCCTTGGGAGAAGAGACCAACTCCACCTGGCTACCTGATCTAGTGGAAGGTGTCCCTGCCCAGGGCAGGGGGTGGCACTGGATGGGCTTTAAGGTCTCTTCCAACACAAACCATTCTGTGATTCTCTGAACATCAGAGCACGACCAGAGGGCTAGAAGCCAGCAGGGCTAGAAGCCACCGCTGCTCTGGAAGGACCTTGAAACCAGCTTTGCAAAGACAAGACAGAGCTGTCTTTTCAACCACGATAAAGGAAAGCTCCAGGACAGGATAACATCACCAAAAAGCTATGGAAGGAAAAGGGATGGTTCATGTGTCTACCTGCAGGCATGGATTGCTCTTTGAAGAGGTATTAGGCAGAGAGTGGGATAAGTGAGGGTGATGAAGGCAAGACTCCGATTTTGCAGGGATGTATGTGGGTGGTGAGGCACTGGAACAGGTTGCCCAGGGAAGCTGTTGATGCCCCATCCCTGGAAGTGTTTAAGGCCAGGTTGGATGGGGCTTGGAGCAACCTGCTCTAGGGAGAGGTGTCCCTGCCCACGGCAGGGGGGTTGGAACTTGATGATCTTTAAGGTCCCTTCCAACTCCAACCATTCTATGATTCTATGCAAGAAGCTGATTAACAAGAGCACACTGAAATTCAAAGGATATTCCACGTGGGGCAGGAGACAGTGATCTGTTTAAATCCAGCTCTTTTTGACTCAGACCATGGTGTGTGAGTGCTTAGTGGCCTCTGAGATGACCCTGAGGGCAGAGCTCCACGGAGCCAACGCGTAAAGTTTACAGCTTATCATAAAAGGTGACGAAAGCTCCCGTGTTAATTACTGAGTGCTGTCTCCAGAAGATTGCAGAGTAAGGCAGAGCCATGCCACCAGTACTTTATGCCACTTCCACGCCATCACATTCCTTTGAATATTACAAAGCCCAGCTCAAGAACCTTCCTCGTGACTCCTACATGGAAGAGGTGACCCTTTTTGCAGAGTCATTGGAACTGGAGAGCACTCCACACAATTCAGAGAGGCATGAAAAGGTTTTCTTCCCTTTCTGGAAAAACCCAACCCAATATTTGCAGAATCTGTTTATAGATTATTCTAAACAAGCTCAGAAATAGAACACAATTGTACTCAGTGTTCTGGTGAAGTTAGACTGCTCTGTTTCGTGGTGGTGCTCCTTCCCCAAGAGAGATGCATCACGTTGCTGATACACTTCAAGTCTTGCTTTCACCTGCTCTCACCTTACTCCAAGCCCAAAATGCAACAAAACCTGGCTACTCTCCATAAATAAACCATCACATCCCAAATCGATGCTTACTTTTGGACCCCTCCCCAGGAAAATGCATGATCCAAACCCAAACTGTGGTTGAAGGAAGGTCTCCATGGGCTTTTAGTGCAGCTCTGCAGGCAGCAGCGCCCGGCTGGCTCCAAAGGTTTAGGTACAAAATCTACTTTTGGGAAGGCCATTAGTGTGCTCTCCTCTACACCTGGAATGCTCATCATCTGCTCTTCATTAATTTATTTATTGTTATTTATTTCCTCTTCCGTCCCAGCAACGCAAACCTCTTCTTTTCATCTCATCTTCATCCATGCAATATCAAAGGTCATGCTTTCTCTCTCTTGGAAACAGCTCTTAGAACCATAGAATGGTCAGAGTTGGAAGGGACCTTAAAGATCATCAAGTTCCAACCCCCCTGCCGTGGGNAAGGACAGCACGAACCCCATTGCTTTCCTAAGGATATTTTGCATTTGCTGGCAGCTCTCAATGTGATGTTATCAGGAGAAAAGGGAAGACCAAGCTGTTTACTCAAGATCCACCCCCCACTAAGATACAGCGCGATCTCATTTTAAAGGCAAAACTGGCAAACTTCCCTAGAGTCAAGGATCACTCTCCTAAAAAGTCAGTCCTTCCAATTCCTGCTGATAACAGATGAATTTTAGACCAGGCTTCCCTTCTGCAGAAAGATAAAGCCATCTTAAAATTTTACAGTAGGTGAAAAGTTCAACTTCTCTGTATTCTAGTCTTCCTCTCAAATCCAAGTTGGACAAAAACCTCCCAAGAAAAAAGAGAGAGTTTGGGAAAAGATGCTCCTTGGCTCCTGAAAGCCATCATAAAGCCAAGCCAAGGTGCCATCCTGGAAATACTTACGGACAAGAAGCCAAAAGAGGAGTTTTAGTGGTGCCTCTAGATTATGAAAATGGTTTTCCCTGCTGATAAAAGATCCTCTTGTTGACATCCAGTCCCAAATTCAGCACAGACCTACAAAAGCAGATCTGCACCCCAGATTCTGGTCACCTCAGCTCAGCATTATTACCTGGCCTATTAGCAGATGCTGCTAATTGATCTCAGAAGCAGAGCTCATAGAATCATAGATTCATAGAATGGTCAGAGTTGGAAGGGACCTTCAAGATCATCCAGTTCCAACCCCCCTGCCATGGGCAGGGACACCTCTCCCTAGAGCAGGTTGCTCCAAGCCCCATCCAGCCTGGCCTTGAACCCCTCCAGGGATGAGGCATCAGCAACTTCCCTGGGCAACCTCTTCCAGTGCCTCACCACCCTCACACCAAAGAATTTCTTCCTAAGATCTCATCTAAATCTCCCCTCTTCCAATTTAAAACCATTATCCCTCATCCTGTCACTCCGCTCCCTGACCAAGATTCCCTCTCCAGCTCTCCTGGAGCTCCCTTAAGATCCTGGAAGGCTGCTATCAGGTCCCCCCAGAGCCTTCTCTTCTCCAGGCTGAACAGCCCCAGCTCTCTCAGCCTGCCCTCATCTCGGAAAACCCTAGGAACTAAAGAGTAACAGTTGAAATTCATCCCTCCATTCCTTCCCCATTAGCTATTAGCAGCAATTCCCTGCAACCGGCATCCAAACCTTACATATAAAATGATATCAGTAAGAGTGTATATCAAGACTTTAAAAAATACATGTTGGCCCAGGATCAATTCCAGAGTTCCAACCATTAGCACTTAATAAATACTAAATTTAAATCCACGTTGTACTTTATTCAGTTGCAAAATGCAGCAATACACAAGAATTCAGAATCTCTTCTCTCTTCAGGGTTACGAAATGGCTATTTTAAGCCTATCCAGGCTCTTCCAACGGTAAATTTCCCATTATTCTTTTTTTCTCCTTCCACTCTCCACACAAGTCTTGATTTCCTTAGAAAATGGTAAGTCAGAGAACCACTTGATAACTACTTTAATAACTACCAAACACTGAATTGCAGCTAAACAGGACAGTTCACCCCATCACCTCCCTTTCAGAGCAACTAGATTCTGAATTTTCCAGTTATTTCCAAAGTATTCTGTATTTAAACACTTACCCACCAGGGGAACCCAAAATAAGTATTCAACATTTCTAGAAAACAGATGTCACAGATTTATAGGATCTCGAGAGAAAACTGGAAGAGGATACAAAGATGATGCTCAACGGGACGCATGAAGAGATGGGCCGAAGGAAAGCAGGAAGAAGGAAAGGAAAAGAAGATTTTAAACAAATCTTGGGGGTGTTGGTTGACTGTGGGCTGAACATGAGGCAGCAGTGTGCCCAGGTGGCCACCAGCNTAATTTCTTCACTGTAAGGATTCTGAAGCCTGGGTGCCCAGGGAAGGGGTTGAGGTACCATCCCTGGAGGAATTTAAAAGACGGGTTGACACAGTGCTCAGTGACATGGGTTAGTGATGGGTTTTACCAGTCAGGTTGATGGTTGGACCTGATGATCTGAAAGGTCCCTTCCAACCTGGACAACTCCATTATTCTATGAAAGACTCCTTTAAATGCCAACTTCTTTCCCCCCAAATTATGTCCGCACTTGGGACTGCTGGGATTTCAGCCACACGATATACAAGCACACTAGGCCTTGTGTTCCTTAAACACACGTGAAAGTGTTACTGGATCTTTAGAAATATTAGAGAAAAAATTGCTGCCTGAATTTTAACAACCTAAAATAAAAAAATCTGTATCTCCTTCTGCATTTTATAAACAAAACACAGGATCAACTCCATGAGCTCTGTTGGCTTATAAAAGAACATTTTTCTGAAGTCTACCAAAGTCAGCCTCCAACGACTGTATCTTAAACACAACCTTAAATCCTACAGGTTATATTCCAGTGGGATTTACCCTAAATCTGAAATTCCAGCACGTATTTTTGGTTCAGGTTCTGGTTAACTCCCCTGAGAGTTTTAAAGACCGGCCTCTCGCACATAATCCTCTAAAACTCCAGAGAGCTTCTACAAATCTCCTTTGCCATGGCTTGCACTCGAGGAGATTGGAAGCTATAAAAAAAAAAGGTCTAAAGACACAAAACCAGCATGAAATATTTAGTGTTAACCACCCAAATTTCCATGACAACAGCTTCGGTGAGCTCACCTCACTGGGGCTACAGCAGCAGAGCAACCGTCCAGTAAATGGAGGGGCAATTTAAGGTCTAATAAAAATAAGATATTTGGTTACAGTGTTCTGTGAAATAGAATCATAGAATGGTCAGAGTTGGAAGGGATCTTCAAGATCATCAAGTTCCAACCCCCCTGCCCTGGGCAGGGACACCTCTCCCTAGACCTAGCAGGTTGCTCCAAGCCCCATCCAGCCTGGCCTTAAACACTTCCAGGGATGGGGCATCAACAACTTCCCTGGGCAACCTCTTCCAGTGCCTCACCACCCTCAAGGATGTCCAGGAGGGCTTTGAATGTCTCCAGAGGAGACTCCCCCACCTCTCTGGGCAGCCTCTGCCAGGGCTCTGCCACCCTCACAACAAAGAAGTTCCTCCTCATGTTGAGATGGAACTTCCCATGTTCTAGTTTGTTCCAGGTTCCAGGTTGTGGTGTGAAATGATATTTTAGATCATCAAATGCAAAGCAAATAAAGTCACACTGCCCTATAGATGGCAAAACCCCAGCCAAACACTTAGTTGTACCATCTTTATCTCATGAGACCTGGAGCTGTCCCTGATTCTGCAGGATTTACTAATATGTTTTGTTATTGGTTTGGCCCAGAAGGTATTAACCACAGGAAGACAGCTAAAAGCACCCATTTCCAGAGAGTTTTTTCAGCACAGGAAAGCAAAACAGGTTTTGACTGGCGCCTCAGATTTGTGTTTTGAATCGCAGAGGGGAGGACGTGCACCAAAGAGCAAGCTCAGCTGCTTCCTTGGGCTTGTTGTTCAATCTGAAGGTCAAAAAGAACCCGAAAGCACATACTCATAAGAAATTAATACAGAAAGGCATAAATGATTCAAGAGAAAAACCTTTGTGAGCTGCAAGTTCGCTATGGAATTCCTTGCTCCTTACTAAGCACCTGTAAAGTACCTTCCAAACGCAGAGGACCATGGAAAAGCCGTGCCAGCCAGACCCTCTCCCATCGGAAAGGGGATGGCTGAGCAGAGAGGGTGTAATTCAGGTCTGGTACGGAAGGAAAAAAGATAAAAGAACTGGAAGGGTGAAGAATAAAAGCAAACAGATCCAAAGGGAACGTAAGTGCTGAGTAACAGAGGGGTTTCACGGCAGGGCTGGCTTCATTTGGAATGCTGAGAGCGTATTCCTCGGTCATCGCCCAGGCCCCCGCGGGGAAGGTGGGGAGTGACCGGCATACAGAAAACAGCACAGCTTGTGAGAATTCCCGTTTATCCCAAAGCTGTCAATTGGTAAGGACATTTTTCCCCCATTCCCTGAACAAAAACTAACCTGGAGAAACACACTGAGCTTCAACGTAGTGTTCTCTGACGGGGACATCGTGTGAACTCGGGTACCAAAACCCAGTTTTGGCAGAAATAGGAACTTTTTTCTTTGATCTGCTGCTGGCTTCTGGCCCGAGAGGCATGAAGGGATCTGTCCCCCTCCACAGCCCTTCCTGGGATCTGTGTTGTCCCCCCAAAACCCTTCCTGGGGTCTGCCCCATCCCCCCAAAACCCTTCCTGGGGTCTATGTCCTCCCCCAGCCCTTCCCAGGGTGGCCTCAAGGAGACTCCTCCACAAGGGAAATGGCCACATTCCCTCCCTAGTGATTCCCAGTTCTTCCTGACACTGGTTCTCTATTAACTCTCCCATTCTTGATACAGAATCCAAGCATTCAACTTAATTTACCAAAAAAAAAGGGTTATTGGGAGCAAACACACCGGCACAAGTGAGGATTGTAACCAGAGGACACCACCCTTCATCCATCTCCCCAAATAATTTACCCTTTAGAAGTAAGATGGGCTTAAAAGCAAGCCAGGCTTAATAAATTTCAATATTTTCTGGGTTTTAGTGTAAAACTGCCTGTTTCTGAGGGCTCCTTAAGAGACTGAATCCAAATTCATTGGGCTAAAATGCAAGTTATTCCTGGAGGGATTAAAGACACCCAAAGGTGCTCTAACTTCAAAAGAGGAGAATCAGCACAGTTGGAACAAAACATCCTCATAAATGAGTGGGATATAACCTAAAACACAGCAGGATAAAAGCCAAGAGCATCCTTTCTGAACGTTCTTTTAAGAAAAGAAGAGAAAAAAATAGGATTGGGGGGAGGATTCCTCAGGCTTCCTGATTTTCAGTCCCTCATTCCCTTCCAGGAGGCAAATTAATTTCATTTGTAGGGTCTGACCTAAACGAAGCAGCAGACTGTTACTCCCACGTGTTCTGCCCCCAGGTGTCTGAGGCACTCTGTTATGCAGAAAATAGTAGAAATAAAGGCAAAAATCAGCAAGATTTTTTTCTTTCTAACTTTCTAACACCTTGTTTGAAGTTATATCAAGATTCCAAGAAAAATAAGTGCTGTTCCCAACATTATTATTGTCGGTTTAGAATCCTTTAGACAAAATGAGCAGAAACTAGAGGTATTTATTTATAAATGAGCCTTTTTTGTAACTAGGAAGAAACACTGTGTATAAATTGCTCAACTGGCTGAGAATCTGAGGATAAATTTACTCTTGATACAGTTTATTACACTAAGAACTGCTTCCTTCTATTTCTTCAGCACTCAGTTCTTTAATTCTGGTTTCTGTTGAGCTGCTTGTGAAGAGAAACTTCCATTACAAAATGCTGTTGTAGATAAATAACACTGAACTTCAATAAAAACTGTATGAAATAACAAATAAAATCACTTTTAGTGGCTATCACTGCACTATTAGCTCCTACTAATGGATTAATGGTGTGCAAATACACCATAAATCAGTAAAAAACTGCATTTCTCTGTATTTTTTTATTTACAGACATAAAGCTTTGATGTTTTTCGACTTCAAATGATTTCTTTAACTTTTAGTAAGTTTCTGAAGTGAACTAAACTGAATATAGATTAAAATATCTCTGTATATCCACAGAAGTGACTGCATTGCCTACCCACAACAGCGCAGAGTTAGTTTATGCTTTCAACAAACCACGTTTTTAAGGAGCTCAGTCAAAGGTTTCCCTGAAGTCAGTTGTCTGACTGTATAAAAATCCATGCAGGAAAAACAGGTATACCTATTCTTTTGGATTTAAATAATGTTAGGAGACCAAAAGAAGCCAGTATTTAAGAATTCATTCTCCACCAAGTCATCATTTAAGTGGTTTAGCCAACATCCACATGGCAACCCCAACCCAGGCTGGGTTCAAGAGGGGTTTTATCCTCCATCCCCACAAAACCCATCCCCAAGGAGCCCGTGTGTAGGGTTAAAAAATCATAGAATCATAGAATGGTCAGAGTTGGAAGGGACCTTAGAGATCATCAAGTTCCAACCCCCCTGCCATGGGCAGGGACACCTCTCCCTAGAGNCCAGCTCTCTCAGCCTGTCCTCACAGCAGAGCTGCTCCAGTCCTCTGATCATCTTGGTGGCCCTGTGCTAGACCTGTTCCAACAGTTCCATGTCCTTTCTGTGTCGAGGACATAGAAGCACATAAAAGCCTTGTAATGAAGATATATTAAAAGCTAAAGTTCATCCAAACACTGTGGGGTGATTTTACAGCTTATGGAAGCAGATTACTTCACTTGGAAGCATCTCCAGGCCTGGGGACTTGGAGGGTGACACAGATTTGGGAAGGGGTTTTAAGTAATAAGAGGAGGAAGACAGCTTTGTTTCGAGGGGGCAGTGTCCTCCCCCCCTGCATCCTGCAATCCCTCCTTGCTCCGAAACAAGGCACCATCTCATAAAAACTGCATTTGTGTGCAAAGCCCCAGAGCAGCAGTGCATTTGTAGGGCTCAGATTTTTGGCAGGCTGGAAAGCTTTCTCCCTTAACAAGCCCGGGTTTATATTCCCCTCAATACACTTCTTGGCTTTCCCTCCCAAATTAGCGCCGATGATTAACGGCCATTAAAAGAATCAACCCCAAAACGCTTGCGAGGAACCAGCACTGCAATAATTAGTTGTAAAAGCAGAGTTAGAAGGAGGTTTCTGGCCAGAGCTTCTGTTGCTCTCCCTAAAAAAGTGGCCAAGTCCTGCCTTGTAGCTCCTCCAAGACTAACTCCAAGACTCCTCAAAAATCAACTCCTCGGCGGGCAGCGCTTTGTCCGGCTGACAAATGAACAAGGGGCCACCCCCTCGGTGCCATCCCCATGTGGTGACTCCACAGCTTCACGCATTTTTCCACAGCAGCCACCTGCAGGGAAGATTGGCACCTAGGTAGGAGTCAGCAGGGAAATTAGCCCATATAATTCCCCCAGATAACATGGCAAATCAAGCTTTACATCACTCTCCAGCCAGACACAGGGATGAAAGGAGAGGGAACCACCGCGACAACAGCCCCACCTGGGAGCTGTTTAAACAGAAGGGGGAAAAAGCCAGTTATTAAGGATAAATGTCTATGTTTCTGAAGTTAAGAAGGCTCCTTTTGAGGCAGAACAGAGCAAATCCTTCTATCTGCGGATCCAAAGGAAGGTAACACAGCCACACACCAAACCTTTCCCTCTTCCCATCTTCCCAGGGTAGATATTTCACCTGGTATATCA
>VXBW01001017.1:119704-148821 GCA_013400375.1 Thinocorus orbignyianus
CTTTTGCTGCAGCCCAGGCTGGGGTTGGTTTCTGGGCTGCCAGCGCGCACTGCCGGCTCATGGGGAGCTTCTCATCCAGGAGCACTCCCAAGTCCTTCTCCTCAGGACTGCTCTTCAGCCTGTGTGAAACGGCTGGGAAATGTCACACTTCCAGTCAGTCTCACTGCTCACGTTAGCTAACGGCGTTTCACATCATTTTTACACAGAAAGGGTTATGAAGCATTGGAAGTGGCTGCCCAGGGCAGTGGTGGAGTCCCCATCCCTGGAGGGATTTAAAAGCTGGGCAGACGTTGTGTGCTGAGGGGCATGGGTTAGTGATGGGTTTTGTCAGTGTTGGGTTGATGGCTGGACTCAGTGATCTGAAAGGTTCCTCCCAACCTCAGTGATTCTATGACTCTAGGATCGCTCCGCTTCCAGAAATAACCTGTTGAAGAAAAGAATGAAAAAGCCCCAAGGATGTATGTTCAGATTGAGGGATGGTATCTGTCACCCAGAGAGACTGAGATGAGATCTGGGGAAGAACTTGGTGTGAGGGTGGTGAGACACTGGAAGAGGTTTCCCAGAGAAACTGTGGCTGCCCCATCCGTGGAGGGGTTGAAGGCCAGGCTGGATGGGGCTTGGAGCAACCTGGTGTGGTGGGAGGTGTCCCTGCCCAGGGGACAGGGAGAAAAAGGGGTCTCAAGGGGAAGAGACTAAATGAAGAGACAGACCAACAGCAAATGAACTCCAGCTTCTGCTGTTAATGTGACTTTCCTCACTGCTCTCCCTGCTTTGCTTCATCTCTTCAATGGAGATCCATCTCCTGGCCCTGAAGGAAGGAGGAGAGGGCACCCTTCGGCACTTGGGACACAGCCAGGCTGAAGTGTTGGGATATAAAACCATTTGGTAAGGCATGAAATGCTTTAGAGGAAATGAGAAAGCCCCTGCATTGCTCACCTTCCAAAAAATATGGATGTAGGAACAATAACTGCATTCATTTGTCAGGATGTTCAACTCTTTTTATTGCTTCTAAAAACAGCAAACCTCTGTATTTTTCTATTTTAAGTTTGGCTTCTGCAAATAACTGTCTCTCCAGAGCCACTATATATCCATTTTGGGTCAGTGGAAAAATTTGGGAGGGGAATAACATCTGCATTGCATAAACAGCAAGTAGCACTTGACACGGCCTTATCTGAGTGTAGGATCTCTTAAAAAAACAAAACAAAAGCCTCATTCCTGTGAACGGTTCCATGTTATCATGGAAAATATTAGTGAGATACTTGTGGCTGGTTTTAAAATAGTAGCAATTAAAATAGTTCCAAGCCACAACTTAAAGCTCACAGGGTCAGAAAGAAGATCTCTGAGTTTTACAGATGTCCTTCGTAAATTTACACACATACAAACACCCGCACTGTTTCANTCTCCTCCCTCATCAAGAGTCCCTCCCCAGCTTTCCTGGAGCCCCTTGAGGGACTGGAAGGGGCTCTAAGGTCTCCAGGCTGAACCCCCCCAACTCTCTCAGCCTGTCCTCACAGCAGAGGGGCTCCAGCCCTGGGACTGAATCTTCATCTAAGCCCAGGCAGATTTGTGAAGGGATCACTTTGATCTGAAGAGTTGGATGCAAAAAAAACCCCTCTTACTCATTTGCCTCGTTGGGGAAGCTCAGTGCACAGCAGGGAATGGCCACACAGAGACACCAGAGGTTCCACACATTTATTCTGGTTTGAGACAGAGGGTTTTCTGGCAAACTGGTGTGGGAAGAGAAGAACACGGGCAGAGCAAACTGGTAAACTGGAGAGGAGGTTATAGAGCTCAAAACTAATGGGGATGCTCCCAGTGTGCAGTGACAACAACACAGGTTGAGCCCTCGAGTCACCAGCTTGGTCTTGACTGGGGCTGGAACAGTGGGAAACCTCCTGAGGTCATCCCTGAAGGGCAGTATTTATAAATGGAATATTTTTCTTGAAACTTATATGGTTAACCCAAGTTACTCAGATGGGAAGAAAGAGAGGTCATTTGAAAATATGTCTCATTTCCTTTGTGATGTAGTGCTAGCTCAGAAAGGGGAAAAAATAAAAATACTAAGCATGTCTCCTCCAGTGATGGGTAAATTATGTAGTAAAAAGAAAAGCCTAGAAAGAATGGAGGAAAACCAGGCTATGACCAGAAAATGACAACTCTCACTTGACTGGTTAAACTCAAAACATGATTATAACATGTATTGCTTCCCCATGTGCTGTAGCAAATAAGTAAACTCTGAATGCCCTGTTTCCACTGCCTGGGACTTCACGCTGGTTTCCACGTCCATACACACTTCATCGTGTTAAAACACTCTAGTAAGGAATAATATAAAATAAGAGATTTGGTGTGCATGATTTTACAGCTTTTTAGCCTAGCTCTTTGTCCACATAACTGGAAACACACACAAAAATGTCCCACCACCCTAAGAATATGATTTGTGTACTTCAGTTGGAACAGTAGACTAGGGATGTATAAGGAGTTCCATGGTATGAAGAACCAAGAAAAGCAGACAGACTTCTCCATTCCCCCCAGTTTAATTAATAAGTTAATAAATCTATTTCAAACACCATTGATTTCTCAGAACTGTGTTCAGCCACAATCCCCATAAAGAGTAGACAGATTCTACTGGACTTCTGCTGAAGTTCAGGTACTCTAAAGCAACATCCATTTCAGTAAACGGGGGGAAAAAATCAAGAGTCAGAATAAAATATGTCTTAACCATTCCACCTCCAACCCATAATATTCTTGGATTTGGTGGAAAGAGCTAAGTCAAAAAATACCAGTTCAGGTGTANTTGCTCCAAGCCCCATCCAACCTGGCCTTAAACACTTCCAGGGATGGGGCATCAACAACTTCCCTGGGCAACCTGTTCCAGGGCCTCACCACCCTCACAGTAACCATTTGGAGATGAAGAAAGAGATGTGAGATGGAAGGGAATATTAAAAAGAACATTCATTAAGAAAGACAAGCTTTTAACTCAACAGAGGAATATTTTCTGACCTATTCTCCTCTTATTTCAGCTTACTTTGGTTTTAACAGCAGCCCTTCACCACCGAGTGACATCTCATGAGCTGTAACACCTCCCAGGATGGGGCAGCCACAGCTTCTCTGGGCAACCTGGGCCAGGGTCTCACCACCTTGGAAGAGAACGTTCTGGGGAGACCTTAGAGCCCTTTTGAGGCTTTTCGGGACTGGAAGGGGCTCTAAGGTCCCTCTGGAGCCTCCTCTTCTCCAGGCTCAATTCCTCCAGGGATGGGGCAGCCACAGCTTCTCTGGGCAACCTGGGCCAGGCTCTCACCACCCTCACACCAAAGAAGTTCTTCCCCACATCTCAGCTCCATCTCCCCTCTTTCAGTGTCAAACCCTTCCCCCTTGTCCTCTGGCTCTCCTCCCTCATCAAGAGTCCCTCCCCAGCTTTCCTGGAGCCCCTTGAGGGACTGGAAGGGGCTCTAAGGTCTCCAGAGTCTCTTCTTCCAGGCTGGATGGGGCTTGGAGCAACCTGCTCTAGNCCCCATGTGCTGTAGCAAATAAGTAAACTCTGAATGGCCTGTTTCCACTGCCTGGGACTTCACGCTGGTTTCCACGTCCATACACACTTCATCGTGTTAAAACACTCTAGTAAGGAATAATATAAAATAAGAGATTTGGTGTGCATGATTTTACAGCTTTTTAGCCTAGCTCTTTGTCCACATAACTGGAAACACACACAAAAATGTCCCACCACCCTAAGAATATGATTTGTGTACTTCAGTTGGAACAGTAGACTAGGGATGTATAAGGAGTTCCATGGTATGAAGAACCAAGAAAAGCAGACAGACTTCTCCATTCCCCCCAGTTTAATTAATAAGTTAATAAATCTATTTCAAACACCATTGATTTCTCAGAACTGTGTTCAGCCACAATCCCCATAAAGAGTAGACAGATTCTACTGGACTTCTGCTGAAGTTCAGGTACTCTAAAGCAACATCCATTTCAGTAAACGGGGGGAAAAAATCAAGAGTCAGAATAAAATATGTCTTAACCATTCCACCTCCAACCCATAATATTCTTGGATTTGGTGGAAAGAGCTAAGTCAAAAAATACCAGTTCAGGTGTAGGGTCCAGAATTCATTTCTGGTCAATGGATCTATATTTCAATTTACATGTGATGAGCATCTGAGCATAAATGTGATTCAGCCGAGAAGCAACAGCTCCTGCCTCCAGTAACACCACAAATGAGTTGCTACGATATCCTTATGTGTCTTAAATCACAGAATCACAAATGGATAGGGGTTGGAAAAGACCTCTGGAGATCATCTCCTCCGATCCCCGACCAGAGCAGGGGCCCCCACAGCAGGTCCCACAGGAACGTGTCCAGGTGGGGTTGGAATGCCTCCAGAGAAGGAGACTCCCCCACCTCTCTGGGCAGCCTCTGCCAGGGCTCTGACACCCTCACACCAAACAAGTTCCTCCTCATGGTGAGATGGAACTTCCCATGTTCCAGTTTGTGCCCGTTCCCTCTTGTCCTGTCCGTGGGCACCACTGACAAAAGCCTGGCCCCATCC
The DNA here is from genome assembly GCA_013400375.1 of Thinocorus orbignyianus. NCBI lineage: Eukaryota > Metazoa > Chordata > Aves > Ciconiiformes > Thinocoridae > Thinocorus > Thinocorus orbignyianus. The sequence continues at coordinate 124,249 of VXBW01001017.1, forward strand.
TCCTGACACTCACCCTTGGAGTATTTCTAGGTGCTGATCAGATCCCTTCTCAGTCTGCTCTTCAGAGTAAAATATCAGCTCATTACAATACTTTTGCAGGCATTTATGGTCAAAAGAAGCCTATGAGGAGGATCCAGACAGAACTTCAGACAAACTATTTGGGGAAAAAAAAAGACAAATGGGAATGACAGTACTGAAATTCTTATTGAAGTCCCCCAGGGTCTTCTAATTGATTTCAACCAGTCTCAGATGAAGCCTTTAGCATCTCTAAGAGAACATGAGGAACATGAAAAGGAGCAGGAGAGGTGGAAACTGTCCCAGTTTTCAGAGCATCTCACATTTGCTCCGAACAGCCACTAAGTGGCACTTAAACACCTCCTCTTAAACCCTGGTCAATCTGCAAAGTGAGGAGTGTGCCCTCCCGGCAGGGCTGCAGGTCAAATTAAAGCAGCCTCCCCCCACGTCTCAACTTCTGGAAACGCCTTGAAGTTCAGTCTCAACTGGAGATCTCTGCAGGGACCAAGCTAATTGTTCTTGGAAATGCTCATTAAAACGGGGTTTTAATAGCCAGAGGAGAATCAGTGATGAATGGAGCTTTGCTGTTCTGAAACTTTAACATGTTATTGCTTTCTAGACATCTGCCATAGTTCCATTTGCATTTTTAATCAAAGAAACCCAATTTTCTTACTAGTGGTGTTTAATCAACTACATTAATCACCCCAAATATATTAATGAATTAGACATAGAATTGTTCTTTTTATCTGTTTTTAAAGGTGCTTCCATTTCACTAAAAATCTTTCTAAATTATTTAACTACAGAAATTGGAAATAATTCTTTTTTCCTGTATGAACAATGTAACAGTCACTGGATAAAATCTGAAGATAAAACCAAGCAGAATAATACATTAGGGAGTTGCTTGCTTGGCACCTCAAATATCTGGATTTATGCCCAATTTGATTTTCAGACTCACAAAGAAACATCTCCACGGGTTTAGATGTAAGGCACACCTCCAGGTATGAGCTGCAAGCTCTGCTTCTCACCTCTGTGCCGAGTGTGGCCTCTGGATATCTCAAATTCAAAGATTTCGGAATTTTTAGTTTTTATTATCTCTTCCATGAAAGTTTTTCATGTTATGGAGCACAGCATACAAGCAAAAAAGCAATTCAGCACTTCACGAGGACTAAAAATACAATTTTTAAGCAGGTTCTGTATGCACAAAACTAGTTTTCTGGGTGCTTTTATGGTTGAAATGAGAAGGCTCCGGGGAGACCTTGGAGCAGCCTTCCAGGATCTGAAGGGAGCCTACAGGAGAGCTGGGGAGGGACTCTTGGTCAGGAAGTCTAGTGACAGGACGAGGAGGAATGGTTTTAAATTGGAAGAGGGGAGATTTAGATGAGATCTTAGGAAGAAGTTCTTTGCTGTGAGGGTGGTGAGGCACTGGAACAGGTTGCCCAGGGAAGTTGTTGATGCCCCATCCCTGGAAGTGTTTAAGGCCAGGCTGGATGGGGCTTGGAGCAACCTGCTCTAGGGAGAGGTGTCCCTGCCCATGGCAGGGGGGTTGAACTTGATGATCTTTAAGGTCCCTTCCAACTCTGACCATTCTTTGATTCTATGATTCTAAGTTTGCCAGTGAGAAGCGTTCAATGGGTTATGTAGAAGGAACAAACTCGACCCAGTGCAGGAGGAATGACCAGCAGGGATGCTGGGTTTATGATCAGCAATAGATCTCAATTCCTGACACTGGGAAAAGCAGGGGGGAGGGTGGGAAAGAGAGGAGAAGTCCCCCATCAACCAGTGGTTTCATACAAAGGACATGCCAAGTATAAACTGGCATTATCCACTCAATCCTTCTATCAGATCCTCCACGCTGAACCTTCAGGGCAGACACCCATATCCGTTTAAGCCTCTATTTGTCCAGTCCCACAAATCATTCTTTAGGAAAAGATTTCCCACAGCCCTTCCCATAACTTGATGTCCACAGAGAGGGTAAAAAAACAGAACTAGAGAACAACTGTGGCCACACCAGGCACTGGTTTTACGACAGTGATTTGTTAACATCATTCACTCTGACATGGAACAGGATGGGAGATTGTGCTGCTAAAGTAAATACAGAGTTTTTAGAGGCTTTGCTTTTCTGCTCCACTACAGCCAAAGAGGGATGACCTCGAGGGCACAGCATAAACGTCAGCCCCAGGCAGGCAAAACCCAAAAATGAAAAGTTGATTGCGTGGAAAAACAAGGAGCTATTCCAGAAAGGTTGATTTACTCATCACCATCATTTACAAAGTGGCATCTTCATATTTTATGGCTTGAATTTGTCCATTAGAATCTGAAAAACTGAAAATACAACTGCCTGAATGTGAATGTCCACATTTAAGTGCCTCCAAGTGAGCTAAAGCCCAAGGTTTTTAGAGAAACTTGTGAAGCAGATAAAATAGAAAGGCGTTGGAATTATTAGTCTTGAAGAAAAAGCACAGTCCTCCAACCTCATCTGTGCCAGAAGCACTCTTGAGGCTGGCTGGTGAGATTGTACAAAGCTACGTGACAGATATGGCCACTGTTTATTCATATATTTGGGGGGGGGAAACAAAAACAAAGAAGAAAAAAAGGGTTATTAAGCTTTGGAATGGGCTGCCCAGGGAATCAGTAGAGGCACCATCCCTGGAGGCATTTAAAAGACAAGTTGACAGTGCTCAGTGACATGATTTAGTGAGGGTTTTTATCAGTTATGTGGATGGTTGGACAAGATGATCTGAAAGGTCCCTTCCAACCTGGACAATTCTATGATTCTGTGTTTAGGAACAGATTGTATACGCTTTGAATGTTCTTTTTTAATGACTAAATTCTACTGTCATTGATGTTATGGTGCTGTCTGCCACAAAACTCAAGCTGTATTAGGTAAGACCAATGTTTTTATAAAAACTGTTTTCAAAGCAGGTTCCTCCACCTCCCCAAATACACTTTCAGGCTGACACAGAATCATCACTGCACCACATACCCTTAAATATTATTTAAATACATCACAATTGTATTTATTTTGGGGTATTTTTAGTCTGAAGAAGGCTGAGGGGGAATCTGATCAACACCCAGAAATACTCCAAGGGTGGGTGTCAGGAGGATGGGGCCAGGCTTTTGTCAGTGGTGCCCAGGGACAGGACAAGAGGGAACGGGCACAAACTGGAACGTAAGAGGTTCCATCTCACCATGAGGAGGAACTTGTTTGGTGTGAGGGTGTCAGAGCCCTGGCAGAGGCTGCCCAGAGAGGCGGGGGAGTCTCCTTCTCCGGAGACATTCAAACCCACCTGGACACGTTCCTGTGGGACCTGCTGTGGGTGCCCCTGCTCTGTCAGGGGGTTGGAGGAGATGATCTCCAGAGGTCCCTTCCAACCCCACAGCATTCTGTGATTCTGTGAACTGTGTTTAATTAATGACCTTAAGGAACATAAAGTAATTAAATGAAAAATCAAAAACATTTACTGAATCTAGATTAGACTTTCTGACTCACATTTGGAGGTCAGTAATGCAGCATCCTTCCAAACCTCCTCTAGTCTTAAATTAACTTCAAGCCACAGCAGTGAGTAACTGCAGGAAATATACTGGAATTCCTTTAAAATTAACTAGTCCTCTTAGTACAGAAACAGGTTGCCCAGAGAAGCTGTGGCTGCCCCATCCCTGGAGGGGTTCAAGGCCAGGCTGGATGGGGCTTGGAGCAACCTGGTGTGGTAGGAGGTGTCCCTGCCCAGGGCAGGGGTGGCACTGGATGGGTTTTAAGGTCCCTTCCCATCGCAACATCAGCTCTGGGTTAATTAAAACCCTGTGGCAGTTGAAGACTCAAGGAACCAAGGTCCAGCCTTCTCTCTGCTTTAGGTGGTGTGGCCTTGCTTCTCCCTCACTCTCACAAAGGTCCTCATGAAATTCTTCTGCTCATTAGGATGCTAATTTAATGGAAGCTGTCTCAGTTTTCCTTCTGGAATATTTACCTTGCTCTGTACTGCTTCACTGAATGACACTAGAGTGTAATATGAGAAAATCAGCAACCACAGGAGTGCAAGGCTACCAAAGGCTGGATTTGGGTAAGGTTTACAAGTTAAAAGTGAGCTTCTTTTTGGAGGGAGGTACTTTAAGGAAGCTCTTCTCTACGGGAGGAAGAATTTTCTGAAGGAAACTCTACTGTAACTCTGGAGGATTCTTGGATATTCTGGCTACTGCACTGGATTTCACAGGCCACAAACACCAGGCCTTTTAAGGGAAAAGGAATGGTCAGCAGCCAGATGAGATGCCACCACAAATCCACTAATTGTTTTAGCCTCATTTCCAGTGTTTTATATTTCTGCTACAACCCCCAACAGAAAAAGCGAAGGAACAACTAACCTTGGCATAAACTCGGGCTCTAAAGTGAAGTGCCCATGACAGCACAAATAACACACAGCTACTTTCAATATTATTTTGTTGAAAAATACCCTAACAATATAATTTCATATACCACTGAAATCACAATAAGAGCTCCTATCACTTGTTCTGTAGCAGAAATTTCTCTATGATTTAGGAGATGGAAGAAATCACAAGAAAAAAATTGGGTTTGGTTGCTGCTGCTATTTTTAAAAGTGCAATTACTTTAATCTTCCTTAGTAAGGCATTATCTCTGGCTTTAAGTCAACAAACAGCACTAGTATTGCCACATGGAGGAAGTAATTTGTGCAATCATGCATGAGGTGGAGGGAAAACATACAGTATTTCTTATAAAATGAGGTTAAAATAAGAACCTACGTGAGCCAGGATGTCACAAAGTCACCCCAGGGTCTGGCCAGAGCCCCATAAAGGCTTAGGATGATGCTGCTGGGAACAGGAGCATTGGCCACTAAAGAAGAGTTCACATACATGAATTCTTTGAACAAATCCCTGGAGAAAGCTTCTTTTTTTTTTACATGAATTTCCCAGTTAACATTTGGGAGACAGGAGAGTATTCCTAATCCAAAAAGCAGTGCCAGCTGCATAGATGCCATAAAAAAACCACAAAACACCCCACAAATGTGCATAGGAATAGGAGGCAGAAAATTTGAGCTCTCAGTTGTGTTGAAACAAGTCCTGTCACCTCATTTCTTTCAGTGTTTTATGCTTTTTGCAAAAGAACCATGTTTTAACCTCCCCAGACTCATCAAGCAGTAAAAGGAAGCCGAAAAAGACCATCTCTCTCTTTAAATCTCACCTAAATTCTGTGAAAAAGGGGAAATGGTGTCATTAAAAGCCAGACACTTCACTAGGCCACCTCTCTTTGAGTCTAACGTGAAAACAAGTTGCATAAGAAGGCTCAGTCATGAAGCTGAGCCCCACAACAACTGCTCTGGAGCTCGCTGGGCATCCAGCGTTCCTTTTATAGGCGAATAATGCGGAGCTCTCTCGCAACATCAGCTCTGGGCAGCCTCACCCAGCCAAGTGTTGATTATCTGAAACCAGCTTCTCCAGCACATAATCAGCTCCCAAACAACATGAAAGAGAGAACATTGCATTCCAGGTAATACGGCATGATCTACTTAAGTGCATAAGCTATTGTAGCTCCAAAGTAGGTGAAGGTTGTTTAAGAACACAGGAACTGTTACGGAGATTGATGGACCAAAAGGAGAGAGCACTGGTTGGTTACAACGGCTCAAAGATAGGGCAAGTGTGACATTTTAAAAAGTTCCTGGGCCAAAAACTGCCCCTGATTTATGAGAATTGCAGGATAAAGACTCAGAAGAAGCAAGCAGAGCCGTGCATGTCTTGTGCAGCTGAAATCACCAGTGATACTTCTCTATAAAATAGGAAAGAACAGCTTGATCCAGTGTTTTGCCATTAGAGCATTAACAGCCCTGGTAAACACAAGCATTTGTCACCTTCTGTTATGACAACTTGTGTCCACACTCCTGGGAAGGAAAAAAAACAACAACTAAACCCTTTCAAAACCTAAATGGAACTTTTTACATTTCTTCATACTCCAGTATGATCATTGATAATGTCAGAAATATGTATCTGAGGTCAGGATCGAGTTTCTCTCCAGGCTCTCCCTCAAATCCTCCAAACCTCCAGTCCAGAGAAAGAAAAAAGGAGAAACTTTCAAACATTCAGAGCATCTGCTTTGCTAAAAGAAGATGACAGTGCTGTCTGCTGACTTTTACTTGGTGTGAAGGAATTTTTTTACACTGGGCCCAGGAAGAATGAGTGGATGAGGCACTTTCAGACAGTGGGAAGCAGCCTCACATTTGCAGATCCTGACCCTGATGGGAAGTGGGGACCTCAACCACCCCAGGACCAGCTGGAAGAGCAACACCTCAGGGTACAAATAATTCAGCAAGTTTCTGGAAAGCATCAATAACAACTTTCTAACCCAAGTGACAGAGGAAGTGATGAGGAGATGGACTTTGCTGGACCTCATACTTACCAAAGTGGATGGACATGTTGGGGGTATGAAGGTCAAAGACAGCTGCAATGACCATGAGATGGTGGGGTTCAGGATCAGAAGCAGGGCAAAAAGCAACTTTACTGGAGTACTGGGACCGGTTCTGGGTTCCCCAGTTCCAGAAGGACAGGGAGCTGCTGGAGAGGGTACAACAAAGGGCTACAAAGATGCTGAGGGGCCTGGAGCGTCTCTGTGCTGAGGAAAGGCTGAGGGACTTGGGGCTTTTGAGTCTGGAGAAGAGAAGGCTGAGGGGGATCTGATCAACACCTAGAAATCCTTCAAGGGTGGGTGTCAGGAGGATGGGGCCAGGCTTTTGTCAGTGGTGCCCAGGGACAGGACAAGAGGGAACGGGCACAACCTTGAACATAAGAATTTCCATCTCAACTTGAGGAAGAACTTCTTTCCTACGAGTGTGGCAAAGCTCTGTCAGAGGCTGCCCAGAGACAGTGTAGAGTCTCCTTCTCTGGAGACATTCAAATGCCTTTGGACACGTTCCTGTGTAACCCCTGTGGGTGACCTTGCTCTGGCAGGGGGCTGAAGAGGTGATCTCCAGAGGTCCCTTCCAACCCCTACCAGTCTGTGATTCTGTGAATACAACCCTGGACTTCAGAAGATGTTTCAGCCCATTCAGGGATCTACTTGAAAAAGTAGCATGGAAGAAAGGCCCTGGAAGGAAAAGGGTCCAAGAAAGCTGGTTGTTATTCAAAGACCACCTCCTTCAAGCTCAAGATCAGTTCATTCAAACGGTCAGGAAATCAGGCAAAAGTCTGCATGAATGAACTCCTGGCAAAACGGGAGAATCCAGAGGGTTGAAGCAGGGACAGGTTACCAGAGAGGAATATATAGATGCAGAGCCATGGTTAGGAAAGGCCAAACCCACCTGGAGCTGAATCTGGCAAGGGATGTGAAAGCCAACAGGAAGGGCTTCTACATAAATGACAAAAGGGAAACCATGGAAAATGTGGGTCTGCTGCTGATCAGGGCACAGAAAAGGCTGAGGTACCAAACACCCTCTTTGACTCAGACTTTGTTGAAACTATTACATTTAGAACTGTCACTCTTTATTTACAATAAATATAAAAGTATAATAAAGGACAGAATGACCTCAACCTGCTCTAAATCCAAACTAGCCCAGGGTGCTATCAGATGAACTAGTGACCAGTATCCCATTTGCCAACCAAAACATCCATCAAATAAGATTAAACATACCCAAGTAAAACAAAAAAAACCCAACCCAAGAAAATCCAACCAAAACCAACCAACCAACCAAAAAATCAACATCATGGCACATGGAATTACTCTTCCAAGAGGAAATCAGTCTTTCTTTATAACTTTGTAATTAACATTTGTAATTTTGTAATTTCTCTGTTATTTTTTGGCTGGAGAGGAATATCCTGTGCCAAGATACCATTAGCTTCTCATTATCTCTCCCTCATTCCTCTGAGTGAGGCACACTAAAGCAAGGTGTCTTATGGAAGGAGAGCAGTGCTGTGTTGGTGGGGAAGGAGCTCATAAATCATAGAATCATAGAACAGTCAGAGTTGGAAGGGACCTTAAAGATCATCAAGTTCCAACCCCCCTGCCCTGGGCAGGGACACCTCCCACCAGCCCAGGTTGCTCCAAGCCTCATCCANAGTCCCACCCTTCATGCAGAAATTACTCAATAATAAGGCCCCAGCAGAACCTCCACAGAATGAGGGTGATGGGATTAGAAAGTCCAGTATCTGCAACTAGTGGAAACTTACTGAGATTACACATGAAGAAGGGAAGAAGGTTCCAAATCCCTTATCTGACAGATCTGCTTAGAAAGGGAAATCTAATCCATAAGAGCAGCTCTCCCTGGGCGGCATAAACCCATCCTTTTAGTACTAAGTGAAGTGAAATAATCTCTATATGCACATGCTTGTTGTTAAGTAATGTGCCAAGGAACAGTTTGCCAGGAAACTGCATCCTTTCTTCCCAACTTACTGCTATTCCAGCAGGGAAAGTAAGCTCTCTACTCCATGATGATGCAATGGAAATAATTATACAAGACCCCACAGAGTGAAGACAAAGACCACAACAGGGCACTGCTTTTGCTTTCCCTTCTAAAGAGAAGCAAAACAAAGAATCTCTTCCAAAGAATCCTGACATTTTTCAGTGTTAATTACCCATCTTACTGATTTTTTTTCCCTCTAAAGTGGGTACATTGCTAATGGAGCAACAATGAACCCAACAGCCCTGTAGTTGTATCCAGGAAAATCTGCCTGCCTTGCCAAACCCCCATCAACTCTAGATTTTAGCTAAACATTACCCAGCAAAAAAATAATCTCCCATTAGCAAAATGCTTTTGTATTAAACAGTAAAATAAGCCCTTGCTAATCAAGTGTATGTTCTCACTGAATTTGTGTGTATGAAGGAGCACAGCTAGAATTAACAGACCGCACTCTACCTGCAACACTGTGCCAAAGCCCTAAACATTCCTGGGTTTCTGCACTTTCTTCTCCCTCTGCACAAAATTTCCTCCTCCCTTTCCTCCTGGTTAGTCTTCTACTCACCTGCTTTCATCTTAACATACTAATCTCCCTAGTCTGCTTCCCCCCTCCCCAGATATCCTTCTGCCCTATTTTATTCTACTTATCCTAAGGTGGGGATATACTCAATTTATTTGCAAAGCTTCAAAGTATGTTTCACTTCAAGTCCTCAGTCAGACCTGACCTAATCCAAGAGCTCTGTTGAATACAGCTTTACCACAGACTTATCTGTGCAGATACAAAAAGTTTGGGCTCTTACAGTTTACAGTATTACTGTAATTAGTAACTGTGGGTGTTTTTTATCAAATAAAAATAGATGAAGGGCAATTATCACAAATTTTGGATGTCCACAAGGTGTGTAAAGAGGCATTATGAACATAAACTCTGAGACTAAACATATCTGGACTCCTGGGTCTCTTTCAAAGGGCTGAAGCAAACAGAAAGACAAGTCCCCAGGAACAAGACTGCCAGCAGAGAAGTCTGACGGGTCACAGACTACAACAACGTGACAGGATGTACAAAACCATACCATGATCCCAGGAAGATGCCACCAGCAGGAACTGGGGAAGGACTTGACTCTGCTCAGCAACAGATGAGAACTGAATGCTAGATATGGCTTCAGGAACACGTGGATCAGGATCAACAGCACACAAACACACAGGATCCTCCTCAAACATCAACCACTGAAGAAGAACCTGACCCTTTGCTCCCTCAGCTTTTATTCTGAGCATGGCAGACGGGAAGGAGCACCCTACTGGTCAGTTTGGGGTCACCTGTCCTGAAGGCTCCTCCCCACAGGTGTGTCCTCTTCTCCCCACAGGTCCAAACAAGGAAGCCAGCAGGCCCTGATTGCCACAGCAACAGATATAAGCAAGACCTTCTCTCCATACCACCCCTGGGTTTTAGCTGTAACTAGAAGCCCTACTATTCTGGAAAACTCAGTTTTCCACAGAACATATTGTCAACTTCAGAGAGAGAGAGAGAGAGAGAGAAGAGGCTCAACCAAGAAACAAAACTACTGAAGAGAAAGTTGACTCTACTTCACCAAAAACCAGGGCAGTGATGGGAAAACCACCTGGCAGAAAAGGACCTGGGGGTGTTGGTCAACTGTGGGCTGAAGATGAGCCAGCAGTGTGCCCAGGTGGCCAAGGAGGACAACAGCATCCTGGCCTAGATCAGGAACAGCGTGGGGAGTAGGATTCAGGTGGTCATCCCCCTCTACTTGGCACTAGTGAGGCCCCACCTCGAGGACTGTGTCCAGTTTTGGGTCCTTCACCACAAAAAAAGACACTGAGGGGCTGGAGTAGGTCCAGAGAAGGGCAATGGAGCTGGGGAGGGGGCTGGAGAACAAGTCCTGTGAGGAGCAGCTGAGGGAGCTGGGGGTGTTTAGCCTGGAGGAGGCTGAAGGGAGACCTTCTGGCTCCCTCCAGCTCCCTGAAAGGAGGGTGTAGCTGGGGGGTTGATCTCTTCTCCCGAGGAATAGGTGATGGGACAAGAGGAAACAGCCCCATGTTGCACCAGGGGAGGTTCAGACTGGAGATTAGGAACAATTTTTACTCAGAAAGGGTTCTGAAGCCTTGGAGCAGGCTGCCCAGGGCAGTGGTGGAGTCCACATCCCTGGAGGGATTTAAAAGGTGAGCAGACATGGATTAGTGATGGATGTGGCACTGCTGGGTTAGCATTCGCACTCTGTGACCTCCAAAGTCTTTTCCAACCTAAATGATTCTAGAATTCTACAATTAACTTCTCCTACAGTGGAATATCAGCTGCAGCAGCGTAGTGCTAAAATCCTCATCTCAACTCACTCCCTTTTAACAAACAGCTCCTTCATTTTCTACCCAAGGGATACAGGACACCCCTATGTTTTCCAGCTGGGCATCTGCAAAACAGGTAACAATTCCCTCTTCTGCTAAATAAACAAACACCAATTAGCTACAAGGCACTGTATGACAATACCCAGGGCAGAGTAACAACACCCTGTAAAGTGTTGAGGACTTACTGAAAAGGTAGATTTACTGAAATTCAGTGTGATTGCTGACTAAACAGGCAAGGCTTCACTTCAGAAGATAAGAACACTTGGCATTTCCATTATCTTTTTGTTAAAATGCAGGCCCACAAATGTTGATTGCACATCTACTCCCTAATTAGGAACCCAGATTGCAAGGAAAACAACCCTGGGAATCAAAGCAAGTGAAGAGACAAAAAGTCCCTTTCCTTTTGAGCTGGAGGGTAGTTTTTGAAAGTGCAGATAGCTGGGTGAATCTGGGACTAAGGAGCTAAAATAGAGATCCAGAAATTGTGGGCATTGTCCACAAATCCAAGTAGACACAACTGCAAATTTAACCTGAGCCTTATGTTGTTCTCTTACATCTCAAACAAGTCTAGGAATTTGATCAAACATGAGGAAAAAGTACTTCAATCCTTGTGCTGCAAAAGAAGAGGTACTGGTGGTGACCAGTGTTGCATCCTAACCATGATCCTGTAAAATCTCAAGCCACACCAGTAAGTACACGAGCAAGCTGAGAACTTCATTTACCCACTTGTATTCAGTGCCAAGTCCTGAAACATCTACTTATTTCTACTCCTTGACGTATATAAATGTCTACATTTTAACTTGACAGGATTCCTCACTTGAATGCTTATGATTTACAATGTATTTGCCTTTTAATTTGCCAGAACTAGCTTTTTATCCGGGTGGGGGAGGAGGGATTTAACTAAAGCTGTTTCCATATGTTTTGAGCTCTAAGCTCGAGACTGCAGATCTGGAACTGTACAAGGTTTTGCTGTTGGGCAGGTTGGCATCAATCCCACGTGCAGTGTATATTCAATAATAACTCCAAGGTGCTTCTGAGGGACATCTCCTATGAGTCAGGAAAGCAGCATGTAGCAAAATGCTGTTTTCCAGTAGACTCTACACTCAAGAGGTGAAAAATATGTCACTCTTTTGTCCCCACTAGATCACAATAAGCTTATTCCAAAAACTACTCACTTTACTCATTCATGAGAGTCATTGTCTCACATTACTCTCAAGAAATTGAAAAAATCAGCTATTCTTAATGCTTCCACCTTTTCAGCAAGGGCACAACTTGCTGCTGGGAAATGCAGACTGTGCCAGATCTCAGGGAGATGCCCACAATTCCTGCCCCCCAGCAGGCAGCAGCAGGCCCTCACGTCACCGAGTCATAGCTCTGCGCTGTCACCTCTGTCCCTTCCTCCAAAATCACGTGTCAGGCTCCCGGGATTACTCAGGAAAATAGAAATTTGAGAGGTCTGACTGTAGGATTAGATAAAGTTCACAGTGACTCGAGGGTGAAATCCTAGCCTTGGTGACATCAACAGAAAAACTCTCACTGACTCGAGGGCCAAGATTTCACCTCATATCCCAAACTGAAGTGGTTTTTAAGCTCATGAAATTCAGGCTGTGATCCCATAGGAGATTTACACAGCTTTCACTTCACATACTGAGCAGTTCAAATTCAACTCAACCATTAGCATCAAGTATAGTGAGATCCAGTCTCTAATTGTAAATACAAACTTAAGATCTTACACTGCAGTGAAAAGTTTCAAACAGCACAAAAGCAACTCAATTTTAAGAGAAGTAGCATCAACTCTTCCACATTTACATCACAGCCTATAAAACACACAAGAGTAGAAGAATAAATTCTGCAGGATGATTCTGAGGGTTGCTTGGTGTTGTTTCTTTTTACTTACTTTTGTCTGATCATCAGCTTTAAACACGTAGCAGATACTTTGCTGGTTTGCTGCTCCATCCTTTATCAGACAAGCAAAGTAGCTCGGGTCGTGGCTGTTGTGAATGAGTTTGTGGACGTGCTGTGGCTTGTATTCAAACAAACTGGAACAAATCAAAGGATCCCACTGCTGGATTTTCCCTGTGTCTGGTTCACATCGCAAACTGGCCGGTGAAACGTAAAGTCGGATTTGGTTGACTCCAGGTTCTTCTTTGGAAGACTTTGTACTCAGCGTCCGGATCTCCGCCACGATCCAAGGGAGCATGGACATGGTGGTGAGGGAATGCACGGGCAGAGAACCAACCAGCTGGAGACTGAAACTTGCTGAGAAATCACTCTGTGGTGGATACTTTTTAACTTTGAATGTTATCGGCTCCATTTTACAGCCCTTTAGAAGGAACCTGGACTAATTCACCAATACTTCAGTTCCATGGAATGAGGATATCTGGATGGTTCCTCTGGTTAAGGAGCAGAAGAGTTCTGAAAGGAAAAACAATAGTTAAGTAGCTGCTGGAACCCTATTCAAAACAAACTGTCAGTAACACAAATATTTAATACCTTACCATGAGGAGAGACATGCTGATATCTATCATGACCTACCAAGCACACTTCCCATACATTGGGCCTTACTATTTCATAAAATCACAGAATGGTCAGAGTTAGAAGGGACCTTCAAGATCATCAAGTTCCAACCCCCCTGCCCTGGGCAGGGACACCTCTCCCTAGAGCAGCTTGCTCCAAGCCCCATCCAGCCTGGCCTTAAACACTTCCAGGGATGGGGCATCAACAACTTCCCTGGGCAACCTGTTCCAGTGCCTCACCACCCTCACAGCAAAGAACTTCTTCCTAAGATCTCATCTAAATCTCCCCTCTTCCAATTTAAAACCATTCCCCCTCGTCCTGTCACTAGACTTCCTGACCAAGAGTCCCTCCCCAGCTCTCCTGGAGCTCCCTTCAGATCCTGGAAGGCTGCTCTCAGGTCTCCCCGGAGCCTTCTCTTCTCCAGGCTGAACAGCCCCAGCTCTCTCAGCCTGTCCTCACAGCAGAGCTGCTCCAGCCCTCTGAGCATCTTGGTGGCCCTGCGCTGGACCTGTTCCAACAGTTCCATGTCCTTTCTGTGTTGAGGACTCCAGAGCTGGACACAGGACTCCAGGTGGGGTCTCAGGAGCACAGAGCAGAGGGGGAGAATCCCCTCCCTGGCCCTGCTGCTCATGCTTTTGCTGCAGCCCAGGCTGGGGTTGGTTTCTGGGCTGCCAGCGCGCACTGCCGGCTCATGGGGAGCTTCTCATCCAGGAGCACTCCCAAGTCCTTCTCCTCAGGGCTGCTCTCCAGCCATTCTCTGCCCAACCTGGATTTGTGCCTGGCATTTCAGGTCCGACAGGCTTTTTTCCAGCAATTTTTCCAAATTGTTTGGAAAAAAAGTCAGTCCCGATTTAGAAGCTGCTTTACAACCACTGATAAACCAATTAATGAGTGCCTAAACTCAAAAATGCACATTCTTTCCAGCACGTGGACCACCTATTTCAATGGTATCATCACAGAAAGGACTCAGCTGAGTGATTCTGACCTTCACAGCAGCTGAAGTCAGTGCTTGCTGAGATATCTTCACATTTCAAAAAGAAAGAATAAAAAGAAAATGTCATCTTCCTTGCTCACAGTTGAATGATTTTGAATTTGGCTTCTAACACAGAGTTGTCTCCTTGGGTATAGCTTGCCAAGATTTAGATGAGATCTTAGGAAGAAGTTCTTTGGTGTGAGGGTGGTGAGGCACTGGAACAGGTTGCCCAGGGAAGTTGTGGATGCCCCATCCCTGGAAGTGTTTAAGGCCAGGCTGGATGGGGCTTGGAGCAACCTGCTCTAGGGAGAGGTGTCCCTGCCCAGGGCAGGGGGGTTGGAACTGGATGATCTTGAAGGTCCCTTCCAACTCTGACCATTCTATGATTCTATCATGGGTTGTTACCAACCAGCCTTTTGTCATTAAATAACACCCCAGAAATCATTGTCACCTGAAAAAGCTGGCAGTCTGACTGACTGATGGCTGATAAACCTGCCAGATAACAGAGAGGAGCAACAATCCTTTTACAGCTTCCCACTGAAAAACAGATGATGATTCACAGTTCCTGACTGCACTGAAGACCTGCCAGCCAGCCAGGATAACTTCACGTTTGCCACATTGATATTGGATCATTTTCCTTTCTTAAAATACTAAATGGAACCAAGTTACCCACCGCACTATCATAACCCTGTTATACTCAGCATCTACTACCACTGTGGTTGTTACAAATCAGTAGTTTTAGTAACAAATCCAATAATTCCCTTTATCTGCCAATTTAGGTTTGCAAAATATAGCCTATGGTGTTTGTTATACTACCAGGTTGTTATACTACCATGATTTAACTCCTCATTAATTGAACCCAGTTTCAGCTGCAACAGTATTTTGCCTGAGACTGATGAGAAGCTGACAGCCCTCTAATTGCCTGTGGTTAAATACCAAGCCACGAGTTTACCCTCAGCCTTCCCAGAGTTTCCCATGAAAAGAGCTATTAAAAACAACATGAGAGGTCCCAGGAACTCCTCACAGAAACCATTTTTCATTCTATTTGAACAAGTATTTCATAAATGGCATCTGTTTATTGTGGCAACAGTATTTCTTGTCTNATCCCCCTCAACCTCCTCTTCTCCAGACTAAACAGACCCAAGCCCCTCAGCCTTTCCTCAGCACAGAGATGCTCCAGGTCCCTCGTCATCTCCCATGCATGAGGTGTGGGAAAAAGAGCTGTGAAAATCCAGAGTTTGTATGCCTGTACTCTATCCAATTATACTACAACTCCTTTTCAATTATTTTTTGTTTCACAAACATGCAGGAAAACAACCATCTTTATGATGAACACAAAAGCATTGATTACATGGCATGAGAGAGCAGCTTCAGGAAGTGTTTTTCCACCTTATCAACACCAACTGCTAAACACATAGAATCACAGAATCATAGAATGGTCAGAGTTGGAAGGGACCTTCAAGATCATCAAGTTCCAACCCCCCTGCCCTGGGCAGGGACACCTCTCCCTACAGCAGGTTGCTCCAAGCCCCATCCAGCCTGGCCTTGAACCCCTCCAGGGATGGGACAGCCACAGCTTCCCTGGGCAACCTGTTCCAGTGCCTCACCACCCTCACACCAAAGAACTTCTTCCTAAGATCTCATCTCAATCTCCCCTCTTCCAATTTAAAACCATTATCCCTCATCCTGTCACTAGACTTCCTGTCACAGTATCATTAGAATTTTGCATCTGTCAGGAATCAAAACAGTCTCCTCTGACAAACTAGTACAATTTTCTTTCTCCTTAACTCCCTCAAAGAGGAATAAATATCACAATATACTTTATATTGCACGCTGAACAGTATTTGAAAAAAAAAAACAACATAACCACCTTGATACTCTGCTGTGCTTTAACAAACACTGTACCTCTGGAATGTGCTTAATCTAAACTCAGTGCTTCCTGGCATTCATCTTTTACTGAAATAATCACCTTGCAAAGTCAACAGCATAAATAATCCAATATCTGCATTTGTTATTTCAAAAGAAAAACAGTTAACACTAAATCAAAACAGTTAACTACAAGTCAGCATGCATGGTTTTGGTTTTTTTTCCCCCCAAACGTTAAGAGGGGCTAAAAGTGCAGTTTCTCAGAGCACAAATTTAGCAGAATGAGCAGGTCTCCCTCCTCAGCCCACGTCATTCTGTACGTTACAGTTCTGCATGTTTCATCTCCCTTTTCCAGCCACTTTCTTTGCTTCCCCCTCCCGTCACCCTTATCCCTCATGTACCTGCAAATCCCACCTGGAATCACGCTGATTTCATGCTGCTGGCGTTAATGTCCTTTAAGTTTACACCAAGGACCTAGTTTTACTTCCAAGAGCACGCAGCATTTCTGTACATGCTTAATTTAGACCTAAAAATAGTTCAACAAGCCTATTCCTAGCTGTAAAACTAAGCACGCATTATAATCAAACAGCATCTGTGCTCTGAGCCCGTCTCTGTCTTCCCTGACTCCACCACTTGGAATTTTGGCTCCTTCACCCATCTCTGGTTGCCACCACTCAGTTCATCCACTCCGAAACTTGACTCTGTGTGCGCTGCACAAGTTTGCCCTCCACATTAGTATGGGGGGCTTCAATGGGCTTCCTCTTCCACCCAAAGCATCACAGAATCACAGAATGCTGTGGGGATGGAAGGGAACCTCTGGAGATCATCTCCTCCAACCCCCTCACAGAGCAGGGGCACCCACAGCAGGTCCCACAGGAACATGTCCAGGTGGGTTTGAACGTCTCCAGAGAAGGAGACTCCCCCACCTCTCTGGGCAGCCTCTGCCAGGGCTCTGACACCCTCACACCAAACAAGTTCCTCCTCATGGTGAGATGGAACTTCCCATGTTCCAGTTTGTGCCCGTTCCCTCTTGTCCTGTCCCTGGGCACCACTGAAAAAAGCCTGGCCCCATCCTCCTGACACCCACCCTTGGAGGATTTCCAGGTGTTGATCAGATCCCCCTCAGCCTTCTCTTCTCCAGACTAAACAGACCCAAGTCCCTCAGCCTTTCCTCATCACAGAGATGCTCCAGGCCCCTCAGCATCTTTGTGATCCTCTGCTGTCCCCTCTCCAGCAGTTCCCTGTCCTTCTGGAACTGGGGAGCCCAGAACTGGTCCCAGTGGTCCAGCTGGGGCCTCCCCAGGGCAGAGCAGAGGGGCAGGATGACCTCCCTCCACCTGCTGCTCACCCTCTTCCTGATGCCCCCCAGGATGCCATTGTCCTTCTTGGCCACCAGGGCCCATTGCTGGCTCCTGGGCATCCTGTTGTCCACCAGGACTCCCAGGTCTTTTTCCATCAGAACTGTGTCTTTACCAACTAACTCACAAATAACTTCTCCAAAGCAAATGCTTGTTTTACCTCTAATCCAAAAGAGAATAGAAAAAGTATAAAAATAAAGCCGCCTGCTTGTTTCCTTCCACCTAAACTTTGATCTTTCCTTGACAGCTCCAAGTGCCACTCTGGCTGGGAGCAGACTGCCAGGCTTTGCTCCACGTGCAGGCTGAACGCCACGGTTGTTCTCCCAGTGCTCACCAACTAAACCAAGCTCCTCTTCCTCCCCTCCATCAGCCTCTTCAGAAGGATCCCTGTTGCCCTTACACTCAAGAGCTGAGAAGAGCCTGAGCAGCACTTAACGTGCTGTCTGAGAAATGTTAATGTTCTCCAAACTGCATCTTAATGGTGCCACTGTTTAACCTGCTTTGATTCAGCTCCGTTTGCTCCATCAGCATAAAAGCAGCCAGGCAAACTGGAGCACGTGTGGTATTTACACAAACCACACTGAGCAATCTAACCCTACCTTCTGCACTAGGAGACACCAGACCGAAAGACACACATGGGAACACACGCCTGCTCTTTGTCCTCAACTTCTCTGTCGCTGTCTCCTCCCAAAGAGGAGAGCAGGCTCAGGAAAAGCACAACGCTCCACTGGCAGCCCTGATCTGGCAAAATCTGTTTTTAAAAAAACCAAATACATATATCAGGCTCTTATTCTTCCAAATTAAGTTATAGTCTCACCTTTTCATGTCACTAGAAACTGAACGGGACACCTTCAAAGAGAAGTCAGGGTGATGGGAAGATATCAGCATGAAAGAGCTACAAAAATGTGTTCTTCTGCCATTCCAGGCCCCAAATTTGCCCCGCATGAAAGTATGTGTCTCTGCAGCTGTGCATCATGCAGGATAACATCCCTCAAACTCACCTTCTCTCAAGAAAGCAAAGACTTTATCGTGAGGACAAGGTATGGGTTCTGGGTGTCGTTTGGGTTGAATGGGGCCCAGTCAGCTTTGAGGCTGAGAAGAATTTAGCAGGGTTTGGAGAACAGACTATGTTATTAACTCAGGACAGTGGGGCAAGGGAAATCAAGGTTTGGGAGCTGGGGGTAGATTTGGGATAGACTTAAACTAAAAGGGAAAAACAAGGCAAGGAAGGGAGAAAGTTTGCTTGACCACATATAAATAAATAAATTAATTTTAAAAAGCAGAAACTATAACAGTGAAGAAGAGTTAGCCACCTTCTGTTGTTTCTTCTGGACCAGACTAAATTCAATACAGACAAGCAGCACAAACTTTCAGACTCTTTTCAGAACATAAAGTAACTACTGGCCTAAGCAATCCTTCCCTCTCCTCCAGCTCATCCCCTGGTTTGGCAGCAATTATGGCACAGGGACCCACAGCAGAACACATGAGTTTAGAAGATGCTTCGAGCGAGGAAGTGGCCAGAGCTTCCCCACATCAATAATGAAATGAGTTTGACCTGTGAGCTGTTGAACAGAAACTTCCTCAGCCTCTGCAGTTCATCTGTGCTCCAGCTGTGCAGTTACTCCACATCAGGCTGCTGGTTTTCTTTCTGTAAATAAGGGTTTTTTTTTCTCCCCTCCAAGAAGCAAACCTGCCAAGCATACAGCAAGGCCTTGTGAAAAAAAAAAACAAAACAGCTGGTCTTAAAGAGCACAGATTTGTTCAGTTCTTCTCTGCAGGGCATTAGGGCTGAGCCCTGCTGACAAATGGAACCAGAGGCGCTGGTACCGACTGCACTTCACCGCTGATTATTTCAGCAGAAATATCATACTGCTTAAGGATTATGAGGAGCCCTGGCCTGCAGCCAGAGCTGTGGAACTAAATACCACTCCTCTCCCTCTCTGTCTGATCCCCGACTGCCATTTACATTGTCTTCACTCACGCTGATGGGTTTCTCCATCCAGTTTATAGAGAAAAACACCAGTGAGAATAGGTCACTGCTGAGAAGAGGTCCTTTTATGTCTCCATCAATGTGGAAATTACTCTCTTCCCTGGTATCACAACACAGTACCCATTAGATTATTCTGTGGAACAGCTAGTTGCAAACTTTACTTTTTTTCTTGAGGCTTCAAACAGCATTTTTTGCCTGTTTTCTATTGTTAAATGAGGTTATCTGGCTATCACACAACAGGTTGCTCTCAGTTTTCACATAATTCTCATCTCAAACTGGCACTTGGGGGCACGATACACCCTTCTGTTGCAAGGATGTCCTTTTTATTTCACAGCTCCTTATTATCACTGCTTCTCTCTGGAGCTATGGTTTGCTGTAGACAACAGCATAGGCAAGTCCAGAAGTCAATTTGCCTGAGAATTTATTTTTAATTTCCATTCTTTTTTTCATATACCTGCATTCTGACTTTGAAAAGATACTTTTCTGTGCCCTTAACAGCTTCAGATGTGGCCCTGAGTAATATTCTACCATGTGCTCTGAATAAATCATTTCATTTTGTGGCAACAATCGTAAGTAGAATATTTATCTACTCCTCAAACAGGTTAAAAAATTAAACAATTAATAAAAAACATTCTAGCAAAATGGTAATATGTTCTTGATTATAAACATAAAAATTTATTATCAACTATCACATGAAGAAAATAGCTTACTATTCCTGCCCTTGATACCTGTTGCTATTGCCTTAATAGAGTCCACAGAGATTAATATGCCCATGTTGGCTACTTCTGAGTCAGCCTCATAACAGACCTGAGCAAAATATTGGGCTGTTCTACCACTGCAATGCACTAAAACAAAATAAATAATCCTTATGAAAGGAAGCTTGCCAGTTAAATTACATTCCTTTTTATTCAATTGCATATCAACGGCCAAAATACTCGCATCCAGCTTCTCCATTAATCAAATTATAAGGCAAAAAAAGTGTCAAGTCATCCCCGTATCGTGAAACGTGTTTCACATTCCTTCCAGCCTGTCACTTTTCTCACCTTTAAGCATTTCTGCTTTTGCATATTACCTACAACTTCCAGCATTCCTATAAAACAAGCTGCAGCGAATTTTTCTTCAAGCACTTCGAAGCATTAGAAGTATAATCATACTCCACCAGCTCAGAGGTATTTGCTGTTAGGGAGATGTATATTTTTTTGCTATTAATTTTGACCCACAATGTTCCACTCAAATCTCTGGGCTTAGCTGGGGCAGGCACAAATCCCACCATCTGCAGCGGGAAAGGTTCCCTCCAGCAGATCTGCCACATTAACCGCTCTCCCCAAACACAACACGGCCTACAAAGGTCTCCAGCTTCTTCAAACTATAAATAAACCGCATTTGTTTCATACCTCTCACCAAGGCAGTTTGAAGAGATCGTTCCCTTCTTGGGTTTAGCAGGCGAATTTAAAGGGCCATAAAAAAAGCCACTGGTGTGCCAGGGATTCTGAAGCTTAAGCATGGTTTCGCTGTAGAACCATAGATTTACGGAGAATTTCTTAGGAAAGGTTAGTTTTACCCCAGGGGGGAAAAGAGTGGCTTCTTGGGAGGCGTCTGACGGGCAAGCAAGGTGCAAGGCAAAAAGCGAGGAGGGGGAAGAAGCACCAAAAGCATCCCAAAAAGGCACATCAGCTCAACCACTGATTAAATTTGGGTTATTTTGACAAGAAGCCCCGTTCCCCCAGCACCCTGCCTGCCCAGAAGGGCTCCAAACACCCCCATCCTGTCCTGTCCGTCCAAATACTGTCCCCAAAACGAGTGTTGTCGCTTTCCCGGGGGCTTTGGGGCCAAGGNAAGACACAGCGACCCCCGGGGAAACTGAGGAGAGGCTATCGCTTACCGGCCGCCGGGAAGCGCCTCCGGGCGGGCTGTCAGGCGCCGCCCGCTGAGGGGAGAAGGGCCGGCAGCCGTTAACGGACGCCGGGACGGGGGAGGAGGAGGAAGAGGAGGAGGAGGCTCCACCGGCGGCCTGAGGGCTGGCGGCCGCCTCCTGTCGCTGTTCGCCCCGCTCGGGACGGAGACCGACCCTACCTGCCCGGGGAGGTTATCTCCGTGGCCCTCCTTCTCCTCCTTATGTCGCGACAGAGGGTCCCTCTCCCCCACCCCGTGTCTCTTGTCGCGACAAGGCGTGGAAAGGGGTGCTGCGAGGGCAGAAAGGACGGAAAGGTAACGCGGGAAGCCTTTCCTGAGGGAATTTACCTCAAAAAACCCTTCAGGTCTGGGTCCTCGCCCCTTAGGCGGGGGCGGAGAGGAACGGGCGGGCGCCCCATGTCGCGACATGTCCCTTCCCCCTCCCCCCATGTCTCTTGTCACGACAAAGCATGGAAAGGGCTGCTGAGAGGGCAGAAAGGAAGTTAAGCTAAGGAGGGAAGCCTTTCCTGAGGGAATTTACCTCACAAAACCCTCAGGTCTGCGTCCTCAGGCGGGGGCCAGCCGTCTCCTCCGAACCGCCTCCGTTGAGGAGATGCCACATTTATATTTATAATCTATCTATAAAATCACCGTAAGAGCTGGCACTGGTGGGTCTTTCGGTTGCCAGAGCGGATAAGGAATGAATGGATCTGGAGACTTAATTAATGCTCCTCTGCCAGCGCTCCTTCCAGATGATCGAGTCCTACCCTCCCTGCTGCAAACCGCTTTGGTGCTCAATTAATTTGGAGTCTTCTTGGCAGCTGGGTGGCTGATTTACTCACTTTTAAGCATGCTGTGCTTTGTTTTGTACAATTTGAACTTCCTTGTGGAAATTCACCATGCAGCTGCCCCAGTGAGGAGAAGCAGTTGAGGAAGCCACAATGCTGCCCCAGAGTATGAAAAATAAGGCACATTTCTGTATGTAAGCACATCCCCTACCTGCCAAATGTAAGGTGGTTGTATCACAGAATGCTGTGGGGTTGGAAGGGACCTCTGGAGATCATCNATCCAGAACTGGACACAGTATCTACATGGCATTTTCTTACAAAGTGTACTTTTATGTATATAAGAAAGGAGATAGGAAAGGATGGTGGGAGGGCTGGAGCCCCTCTGCTCTGAGGACAAGCTGGGATAGTTGGAGGGATTCAGCCTGGAGAAGAGAAGGCTCCAGGGAGACCTTAGAGCCCCTTCCAGTCCCTCAAGGGGCTCCAGGAAAGCTGGGGAGGGACTCTTAATGAGGGAGGGGAGCCATAGGAGGAGGGATTGAGCTGAGATGTGGGGAAGAACTTCTTTGGTGTGAGGGTGGTGAGAGCCTGGCCCAGGCTGCCCAGAGAAGCTGTGGCTGCCCCATCCCTGGAGGGGTTCAAGGCCAGGCTGGATGGGGCTTGGAGCAACCTGGTGCGGTGGGAGGTGTCCCTGCCCAGGGCAGGGTGTTAGAAGTGGATGATCCTTAGGGCCCCTTTCAACCCAGACAGTCCTGAGTCTGAAAGCAGCAGTTTCCTCAGTGCTTGTTCCAAATTTGTTCTTGATTGATGCTTTCCTGCTTCTCCTTCAGACATGGCAGTAGGTACCAGCACCTCATATATTCAGTGAAATGCTCTGCAGCCACCTCTCTGCACACAGTGCCTGTCTTAAATCTTTAAAGGACAATGCTCTTACTCCAGTCATCACCCTCTGACCTCAGTATTTAAGATGAGTGTGTCCTTTTGCTCATTTTAAGCCCACGTTTAATGCCTCTGCTAATCACCTTAAGGAAGATGGAGAACTGCAGTCTCCACCCAGACAGCTCCACCGCTCCAGCCAGGGTCTGTACCTTCCCAAACGATGAAGCAGTGATCTTAGGGAGACTTTTTTTACTGCTTCACTGCTGCCTTTCAGAAAGTGATAATGAAACACGTAAGGATCCTATTCGGCAATTTCTTGCTGCTTGGAAAATCCCAGAACAACGAAATACTAGGCCATGACAAACAGAAATCATTTCTTCCTTCTCCCTTTTGATAACGGGGAAAGGAATTGGGCTGTGCTTCAACTCATTCACGGGGCCCTCTGTTGTTTTTCCTGTAACCTCTGGCAAGTATGTTTTAATTCTTTGCCTAGAAGAGCTTTTGTCAAATTACTCTTGTTCTGATACAAAATGTTGCAAGCAAAGTGAAATGCCCTGGATAAGAGCAAGGGAAAACGGGAAGAAAACGTGCACTACACTTACATTGGTTTAAGTGTTCCGTTTGCTCTAACTTTGAAAAAAATCCCCCTTTTTAAATTCAAGTAGACATAAAGTGTTTCCTTACAGTTATCAGGAGACAAAACAAAGCTGAGGTGTTTATAACTTGACTTAAACACCTTGGAAAGCTGTTCAGGAGCAGCACTCATTAACCACTTAATCCAGTGCTTCTGAATAGCCGTGAGCTAAAGCTGCAACTGTTCTTGATGGTCTATCCTTGCAGTAAAAGGGTATTTTAATGTTTTGTAGCTCATACCATGAGGTGATATGGAAAAGTCAAAGAAGGGGTTGTGCATAAAATCATCTTCTTTCTAGTTTTAGCACTCCTCAGGTCTGCAAGATGTAGTCTTCTGTTCTCATGATTCAACATCCACGCTTTCTTGAAGAATAAAAAACTCACTCTGTCTTTTATGTCTGTTTATCCCGTATGCAGAAAGACCAGGGATTTTTTCCTTCTCATCCTGAAAGCATTCAGCCTGTCTCTCATCAAAATTTCTTACTCATCAGCCTCATTGGACACCATTCCTTCTCTCTGCTTCCTGGTGAAACTGTTGCTTCTATAGGGGTGGAAAAAAAAAAGGCTTCATCTCAGAAAACAAGAAGAAAACCAGAATGAGAGTCTTTTCCAACCTGAATGATTCTAAGGACTGGAGTCACTGTATTCAGGTCAAAGTCCTGAGTTCCAGGCTTCCTATTTTTCCATTTTCTGAAACAATAAATCCCTTTTTCCCTTCACAGTTTTTCTTTACAGTAGCCTGTTAACTGTGACACCACCATCATGGTTTCAGACTGAGGAGGAGAATCAGCCTGGGCTTTGCAGGCTTTGCACATCCTGCAGACATGATCTACAGAAGAACTTTGTATAGAATCACAGAATGGTTTGGATTGGAAGGGATCTTAAAACCNTCAGCATTCCCAGCATCTCTGTGGCCTCC
>VXBW01001018.1:0-18325 GCA_013400375.1 Thinocorus orbignyianus
CATTTCTGGGCTCCCCAGTTCCAAGATGGACAGGGAACTGCTGGGGAAGGNCAGAGGTCCCTTCCAACCCCAGATCATCCTGTGATTCTGTGACCTACCTCACTAACGAAGCACATCAGAAGTGATCAAAAACTGCCTATGAATTACATCTTGCACAGATAAAACACAGGAGAGAGCTTAATTAAATAACTTTATTGTCTAACGTTTACAGTTGTTACGTTGCCGCTGGAAAGCACGACAACGTAACTAAATTTCCAGCAGGAACTCCTCGTTCCCCCCGTTCCCTCCTCTGAACACCCATGGAGGGAGGGACCAGGCCTTGCTCTTGGGACTCGCAAAAGCAAAGTGGACATGGAGTTTCAGTGGCACAGTTTTCACAAGTAACATGTTGAAACAAAACTACTGGGGCTGACTGGCGAGCGCGACAGTGGCTACCAGGCTGTCTGATGGGGGGGGCCCAGGGCCTGCCATGCAGCAAATCCACCACAGAACCAGTTCATGGGTGAGATGAGTTATCAGTCGCCGGCAAAACGTTTGCTCTTCCACCCTTAGAGCTAAGAGGAAGGTGCCCGGGTGGAGACACCGCAAAGGAATAAGGAGCGCTGAGTTCAGCGATGGGGAAATGCAAGTTAAAAAAGTATAAAAAACTTAATGTAAAATACAGGCTACAAATAAATTTTGTCAAGAACACTGGCACGTGGCAATCTGAACTCAGATTTATCTTTTTTTTCCTATTAAGGACAGGGAAATAAATTTAACATTTTAATGCTGTGTGCAAAACTTGTTTACCGCTATCAAACTGATACGTTTGCCCATCTCACTGTAGTGTCTGAACAGCCAGGTAGATGAATTGGTTTCCAGCATTACAGGCAACACTAGATAATACTGAAACAAGATAATGTAAACTTTTATTCTTAAGGCAGCTGGTACTATCGCTGCGCACAGGCATTGCCCGATGCCCATCGCGGTCACGGGACACGGAGCACTTCAATACGAGTCAAAAGAAACTAGCATGATTGGACTAAATGACACATGTTCTCAAAAGAACTTTCCCTTTCACACAAACCATGAAATATTTGGACATCTAGAAAAATAATGCACCTACTCCTCCAACCTCAGCTTGTTCTTTTACAAAGATTTCAAAATACTGATAAATAATAGTGACGGCGAGCAGAATGCCAGTGCCCGACCCAATGGCTCCCAGGAAGTCAGCCAGCACCGACAGGGCCCCGATGCACAACCCACCAAACGCAGCTGCTGTGGGGATGTACCTGTACCAACAACAACAACAACAACAACAACAACAAAGCATTCACAATCAGGAGATTTCACCCACGGATTCTAACAATACATAGAATCATAGAATGGTTAGAGTTGGAAGGGACCTTAAAGATCATCGAGTTCCAACCCCCTTGCCATGGGCAGGGACACCTCTCCCTAGANTCCACTATTAAAACAACCAACTAGAACACAGAGCAACAAAGTCAGTGTTGCAAATGCAGCTCTGCCACTAGCTCTCGCGATCTTCCATGTTTGCACAAAGTAGAAACTAAAATAAGCTGTGAGTAACTGAGCGCTGGCAAAGCTTTGCAATTAGAAGTATGACAATTTTGGCCAAGGCAACCAATGGCATCCTGGGGTGCATCAAGAAGAGTGTGGCCAGCAGGTCAAGGGAGGTCATCCTCCCCCTCTACTCTGCCCTGGTGAGGACCCATCTGCAGTACTGGGTACAGTTCTGGGCTCCCCGGTTCAAGATAGACAGGGAACTGCTGGAGAGGGTACAGCAGAGGATCATAAAGATGATCAGGGACCTGGAGCATCTCCCTCATGAGGAAAGGCTGAAGGACTTGGGTCTTTTTAGTCTTTTAGGAGAAGACTAGGAGAAGACACCTATACATAATTACAGAGTGGGTGTCAAGAGTATGAGGCCAGTCTGTTTTCAGTGGTGCCCAGTGACAGGACAAGAGGAAATGAACATAAGAAGTTCCATCTAAACATGAGGAGGAACTTCTTCACTTTGAGGGTGGCAGACCCCTGGAATAGGCTGCCCAGAGAGGTGGTAGAATCTCTGTCTCTGGAGACATTAAAAACCCACCTGGACATGTTCCTGTGCAACCTGCTCTTGGCGGTTCTGCTCTGGCAGGGAGTTTGGACTAGATGTCCCTTCCAATCTCATATCATTCTGTGATTCTGTAACTTTATACATTTGCATGCTCTGTAACCTCTGCAGTTTTACAGACAATGGAGGATGTTCATCCCAAATTCTCTCATTATGCTGTCTAAACAGAAGACTGTACCAGTTAATCTCTTACCTACTGCTCTAATCATCTTCTGCGTTCCTAGGAAAGGCAACAGCTGAACGGGAGGATTCTTGAATTTGCAGTGGAAATGGGTCTCAGATTTTTCTAAGACTATCCACTCCGCTTGACACCTCCCCAGCACTCCCAACTCCCTGGTACAGCGGCACCACTGGGAGTCAGCCTTCCCTTACCTGTTCAGCTCGTGAACCATGGAAGTATCCCTGTGGCCTCTCATCACCATTTGCTGCTCTTTGAGTTGCTTGGCAACCTGCAAAAACCAGTGTTTTATGAAAACTGCTGCCGTGTTTCATAGTCACCTGCTACTTAGAGTAATAACTGATTAGTTAGGAACAGGTCAGCTCTTAATTAAGGGCAGTGTTTGAAAACATTTAGGCACGTTTATCAGAACACCTACGTCTTTTGCTGATGAACCAGACACCTCAATCCAAGTCTTTGAGAAGAACGCACAGGATCCCAACATAAATATGATATAAACTATTACATGGACAGGATCCTCAAATATTGCACCCATGGATTCTGGAGGGGACAAGTAGTAGCACAGGCCACCAACGGGGTAAGAGCGTGCGGGGCCACCGCCACTGACATCCTGTGAGAGGGGAAGAAAAAGACAATTACTTCTCACAGATCTCTTGCATTCCTATCTTGTATTTAGAGAGGAGTTCCTCTCCAATGTTTGAAACAGCTTTCATATAACAGTGTTAGAAAGTAAGCATTCCTGTTTTCTGCTGGTTAAAGAATCATAGAATTGTCTAGGTTGGAAGGGAGCTTTAAGATCATCTAAGTCCAACCATCAACCTAATTCTGATTAATAAAAAGCATCGCTAAACCACGTCACCAAGCACCATGTCAACCCGTCTTTTGAACACCTCCAGGGATGGTGCCACAACCACTTCCCTGGGCAGCCCATTCCAATGCTTGATAAGCCTTGCAGTGTGAAAATTTTTCCTGATATCCAGTCTGAACCTCCCCTGGCACAACTTGAGGCCATTTCCTCTTGTCCTATTGCCTGTAAGTTAGGAAAAGAGACTGTCCTTCACCTCTGATAAGGTGATAAGGTCTCCCCTCAGCCTCCTATTCTCCAGGCTGAACAACCCCAGCTCCCTCAGCCACTCCTCATAAATACTTGAGTTTCACAATGAAGTAATACATACAAATTAATTTATGCAGTTAAAAAAGCGGTACAATACTTACTGCCCACTGTCCCAGTAAGTTCACCAAGAAGTTGCCGCTAAACCGAACAGACAACATCTGGGAAATAACGTAGAGGTTGGAAACTAAGGCAGACTGCAGGATGATGGGGATGTTGGAGGTGTAGAAGAGCTTGATGGGGTAGCTGCTGTACTGCCCCCGGTAGCGGGCAGATTTGATAGGTAAATCAACACGGAATCCCTAGGGGAAAGAACACAAAAGCAGCAGGTTTATTCCCAAGGTATTCCCAGGATGCCTAAAAGCAATTCCTGAACACAGAGTTTTTGTGAGATAAACAAGGAGCACAAGGTCTGAGAGAGTAAAATCCAAAGGCTTTCTGCTACAGTCTGAATCTTCAAGGGT
Source organism: Thinocorus orbignyianus (assembly GCA_013400375.1). NCBI lineage: Eukaryota > Metazoa > Chordata > Aves > Ciconiiformes > Thinocoridae > Thinocorus > Thinocorus orbignyianus. The sequence goes on from VXBW01001018.1 coordinate 3,873, forward strand.
TTATAAGGGCACCTGCTTAGTTGTATTACAATCTTTTTATATAAATATTATCTCTCATCTGGTAACTTACATTCCTCTAAGATATAATTTATAGCACAGGGTTTGATAAAAAACTTTAATAGCTTTTAACTTAACCAGCCAGTTTTTGTGCAGTAAGCCCAGCCACCCAGTTTCTGAGGCAGGCTCCCAGCTGAGCAGACCCAAAAAAGCCATACGGACTTGAAAACCAGGTAATTCCATTTTTTGCCAGCACTCTGACTCAACAGCTTAAAACAATAATAAGAAGATCACATTTTAGCCATACCCATGAAAAAGAGTTTTTTTTTTTAAAAATCACCTTGTGAATCATCTTTAGTGCACGTTTTAGTAAATACTTAAATTTTAAAAGCAACACTAGCCAAGTATTTTGAGAAAATTGGGTAGAAACCATGAAGTTATGCATTAATTACACGGTTGTTTTCTAAAATAAATCTGTGTGTCACACCAACACTGCGGTTCCAGAATCCAGTTTTAGTAAAAATCACAGAATCATAGAATGGTTAGNTGTGTGGCATTTAATGGATGTGAGATTACATCACTGAGTACATCTGGCTGTGACACTGAGCAGCTGTACTGTCACAGAGGTGTGTTACTAAGCATCGAAATAAAATCAGTTCCTTGCTCAAAGCTGAGGTAGTTCAGTTATTCTAGTTTAACTTCTGCATTTTTCGGCAGTGACTGCAGTGTGTAGGGTCTACGTGCTTCTACCTACACAGTTGCACAGCTACCATGAGGAATTTCTCATTTTACCTGAAAATATATGACTACAGCAAATACAAATACTGTAGCGATCAGATTCATGAGATTGGGCAAATTCTGTCGGTAAAAAGCCTCCCGCAGAGCCCGGACTTTGTCGGTTCGTGTAGCCAGAAGGTGAAATAGTGCAATCACAGCACCCTCAAACTCTGTTCCTGCATAAAGCAAACAAGTAAAAGAAATGTCAAGCTGTAAATTAAAAACACTCAAAAAAAAATAATCTTTCTTTTGGAAAATTTAAGTGACACATAAAAAAATCAGATACAATAGGACAAAAACCTATTGTAACAAATGTATCACAATACAGGATTGTAGTTTAGCTTATAGAACATAGAATAATCAAGCAAAACATTACTCCTGGTTAAAAAAAGGCAAAAGAATACTCTTTTTCTTTCTTTTCTGTTGACAGGGGATTGACTGGAATGAAGAAATACTAAATGAGGAGAAAAATAGCTTATAGCTTATTGTATTCTAAAAACAGCTTTAGAAAAGCAGTAATGAAATGCAACAGACAGAACTACTGTAAATCAGGTGAAAACGAAAGCAAACTGGAAACATGGCTCAGGATTTCAAATGCAGGCATTAAACTAGTTAATTTGTTGATGCAAACAGGCTGTATTTTAACTTGGTATTTTTAGAGTCTCAAGATAACCAAATGTCAAAGACTGGCCGAAGAATGAAGAGATGGAAGTCTCTGAAGAACCAAACTAGCTTAAAATATAGTTGGTGCCTCCAAATTATAAGTATCCTGTAGCCACAAACAACAGTTGGACCATAAGCAACTCCTCTGAACATACAAATTCCTTATTTTCTCTATTTCTATGGACTAAATGATGCTAAAACAAGACTATTTCAGTTTGGAAACTGAAAAATCTTCAGTCAAGGCGCTTCAAGTCCCATTTTAACAACTGCCATTCACATCAGCAAAGGAAAACTTCACGTTAGTCAGAAAATACTTTCATCTTTAATGTCAGACAATTGACTTTAGAAGCTAATCATTAAACATTAAAACATTTTTCTAAAACAACTGATAGTTTCTGTATAGTATACATAAAACATGTGTGAAACATGTCAGCACTAACTATAATCGCAGACGTACCTCTGCCAGTGTTGATGGTAGTGGGACTGAAAGCCTTCCAGACAATGGTTTCGCAGATATTGGTAGCAATAAACAGGGAAATACCAGAGCCCAAGCCATAACCTTTCTGTAGCAGCTCATCTAGGAGCAGCACAATCAAACCAGCAACAAACAGCTGCGGGAAAAGATACATAAACTGAGCAGAAACAAGAATAAATCACATCAAGAATTATGTAATAATTCCCTGCTTTGGTATTTTCATCATGTTGGAGAGTAATCATTATGTTTTTCATCTAAGTATCATTCATGCAGTATTTTTGCCCTCTCACATACAAACGCCTGCACATCTCACCCAACAATGATCCCTGTGACTTTTCAGCACTGACACTAGCAAACACATTACTTTTTTAAAAAGTATTTACTAAGTTTATGCATTTAATTGCTTTGCTATAGAGGATAATGTCTCAAAGATGCATCCGTGCCCTTTAGTGCTAAGTCCTCCAAGGCACCGAACAGCAGCTACTGCTTTCAAAGTCTACTAATTCCTGTATTTCGAATCAAACAGCCCCTCCTATCTGAAACATTTTTGATATTACCTATCCCAGCTTTCTCCTCTTGTTTGGAATATTTAGAATTTCTCATATATAGACAGACAGATATAAAGGATGATGTCTTATAGCATTAAAAAGAAAGAAATAAAAGGCAACCAGTCACGGAAAGATTTTTCTTTCCAGCTATACTGTATCTAACCAGGCTCAGATACACACAAAATAGCTCATTACAAACCTGAATTATAATAAGAAGACAAATTCCAGCACCCATTTCAGCAGGATCTCCATACATTCCAGTCATAACATACACAATGGCTTGCCCAATGGTAATAATCATCCCAAATACTAAAACAAGAGAGAAAGCAAATCCTTTAAAAAAATCTGCTGAAATCACCTACCAAAGAAATCTCACATCTAGTATCACTTAGGCAGGCTGCTTTCCCAAGAATAAAATCATGCTTATTAATTTTTTAATTGAAACAGTGCTTACATTTCTGAGCTCCATTGAACAAGGCTCTGTCCTTTGGAGTATCCCCAACTTCAATGATCTTGGCTCCAGCAAGCAGCTGCATGATCAGACCAGATGTCACAATAGGTGAGATACCCAATTCCATCAAAGTACCTAAATGGGGAGAAAAATGAATACAATTGCCACTCAAGCACCTCTCCTAAAGAATTAGGCTTTGAAGATACTAGGTCTGTTGAAAGGCTTCTCACCTATAAGGAACTTTTTTCATAACTCTTCAAACATGTATAACCCAGTACAGGTATGATCAAAACAAAGACTGTTATCTCCTCACAAAAGAAGACTGCTGCATTGAAATTGTAATTTTGAAGGCAGCAGGAAAAACCTACGTAGCTTTTCTCTTCCAATATTTTTGTGAAGCCATGCTATCACTAAAGGTCAATGCACACTAAGGCTCAGTTTTTTGGCATATTCTATGAAGGAGCCCTTCACTGGAAAGCATCTTCTCCCTTGTTGTTTATTCTCATCAGTGCTTCAACTGTCACATTTTCCAGAAGTTTAATTTTGAAGACCAGAATAAATATGCTGCAGATCCACAGTGGCTGGTGACACTGCTCTTGGACAGAATCACAGAATCTTCACGGTTAGAAGGGACCTCTGAGATCATCGAGTCCAACCATACACACACCAAAAAACACCCTAAAACCGAAACACATCAAACTACAAAAAACCAAACCCCATAACACAAATCACCCAACCCAACAACCCTGGCCACTACAGCATGCCCTGAAGTGCCACATCTACATGTTTCCTAAATACCTCCACGGATGGTGACTCCACCAGCTCCCTGGGCAGGCTGTTCCAGTGCCTGACCACCCTCTCAGTGAAGTAATTCTTCCTAATATCTAATCGAAACCTCCCCTGTCACAACTTCAGGCTATTTCCTCTGGTCCTGTCGTTATTCGCTTTGGAGAAGAGGCCAACACCCACTTCTCTACAACCTCCTTTCAGGTAGCTGTAGAGGGCAGTAAGGTCTCCCCTCAGCCTCCTCTTCTCCAAACTAAACATGCCCAGTTCCCTCAGCCTCTCTTCAAAGGACTCATTCTCTAGACCCCTCACCAGCTTGGTGGCTCTCCTCTGGACACATTCCAGCACTTCAATCTCCTTCTTGTAGTGAGGGGCCCAGAACTGAACACAGCACTCAAGGTGAGGCCTCACCAGTGCCAAGTACAGAGGCACCATCACTTCCCTACTCCTGCTGGCCACGCTATTCCTGATACAGGCCAGGATACTTGTTGCCCTTCTTGGTTGCCTGGGCACTCCAGTTAAGAGCACAGAAATTTGGAATTAAACTAGTTCTTAGCAAAACAAACAGGTCATTAAGACGCTGTACTCCGCCAACTCATTTACTGGTACAACATCACAATGGTATCAACACCCAACTGTACGCAACTCAGAGTGCAATTTAACTTCATGAACCACCCCTGCTGTAGCACATAAGTGTATATTCCAGAAAACCTGCCTGCTTTTCCCAGTCTGGGGCACCACTCCCTTTGCTTTCATCCTTACACTGATGCACCTGAAACACCAGAACTACCACCTGATATTCTAATTTAGAAATATTCTCAGCAAGCATCAGAAAGAGATTACTGTTTGAAATTTAAGTTGTCCTTCAGCTAATACCTGAAAAACTTCTCGTAGCTGAAGATGTTGCAAGCTTAAAAAAGCCCCAAAAGTTGAAAATTTGCATGAAAATTAAGAAACTAGAAATACCAGTTGATAAAACTTTTCACATTTCTCAAGTTAGAACCTTCAAGAAAAAAATGTTTGGGTAATGACACATTTTACAAGTTTAATATTCAATTAAGCTACATTAAATTACTTTGTCACCATCTTTTACATGATCCCTTGAGGGACGTAAATAATGCACATTTTTTCTGATGTTAAGTCACAATATCCACCAGGGAGATTCAAAAGAGAATTGGCTCACAATTCTTTTCAGCTCTGTACATTTACGTGCAGCTCTGCTCTCACGTAGTACAGTAGTGTAACATCATAAACTTACTAAGAGAATTATTGATAAACCATTTATCCGTTGCAGACTTGTAAAGTCTGGACAAAAAACAGCGACAGGGGAAGCACGGTCTGTAAGCATCCATAGGCAGGATGACAAGTAGCAGAAACAGTGCATCCACAGCTGCTCAGCCTAGAAACTGGTCTGTCCTCACATCTCAGCTCTGAAAGGGGCAATATCATTCCACATTTCCCTTTTCCCATGTGTATCAGTGATTTATTCAGAAACTTTCAGTTACAGGTGCTGTTTAATAATACCACTAGCTGCCCCTTCCCTCTTACAGTATAAAGAAAAAATGACTATCCGTTCCCTATCCACTTTTTTCCAGAGATGAAAACCTACAAGAAATTTGGGATATGCATATTTCATAGCAAAGAATCCTTATTTTTTTAGGATCACTTTCTATAGATTAATATCTATTCATTACTACCTATTAATATCTTTCCCTGGTGCCTTTTCCCAAGTGTTTTCTTAGCTCCACTGTATCCTGTGTGGCATGGTACATCAGAACCACATGCAATATTCACTTCGTGGCACCTTACAGCTTTGTACAAACATTTCTTCTCATCTTTTCAACTAGTTCTTAAGACATTCCCTCTTATCCTAAAATAGCTTATTTTCCTGAAGAGCCTTTAATATGCAATTGGAATTTAAGAAAGATTTTTTGGAGCATTTCCCCTCTTGTCTGGACTCTTCATTTCTGCCTAACTACCAGAGTCTTCATTTCAGTTCTAATTTTTAAAAATTTTATGTATTATTACACAAATTTTCTTCTAATTTTTAATCAGTGTTTTCCCTGCTACCAAACAGCACAATGTGAAAGTGTTAAAGTCATTATTTTAATGGGGTTCTTTCATACCTGGATCCTAGAGTCTACCTGTTGTTCAGTACCTTGTTAAATATTACATCACCTCTCATAGAAATTTCTATTTCTCCAACAGCAAGAAAATTAGGATGTCAAAAACCTTTAGCTTTTACCTCACATCCTCCAATGACATCTGTCAGTTTACTTAGGCGAAAATTAGCTTTCCCACTCCTGCTTTTTGTTGCCTTCGCGTTCTTTCTAGTCTTTTCTTGGCCACTGCTACCATTCTGTCTGGGTAGGGGACAGCATATTTAGTATCAAGTGCTGCTAGTGAGACACAGAATTTTATATGCAAATTCTGCAGAAGAGTTTGAAACAGATAACTTATTTACCTTACTTGATTGTTTTCAATGGTGTGACAAAATTTGCCATTCCTAAACAATTGGTACCTTCACATTAGAGGGTTTCACTGATTTTCTTACTTCCAGCCAGTTTTTCAAGATACAGATGAGGTCAGTGTCCTCACTTAGAGTCATACATCTTAAGTTTTAGAGTTCTAGCATTAGTTTAATTCTTCTTATACATTTGGTTGGGATCCACTTGTCTATTATAAAGTTAGCTTGGCTGTGCTAAACTACAGAATCATAGAATCATAGAATGGTTAGAGTTGGAAGGGACCTTAAAGATCATCAAGTTCCAACCCCCCTGCCATGGGCAGGGACACCTCTCCCTAGAGCAGGCTCAAAGCCCCATCCAGCCTGGCCTTCAACACTTCCAGGGATGGGGAATCAACAACTTCCCTGGGCAACCTATTCCAGTGCCTCACCACCCTCACAGGAAAGAACTTCTTCCTAATATCTAATCTAAATCTCCCCTCTTCCAATTTATAGGCCTAACCATCTTTGCCCTCAGCTTTCCCACCTATAAAATTACTCACCCATACTGTTCCCCAAATGCTATGAGACACAACTTACTTGCACACATAAAGTATTTTCTGGTCAACATGCTCATACTGCACATTTGTGCTGTTCATTAACCAGTGGGACAGAACATTCCCTGTCCCATATATTAATCAGGAAGAGACTGCTCTACAATTCCAAACAGAATCGTGCTTAAACTTGAGAATCAAAGTTAATCTCATCTGCATGTCAAAGGAAATCCTATTCCTAAGACGAAACGGTTCTCAATTATGAGTCAATTTTAATTACATTTGTGTTAAGAGCTTTGTAAAGTGCTCCAACGTGACATCTGAGCTGTGTGAAATTTAACAGCCAACCAATATTCTCCTCGACTGTTTGCACCACTACAAAACAGAGAGAAAGGAAATAATCTACTAACCTCTGTTTGACGCAAGAATGACTCGCATCCAATAGAACGGATCTGCAGAATCCGATGACATGATTCCAAACAAAGGTATCTGTCAACGTGCACAGAGGTATTAAGCAGATATAATAAAAAGGCTCCATTAATCCCAGAATCTTAACATGTAATGATTCAGCTGTTATACTGTTTGGTATAATTTATTCAATTTTTTTTTTTTTTTAATTAAACCAGAGAGCACAATAACAAGAGATACTGACACCATCTATTTTCATCCTCCAACTGGGGTATGACTCAGAGGACTAAACTATGTGAACTAAGGCTCTTTACAGGAAAAAAGCAGAAATCTCAAAAGAAAAGTAAATGCACACAAACCAGACTACTGAAGTTGAACATGTAAATGCCTGACAGAGGCGATACTGGAGTACTACAACTCCCCAAAGAATGGGAAAAGCATAAAATAAACAGGTTAGTCACCACAAATCATTAACAGAATGAGGGAATGTCATCTAATATTTTTTCATTATTTATGTCACCAAAATTTTCGCAGCAAATTTGTTAAAAAAACCCAACACAAACAAACAAACAAAAAACCAACAACAAGAAAACTGCAGCAAAACATCTTTGAGAAGACAAAAAAAAAGCAGGGTTTTATTTTGTCTTAAGTGGTCCTAAGTAGAATTTCTTTTCAGCACAAATTAAAGACAAAGCATGAGCTACAATGGAAATATCTTCCTCCAGCATGTTAAAGTACTCCACAGCTGGGAACATGTTTTAAAATATCCCATACAGAACTGTCAAAGCCAGCCAAGTTTTGTATGAACTTCCAATATTCTATATGTCACTACTGAGGGATTTTGTTTAAAACTCTGATTACAGAAACAGTAGGCTAGGAATCCAGGCAATCTTACAAATTAATTCCTGAAAACTCCAGTCTGCACCATCTGATTTCCTTATTCAACTCATATAATCTTTCATATAGACTCAAAATCTAAAATATGCACCTATCCAGCAGGTAGGAAACACAGACAAATCACATGTTCTTCTATTCTAGTATCATTTCCACCATCTTCTTTCAAAAAAAAAACAGGTAGGTACAAGAGCTGAGTTTTAACCTTTCAAAAGCCCTTCAGAGTTGTAAACAAAAATTGTTAAACTACTGCTGCAGAGTCTGGAACGGGTAAGTTAAGAAATACAAACCAAAAAGCCGGATTCTGAAGATTCACAATTTATTTTAAATCTTTTAAGATGCCTACAAGTTCTAAAAAATATCTGTCAAGTAATACATGGACTCCTATTACCTGCAACATCTAAGTATTCTCTAAAAAAGCCAAAACAACCCACTATCTGTTTACAACCCATCTACAGGTTCTAGGAACTCCTGTGAGTAATAAAGGTCATGTAAATGTTTACAAACCTGTGCTTTGGAGGGGGTTTTAGCTCACATTTTTGTCAGTATATTCACAAAAAAACAACGTCAACTTAAACACTTCAGAAACGTTTTTCTGCAATCTTTACAACCCCTCAGCTTGTTTCAGAAGAATCAGGTAAAAACAATCACTTTATTTCACTTTCAAACCTGTTACTATTAAAATTTAAATTTAGCTATAAACAGAGGGACAGAATGCATAATATTGCTAATTTAGTTTAGACCACTTAATGAATAATTAGCTTGGCCGCTTACCCTGCAGCCAGTATCATCATTTGATAGGATCTTTCATATAACAAGAAAAAACATTATGAATTTTAGACTAAATAGAAAGCATTTCATTTGTTTCTGAAAACATACACAATCAATAATGAAGAGTATTTCATAGCATCAGGTTTCTTTAACTGATCTTAAAAATAACCATAAAAATACATAACCAGAACTGGCAGGTCCACATGAAATCTGAACTCCTTGTGCTTTTAGCATTCCGTTTCATATGTGCAGAACATGTATTTTCTGAAACACAGAGAGCATCAATACCCACCTGGCAGCATACTAAGAAAATGAAGAGCGTGATGGCCGTCCATAGTACCTTCTCTCTGAATTGGATCTACAGAACAGATTGTAGAGATTAATGTGTTTGTTTCTATGTAGAATTTTCACTGTACTCTCACATTAGTACTAAATGTTATATCATTCAGAATTAAATGCAAAGATATTGATCCAGAAGGCATGATTTCTCATTAGAATTTATTTTTAATATTATTTCAGATTTTAAAGAGAGAGCCAATCATGGGCTTTTATGTAGTCAAGGAAAACTTGTATGGGATTTGGCAGACAGCATGGCCAACATTCAGTGAGTAAAATATATTTTATATACAGCATTCTAAAACAGTGGGTATTCACAGAAAAGAAATAGTATGCCTGAAAGCATGGTCATACCAGTGAAAGACTAATGCAAAAAGTCTTTTCTTCAGTGATTAGTGCCCTAGGCTTCAAAAGACTGCAGGGCACTGTTTTGTAAGGCTGGAAGTTATTAAACTAAAGCGCTATAAAGTTTTTCAAGAGATTTAACTGCTGGGAAGACAAGTGATAAAAACCAGAACCATGAGTTTTGGATAGAAAATCAGAATATTTAGAATTAAGTTCTTCAAAGGGTGTTAGAGGAAGCTTACATTCACCATCACGTTCATGGACACAAGACCACAAAGTAATTTTTAAAGACCCTTCCCTTACCCACCAAAATATTTTTATCGATGTTGATTATATATTAATTTTAAAAGAATGTCAAATTGAAGATCATTAGTCACTAATACATTGAAGAGAATCTCAGGGTCACAACATTTGAGGCAACTGGAACTTGTGCCAGGTGCAAGAAGAAAGAATCACAAGATTTAGGTCTGAACCAGAGGATTACTCAAAGCATGAGACAAAAAGAAATGCACTTGAAGTGACCAGAAAGACCTAAGATGCAGTGCTGTGTTCAAGTTCCCACCTCTCCTCCACGGATTGTAAACACTAGGGTAAGTGTGTTCACTGTAGGCAAGAGTACAGCAGCTACTAACACGTGCCATGAACTAACACACAAGATAGCAACAGCAGAAATATTAGCTCTCTGCCTCCAATCACTGAATCTGCCTGGAGAGAAGTAACAAGAGAAATCATTAGTGCCTGGTTTTAGAGGTACTGAACACCCACAGATGAGAAACTACAAACCGATGTAGGACAGCTGCTCAAGCAGAAAGAAAAACCCAGAAGTAATCTCTGTAAGTGAAATCCTGCACTTACTTAGAAGCAAAATAATCTCAGTAATTTAATTTATTTAATGATACTGCCTCACTCTTTAAAAAAAGAGGCCAGATGCTAAAAATAGTTACAGTACAAAGCTACAAAAAGAAACATAGTGACAGAAGCAAATAAATCCAAACAGAATCTCCTGTTCAACTTCATGCAGTGCTGACACACTTTGCCAAGTGCTGATTGACTTCTACAGTTTAAAAGCACAGACTTCTAAAAAGAAAAATGCTGAACCAAATTATCTATGCAGCCCCACAGTTAGCCTTAGCTTCTGAAACATCAGCCAAGCTCTACAACTGCTCTGGTTCTCTTTGTAACTGCAGTGACTACGAGCATTAGGGAAATTCGGCATCACCCAAATCACAGTTATTCACAAGGAAAACAATCTCTATGATTCAAAAAGATAAAAAATAATAATGAGGCCATATGCCAGGAACAGCAAAATACAGACTGGTACCAAAATATGTCAGCCATAAATGATAACAAGCACAGGGACAGTACATTTTATCATCTGATCAATTCAATTGGACTTTTTATTCCTTTGACGTTTTTCTTAAAACTTGTGAAAATGAAGGGACTTAAGCATCAGCTTCTTGATGTTCTGAACTGTGTGTTCTACTTAAAAAAATCTGTGCACGTGAGGGAAAAACGAACTGGTACTACTAACTACAAAAGTAGCAATTGCTTCTGTTAATCAAGTTGGCCAGAAAAAAAAATAAAAAATATAGGAACACTCCCTCCTGACAGAAAAAGCCCACTTCCCCCATCAACAATAATGGCAAAATGATTCAGTGAGAGCCCAAATGAATCAAAATTTCATCTTCACTCAACAAGCTATTCAAGTTTAGAGAAAATACATTTCCTTTTCTATTTTGTTATCTTCATTTCTTGTCCCAGCCTTAATCAACCCACTAAAACCATTCCTAATGATGTCTGCCAGTGACAGCTTGCAAGAAAACAGTAAAGAACTACAGTTATATGGAATGACCTACATCACTTGATAAACTACACACAAGCAAGGAACATAACTTAAAATGGTTAAAAGGCTCTCCAGTCTAGGAAAGATGTTTCCAATTATATTTTCACTTCAAATTTGTACAAAGCTGGCAACTGACAGTCATTGCCAAGACAACAACCTAGACAGTAACAAGGACAAAGTGACCCAAATAGAGAGGACGGGAATTTCAGCACCTCTCTAGGCATCCTTCATCTACTGACAGAGGGCATGGACAGATCAACCCCCTCTTCCTCTCTGGCAAACAGAAAGGGAGGAGGAGAAAACAAAACAAAACAAAGAAAAAAACCAAACAAGAGAAAAATCATAAATCTCTATGAGCTTTACAGAATCATCAGTATCTGTAGACCTGTAGTTTCCTCTTCCCATCCACATCACTAGACAAAAATGGGATGGATGTAACCAACTAATCACAGATACGCCATAAATCAGCACCAGAAGACCGCACTAAGGTTCACCACTGCAGAGCCAGAGGTGGGGACCTTCCACTCAGATCTGGTGCATCCAGATCTTAGCACAGGGTCTGGCTATGAAGACTCGTGTTCCAAAGATGCCTTTGTCTATCCTAAACAATTTGTTAAAAGAGTGAAAGGTGCTGGAAAGCAACAAGGAAAGACAGATGGAGCAAAGAGCCAGGGGACAATCTTTTTAAAAATCAGTTCCAGAGGGGAATAACCAGCAGTTTTTACTGTATCTTCTCCATTCAATCCAGCAGGCTCAGCTATGGTTACTGGCACAAACATCTCTGCATCCAGTCCTAACCTTCAGGAATCTCTCATCAACAAAAGAGGATTCTCTCGGATGGTGTCATGTTCCCAGCTTTGCATTTCCTTTTAAGAATATAAAAATCGACATTTAGTTCTTAGGGAATTTTCAGGCCAGTCATGACAATAAATATCAGCTAATAATCAGCTATCAGTTACTCTAATTACAGCTTTTGACACCTAGGCATATGTGCTTACTTGAGTTCTGGAAGTAAAAAATGAGGAATTGGGTTTTTTTGACAAGGCAGGTCTCTTTCTAATCTGTAGAAATTAACTCATTGTAATCTAGAAAGTGTGTGAAGAAATGTGAGGAGTTTCTAGAGATTGGGGAACAGAAAGATCAGCTACAAATGAACTCAATTCACTGATTCCAGAAAAAAGAAAAGCGTAACATCCAGTATGTGAACAATTACCGGAACAATATCACAGATCACTGTCCCATTTCATCAAGGTGAATCACAGATATGGGAGGAGAAAGTATTTTGTGGGAAAGGAAGAACTAAATTTGTGGTTCCTGAAGTACAACACAAGCCTTTTCTAAGTAAGCCCAGAGTTGTGACCAGTACCCAAAGCCAAAAGTGGTATCCACAGGAGGAAAAAAAAAAACACAAAAACAAACGAAAAAAAGGCTTAAAAACCTCTGTTCTAGTATATTAAAATAGAGTCCATCATATGGAGTTGAAACTAAATAAACTTAATCTAGAGATGAGTTGTTTCCTTAAAAATTAGTTAGCATAACTACCAAGCGGAATAATTTATCTGAAGGTTGTTAAAAAATCATCATCATGGTAACCTCTAATCTTGGATTCCCCTCCTCCACAGAATTCTCTTATCTGTAACCCAATAAAAGTAAGATTATAACATGACACTCACTTTTCTTTCTGGTTTCTGGATTTCAGGTAGCACTGCACAGAAAGGCTTAATAACTTCTAAGAATTTTACTGTTCCAGAAAAACAAACACACACACACAAAAGAAGAGAGAAAAATATATTAATGAACCTTTACAAATTATCAAAACTTGATACAACTTTATTTAAGTTCTAGGTAGAAAAATAAAGGGTATGTAGCACTTTATAAGTGATTTCATCAACAGATACTCTATTTTAATGACTAAAAACTAATGCTCCCTTCTTAAAACAGTTGAAAATGTGAAAGAGAATTCACCTTCTAATCACATTTGGCCTGTTCTTTTTTCCACAGCTGGAAACTTTTTAGATGAGAAGTAGCACCGTATGTATCACCAGAACTGAACTAAATTGTATTCCATCTAAAAATAAGTGACCTAGTATCAGTCTGTGCTAGTTAAACATGGAAGCAAAGGATACTGACACCAAAAAGTATCTGTGCAGAGATTAGTATCTTGTGCTTTACAGAAGCATTTAAATAAGAAAATAATTCAGTTAATAAAATATATTTAGAAATCATAATTCAAACCACTGCAACACATTCTCATCAGAACTTTGAGGGATTTTATTTCAACTTTTGGTACAAATGTTTTTGTATTTTCTCCTTTACAAACACAGAAAAGCCCAACAGTTTTAGCTCTTTTTCTGGAGAAAAAAAAAAATTAAATAATTCAACACACATATGCTTGGTGGGTAACTTGTCCTCCGAGAATTGCACATTATTCCCACCCCCAACACATTTGGATAGGAAACAGAAAACCATCATCACAACCTCTTCAAAGAAAATGCATGTATTACACTGTCAGTCGAGTTCAGCAACATTTTGGTTGAAAGGCCATGTTTACTTTTACACTTCGTTGTGATATATTTTGATTTATTTATTTATTCCAGACACTCAAGACAGCTCATCAGAAGATGCATCTTGCTCCAGAATGACTTGGGTTGGAAGGGACCTTAAAGACCATCTAGTCCCACACCCCTGCCATGGGCAGCAACACCTCCCACTACAGCAGGTTGCTCAAAGCCTCATCCAGCCTGGCCTTGAACCATCAGGGATGGGGCAGCCCCAGCTTCTCTGGACAACGCGGCTGATGTGAAAATACTACAGCCAGGGGTAGGGGGAGGAGAAATAACCCAGCACAAAGCTGTGACTCGTCTCACCGTCCGCCTGGCATAAGGGAAACCTGCTCGGGATGAGGTTGCCCAGCTGCCTCACCTCAGGCAGGCACCCTCCTCAGGCCGGGCAGCCCCCTCAGGCCAGGTTCCCTCCCTCAGGCCAGGCAGCCCCCTGAGGCCGGGCACCCACCTCAGGCCGGCACCCGACTGCGTCCTCCCCTCACACAGCCCCCAACCTCACTCCCCAGGGTCGGTGTCCCCCCTCTCCCGTGCGACGGGAACGGTACTCACTGCCCATGTCGGCGGGACCGGCCGCCTCCCTCAGCCGCTGTCACCG
>VXBW01001018.1:18349-42719 GCA_013400375.1 Thinocorus orbignyianus
GGCCGGCGCCTTCACGTGACGCCGGTCGCAAGGCCCCCATCCCTCCCTCCTTCCCTCCCCTATCGATCAGGCACCGGCCCGGACAACTATCCCTTGAGGGGAACGGCGCGACCGAAAGCGGCGGGGAGAAGCTACATCGCCGCTGCTTAACGGCGCTCCGAGGTGGTGATGGGGGAAAGAACGGCCGTTAACGGCTGGATCAGGCTTGCGGCGGGCAGCCGCGCTCCCATAATCCACTGAGGGGGGGCCGTTCCCGCCCCGGGACCGCCTCCATTGTCCTCACAACCCATGGTAATTTTTACCAATTCTGTGGTAATTTTTGTGTGAAATTGAGGCAAAAATTGGCTGGATGGTCGCATCCAGAGGGNGTGAGACCCAACCTGGAATCCTGCGTGCAGGGCTGGAGCCCTCAGTATAGGAAGGATGTGGACCTGATGGAGCACGTCCAGAGGAGGGCTATGAAAATGATCAGGGGCCTGGAGCACCTCTGCTACGAAGACAGGCTGAGGGAGCTGGCGTTGTTCAGCCTGGAGGAGGCTCCGGGGAGACCTGATAGCAGCCTTCCAGTATCTGAAGGGAGCTCCAGGAGAGCTGGGGAGGGACTCTTTGTCAGGGAGCGAGTGATAGGACAAGGGGGAATGGCTTTAAATTGAGAGAGGGGAGATTTGGATTAGATACCAGAAAGCAATTATTTCCTTGGAGGGTGGTGAGACACTGGCACAGGTTGCCCAGAGAAGCTGTGGCTGCCCCATCGCTGGAGGTGTTCAAGGCCAGGCTGGATGGGGCTTTGAGCAACCTGCTCTAGTGGGAGGTGTCCCTGCCCATGGAAGGGGTTTGGAACTTGATCTTTAAGGTCCTTTCCAACTCTAACCATTCTATGATTCTAACTGATTCTATGACACTGAGAAGACTTTCCCAGGTAGGAGGTAGTGTCACTCTTGAGGCTAGCCTCTAGAAACCAGTTTGGCCTCTGCAAAATACTGTTCTAGTATACGGCACAAGACCTGCAGTGTGCCTCATCCTGCAAGCCTGATGTGAAAGTACTGCTTCCGAGTGAGAGACAGTGGTGCCAGAAACCTTCAGGAGCCATCCTGCAAGGTCTCCCCCAGGAATCCTGCTTTTACAACTCATGTGTTGAGAGAAGCACAAGCAGCTGCAATAGATTACATTCCTGGCCCACAGGAAAATAAATGAGAAAATCCACAACAATGCTGTAGAAATGGCTCATTCCCAGGCCATAAATGGGAGGCATTTATTCAAATAGACCAACACTTTTGTAGAAACAAAAATTGTTTCCACAGTTTTTCCCTGGGTGCACCATCCCAGGGAACTGCCAGGTGCAGATAAGCAAGTTATTTTATAGCCACTTCACCAATCTGCTCCCTGGACTGCATTAGTTTTTGGGTTTTTTTAATTTTAAAAATATGTACTGTAGAAAATACTACAAGAGAAAAAGTAGTATCTAAAGTAACAGGCATCACCTCTCATCTTTAGGTATTCCCCTACATGAAAAAAAAATGCTTCATCGTTACAGAACTTGTTCTATTCTTTTTTCCCCACTTTGGAGAACTAAGTCTTAACAGTCTGACTTCTGCTGGTCTTCATAGGAGGAGGCACCAAACATGACTGGAAGCAGGAGTTGTCCGTCCGTTGAAAACTTACATAAATGTTTTGGTAAGGATCTCTTCCTGCTGCTGCTGGTGTAGGGTTCCAATGCCAACTGCTGGGGCTGGTAGAGGAGGTCTGCTCACAAGACGGAGCTGAAATTCAAGTCAGTAGGAAATGATTAATGAAGTACAAGCATAGGATTGCATCTTGAGGTCCTCTGATGTCATGGTGGTATCTACAGTCAGATACTGGGCAGTCCCAGCTGCAAGTAATGCAGGACATTATCCTTCATCTCCCAAAGACCATGGCTCCAAGAACATTACAGTGCAGGATCTGCTAGGGCAAGTGGCAGCTTTGGAGTCTCCTCCTCCTCACTTCAAGCATGTTGTTTCCTACCTGGGACCTTTCACCCTCCCATCAGAGTAAACATCTGGTAAGAGAGATCTCCAGCCCTGCTCATCACAACTAAATGGTGCTACAAAGAGCCTAAGTGGCTTAAATTAGAACACATACTTGGTTTAGGCACCAGGATAAGTTTTTTTTTTTGTGTAAGCATCACAGAATTTTGCATTCAAGGAGAACTTCAAACTTCATTTTAAAGACTAAAACACCATTGGGACATCTTACCTTAATCCCCAACTGCTTTTCAAACCGTGGTGACACAAAGGACCATGGACCCATGTTCTGTGGTTCTTCCTGACTCCAGATAAAGACTGAAGGAAGGATAAGGGCACATTACAAATGCACAACGTTATCTTTTCAGCAGCTCAAGAAAAACAAGTGTTTTTTCTTTGGTAGCACCTCTGCCTTTTCTGTCTTGGCACTATCATTGAAATGTTGGAACAGGTCCAGCGCAGGGCCACCAAGATGATTAGAGGGATGGAGCACCTCTCCTAGGAGGACAGGCTGAGGGAGCTGGGACTGTTCAGCCTGGAGAAGGGTCCGGGGAGACCTCATAGCAGCCTTCCAGGATCTGAAGGGAGCTACAGGAGAGCNCCAGACTGAATTCCCTTGCAGCTTACATCAAACTAAAAGTACATCCACTAGGGTATAGAGTGGGTATATTCTGCTTTTCTGCTGTCATTTTCAAAAGCTACTTAAAGGCCTGGACTGCAAAGTCCAATGCAAAAAATGCCCCAAAGGGTTCACTCTTATTTATAGTAAAAACGTGACTGACCTTTGGCACGGCTGTATTTGCTCAACTCTTGCTGTAGAGCTTCCAAGGGGAAAGGACAGAGTTCTTCAAGTCTCAGAATTGCTGTGTTGTGCTGTTTCTCTCCTAGAGTCTCTCTTTGCTTCACCAAAGCATAGTAATGCTTCCCAGAACAGAGCACCACTTGGGTGACACTGAAAAACAGGAATGTTTCCAGGTTTAGTGTTTTACAGAAACTATGCAAAACATTTTCATGCTTTAAGTAAAAAACAGTGAGCCAAACTTCAAAGACAACTTTATGAAGCTAAATTCTTACTCTAGACCATCTTTTCTCTTCTTTGCCTTCCCGTCCCTCCCACTCCTCTCCAACAGTTGGTAAACCAACAGTTCTGGGCTCCTCAGTTCAAGGACAGGGATCTGCTGCAGAGAGTACAGCAGAGGACCACAAAGATGATTAGAGGCCTGGAGCATCTCTCTCACGAGGAAAGGCTGAGGGACTTGAGTCTTTTTAGTCTTTTAGGAGAAGACCGAGGGGGCATCTGATCAACACCTATAAATACTTAAAGGCTGGGTGTCAAGAGGAAGGGGCCAGTCTTTTTCCAGTGGTGCCCAGTGACAGACAAGAGGAAATGGGCACAAACTTGAACATAAGAAGTTCCATCTAAACATAAGGAGGAACTTCTTTACTTTGAGGGTGGCAGAGCCCTGGGACAGGCTGCCCAGAGAGGTGGTGGAGTCTCTGTTTCTGGAGACATTCAAACCCCACCTAGACACGTTCCTGTGCAACCTGCTCTTGATGGCCCTGCTTTGGCAGGGGGGTTGGACTACATGATTTCCAGAGGTCCCTTCCAACCCCATATCATTCTGTGATCTCTTCACGTAACAGCTGCTCCCACCGTTAGCTAATGGGCATGACACAGAGTAGCACCCATCAGATCAGTAACTAGGATCACAGCCTCCCTGTTGGGGCAAGGGCTGAAAGCCTGAACACTTCACTATTAGACAGACAAACCTCCTAAGTGCCAACAAGTAAGGAGAAGAAAAGGAGAGAAACAAGTAAAACTAAAGTCACCCACCACAAAATAACATTTTCCTCCCCAAAGTCAACTCTTTCATACCACCTCAAACTTGAGGTGTTAAGATAGAAGAAACGGACAGGACATCCTTTCTGAGCTTTTCCTGAATGAAGGTAGAGCTACCTTTTAGGATCTACAGAGGAGTCACCGATGACAGGTTTGAATGTTGTCCTTGGGGCCATTTCTTCAAAACTGGATACAGCAGCCTACGTGGGGGAAGAGTTGGAAGTTACCAAACCTTGCTGCCTTTTTCCTCTGGCCGTAATTAGAGTAAGGATACCAAGACAGGATTTTCACAAGGAGAAAAGACACAACCTTCCCTCTCCTTCCCATTCCCACTCCCATCAATGAAAGGTGGGACAGTAAGATTCCCCAAAACATTGCCAGACCTAGAATCAACCTTACCTCTAACCTCCACCCACCTTTAATCCTCAACTTATCCAGGCCCAAATAGGCAAAACCCCACTGATTTGACCCCAAAACAGAGATCAAGGAACACCGAGGAAGAAGAAAGAGAAAGGGGAAGAGAATACAGAAGAGGAAACACAGGAGAAAATAAAAAAAATACCAAAAGGAAAAGAAAGTTTTCAGCTTACAGGCAGCCTGAGTAACACTTTTGGAGAAACAACAATGAGAGGTTTCCTGAAATTTCGGACCATTTGCCGCCGAAGTAAATGGAAATACTGTGCTGGGGTGGTGGGATGCACAATGGACATGTTCACGTGGTCCCCATCGACTCCCTCTTCCGAGCTGTCACACATCTACATACAGGGAACACAGCACAGAGAATCCAGGCACATAAAGCACGCTGACTAGTGTAAGAATAGAAGAGCCAATAACCCAGTTCAGACATTGATTACAGGGAAGAACAGCTTCAGAGAATAAACTTTAACATTCACCTGGTAAGATTATATCTGAACTGCCTCCTTCTCACACATTGTAACCATGACATGAAAGCCTTCCTAACACTGGTGAGGTTGTGACTTTTCCACTAGAGTGACAGCAACCCTCTAACTTGCTGCAAACCCTCCCTTAAGCTATTACTCAGATGAAGAAGCTTTAATTTACTAACTGCAGTCACAAGGGCACAACAGTAGATATTTAATTTTACCAAGAAAAAAACCAACATACCACAGATCTACTAACTGATACTTAATAATGTCCATCATTCTGTGTGTATGATCTGTGCCTAGGGGACAGATCTGTGAGTGGTTTTATCAAGAGGGTAACTGCCTGTTTCTGATCATGGAGTGGTTAGAGTTGGAAGGGACCTTAAAGATCACTGAGTTCCAGCCCCCCTGCCATGGGCAGGGACACTTCCCACTCAACCAGGTTGCTCCAAGCCCCATCCAGCCTGGCCTTGAACACCTCCAGGGATGGGGCATCCACATCTTCTCCGGGCAACCTGTTCCAGTGCCTCACCACCCTCACAGGAAAGAGTTTCTTACTAATAGCTCATCTAAATCTCCCCTCTTTCAGTTTAAAACCTTTACCACTTGTCCTGTCGCAACACTCTGATAAGGAGACCCTCCCCATCTTTCCTGTATACCCCTTTAGGTGCTGAAAGGCTGCCGTACAGTCTTGCCAGAGCCTTTTCTTTTCCAGGCTGAGACAGCTCCAGGAGACCAACCTCTAAAATGTTTTCTGTAATAACTGCTCGTTAGAAGTCTATTTGCAATTCAGCAATTCTGTCTTGCCTCTGGACTCTGTGGTACAGTGACCTTGCTGAGGGGCAGTGATCAGAAAGAAGACAGCAGCACTGAAGCATGTCCCACTAGGGCTGCTGGCAGAGGGCACAGGACCTCTGGAAGCAATTTCCTTATGTTAGGACACACACTTGGGCAGGTGACAGAGATGCAGCAGGAACAACAAGCATTTATTACAAGGTTCAAACAGAGTCTCACACCGGAGCTCTGGCTGCATTTAAACCAAAATGCTTCCTCAGGACTTCTACATCTTCTCTTCAGAGTCCCCTTTCTTCCTCCACTTTCAACCCAACCCATTCCAATCTCATCACAATGGTATCCTGGTATCCCTCCAGCTTCTGATGTCACTAGCAGGTACAGCAGGAATGGGGCATTTTGTGGCAAGGCTCTCAGAGCATTGTTTCCCAGTGTTATGATGGGGGATGTGGGAATCTGAGAGGTGTGGTGGGGTACCTGTAAGAACCGCTCCATCCGGCAGGATGAGTGCTCAGGGCCCGCACCATCATAGCCATGGGGAAGAAGAATTACTATCCCACTCTGCAGAAGCCACTTGGCCTCACCTAAAAACACACAATGAGGATGGAGGAAAGAATGATTTCCACAGAACACAAAGCCACAAAATACGTATTACTTTGCACAAACTAGTCAGGGGAAAAAGAACAGCTAATTTCCTCATCATTAAAGAGAAGGCTGAAACATGCTGCTGGCATTTGCCATGAGACTCACAACAGTGAAAGTGCACACCTAAGATCATCTAAAGCTTCTGGAATGATCATGTAACTTTGGGCTTCCAGAAGACTTAAACCTCCACGTGGAGCACATGACGAAAGTAAGGATTTTAAAACTTAAGTCCTCTGAATGAAATCATCCCCCTGACTATCAGGGGTCCTGAAAGGTAACTCTCTGGTGAGCAAACCCCTAACCATAATTAATTGGGTATTTTCTGCATACCATGGTCATTTGGTCCTCTGCAGGTGTGACCCAGGCATCATCCTGTGAGCCAGTCCTCACTAACACAGCGGTGCTTCCCCTGAGCTCTGCCAAACCTCCTGCATTACTTAAGCAATTACAGTCACATCCAGGAGGCAATGCATCCCAGCCTCAAATACATGCTGAGGATGGGTGGGATAAGAAAGCCTCCGAATTTCCATCTATGATTACAGAGGGAATGCAGAGGCCTAACTGAGGCTACATGCCAAACGGGACACTTACATACAAGGAATCCCACTCTAGAAATCTATCTCAGCATGTTCCAGTTCAGCAAGGACTTATCTGTGCACTTAGAAAACATTTTAGAGTCAAACCTGGAGGCTGGTTGTAAAGTGGTGGTGTGGGGTTGGTTGGTTTGTTTGTTTTAATTCATCACTATTTTCCTTCTGTATTGCTTCAGGAATTTTTCAGATGCCTCATGAAGGAAATGTACAGTCTAAAAAGCTACTAAGCTATACAGACACACAGGAAAATGAATGGGCAGGGAGCTGGGGGTGGATAGAAAGGCCATTAATTTAATCATCTGTCCTTTCAGAATGACCATCTTCTTCCAAGGATTTGGTGTCTTTCATTTCAGATTACTGTCTTCAGAGAAAAGCTGCACAGAGCCAGGACCGACCACACAGGCAAACTCACCTCGCTTCTTGAGAAGAATTCTTTTCTCAACATGTTGCCCTTTTACTTTAAAGATGAATGATTTTCTAAAAGTGTGCTTAGTACAAATGATTAATTTTTAAATATACTAGCTCCTCTTACACTCACCTCCAGAGATGAAAGTGTCAAATATTATCTGGGCTCCATTAAAGAAGTCTCCAAATTGAGCTTCCCAAATTGGCAGTAACTTAGGGCTCTCAATACTCATTCCATACTCAAAACCAAGCACAGCTTCTTCAGACAAGGGGCTGTTACTCACCTAACAAAAGGAAATTGTTGGGAAGGGTGGGTGAGGAAAAAGACAACCCAGGCTTAAGAATCTTTGGAACCAGGCACAGCAGTGCTAGGGACACTGAGGACCGCCCTCCTAAAGGCAACTGATGTCACCCCTTTCTTTTGGCTTTTGAAAAAGAGAGGGGAAAAGAAAACTAGCTGATCTCTCTAGGAAAAGCAAAATCCCTTGCTAAATATATACAGAGGGTAACTACAAAGAATAAGGGTGCTGTGACAGTTTTTACATCCCCATATCTGGGGTTTGCCAGAAGGTACAGACAGCCTAAACATATCTCAGCAGCTTTAAAACATGCATTCTGCTTCAGCACAACTTGAAGAAGGTTGTCTTGTGGACCACAGAACCTACCTCTAGGAAACCCTTCTGGTCTGGGGACATATGATTCAGAGGAATGTAGGTATCATCTGTCTCTTGGCAAACCAACATCGCGTGTCGTTGGCTAAAGGTTCCTCTGCCAACATCTTGTCCACTCAGTCTGATATTAAACCCTTGCCAAGCAATAAACAAAACACTGGATTAGCAAGTCATGTAAAAAGAAAACATGCAACAACTCCCTGGTTCTGAAGTATTACTTCTCTTGTTATGTCTCTTCTTGGGTTTCCCCTCATCAGCAACATCAAATCCCAGATTCTTAACGAGCAGCAGCTCCAACTCAAAAGCACACTGATGCTCAGACATTTTTCTTCCCTCCTCTCTGGAGCCAAGAATTATTTTGTGGCAAATAGTTCAATTTACTGAAGCAAACTGCAAAAAAATTTGCATTCTGTATCCTATGTAAATGGAGGTATGAACCCAGGCTAGAGAGGAGGGAAAAGAAACAGTAGCATGGAACACAGTCGGAAAGCATTTGGGAGGTCCCACTGGTGTCAGCTGCACTCCTCAGCCCTATGCACAAGTGTTTTTGGGGAGTGGGAGGGAGCAACAATTCTCCGAAGGCATCTAGCAATCAATCTGTTGATATTAGGGACATGCAGGATTCACATTTATCTTCTCTTAGTACCATGCAAGTGCAAATTGTCAAATTTACACATAGCCATCTTTAGACTCAAACACCTAAGAAGCCTAATGTTAGACTTTGTTGACATCAAAGCAAAAGTATTTTATTGACTGCTGTCTGGTTGCCTCTTACCTTGGCTCAGCAGGGAACCAAATGCTAAAGCTTCAGCTGTTGCCCAGTCCAGCTTTTTTCCTTCCTCCATTTTTTGAATTCTTGACTAAACAAGTAAACAACAAGGAAAAGTTACTATTTTGCCTTTTTCCATCTGTAACTCTTTTGGTGACACAGATCAATACTAGAAGTCATGAAAAAAAGAAAACATTGTGGGGAGAAATGCTATATTCCTGCAGCCAGCTCAGCTTGGTTTGGAATACACAGAGTCCAATTTCAGCACTTCCTAAAGAAGGTTGCGCTGAGACCACAGAACCATGGATGACCCACGTGCTCACGTACCAGTCAACAGACTGGGGACTGACAACTTAGATCTTAGCCTGAAAATATTGAAAGTCCTAGCACAGCACAGAGCGTGCTCTTGGCAAACTTTTGATTTGTCTGGTTAGCAGTGATGAAAGATACCAGGCGTAGCTATTTCAGTCTCTAGAATGCTCTGCTGTTCTGGCCGGCAGAACTGCAGACAAATGATTGTACCCAGCTGGGTGTTCTGGCCTCGGGCTGGGAAGACAAGAACATCAGTCTTCGGAAATATTCAACTCGTGGCCCCTCTGTGGCTGCCAACCAGACACCTGTGCTTGGTCACCATTCATCCAAGGAAAACATTAATAAGCCCAAACCAATCCATATATTGCACATAAACTTAGGAGCTATCAAAGGCTGTCTGTCAAACTTGGGCACGTGTGTATGCTTTATATATAAACACTCACTACTGCACATTACTACCAAGTTCCTGATTAATTCTCTTACAAAGTACTCTTTATGATCATAAAGTATATAAAGGATAATAACTTAACGTAGTTTCTATTTTTTGTAAGAATAATAAACCATATTGCCTGTAAATTTTTTTGCAACAAAGAAAAAAACATTGGTGAAATGACAAGATTAAGTTTATGGTCAGATTTGGGGGAATTTCCTCAAAACTGGGGGAAAATATGGCACCATCTCAGCCTCAAAAAGAGAGCAGGCAGCTTTTCCTAGAGAACACCATGCTGTTCTCCAACTGGCAGCCTTGCTGCATTTACAGTTTTTCCTGTAACAGGTCATATCGTTGAGCAATGGGACTAGAAGCATCATTGTACTCTGCTGACCTGTGCGTAGGTCTTCAGAAGATGGCTGTGCATCTGGAGTTCTTCAGGCACCTCGACAGACTTGGCTCCAATAAACTGCAGGAGTGGTACAGGCATACCCGTGTCCCACGTGGTGATTTTAGCAGCAGGCTCAACGAAGCCCTTCCAGTGAGCCTGCAGGTTGGTGGGAGGTGGGCTGTACAAAGTCATGTTGGCAAGATGATCGTTCAGTTTAGAATAGTACGTCGTCTTTATCTCAGATACTTCAGCCTCAGTCATGAGCCCCGTAGCCATTAAGTGTTCTGCGTAGGTGTCTGGGATGCTTTTACGGGATCTGTCAGGGAAGGAATCAAAATCCCACAGACATGAAGCCTGAAAACTTCAGAACAAGGAAATACCACCTTACTACTGCTAGGTACCACGGAAAACTAAAATAAAAGATGTCCTGGTGCATTGTACTCATTGCATCAAATCAACTTTCCTAGCACTTCCAGAAAGACAATTCTCTTGAGTTTGTGCTTGACAGTCATTCAAAAAGAAAAAAAAGTGCCTATAGCTGGCAGTTAGAGGTAAAAGCAAGTCAAAAAAACCTTCCAGTTAGACTGACAGTGCGCTATCACACGTTTTCTTCAGACAAGTTGACAGAAGGGTTTCAGTACTGGCTGAGAATCAAGCCATCCATTCCATAAACACTTCACCTAAACCACCAAAATTCATTGGCCAGTATATTATGTGTATTTTCCTTTGGAGATAAGGATGGGATCTGAATATATTTACATGCTCATAAAGATGAGTCCCCATTGGAACCCACAGGACCAGGCAAAGACAATCCAAATGTCGCACTGGCTTCCTACTCATTCCCCTGCATTATCTGTGCTTCCCTCTGGGATGCAGAGGACAACGTTGCCTTCTGATTACTAGTGATCATGAATCTGAAATCCAAGGGCTACGTGCAAGATTGTTCTCCAAGAGGCATCAAGCTGCATATTCAAGAGTCAACACCAGTGGCCACCTTCATAGAATCATAGAATGGTTAGAGTTGGAAGGGACCTTAAAGATCATCAAGTTCCAACCCCCCTGCCATGGGCAGGGATACCTCTCCCTAGAGCAGGTTGCTCAAAGCCCCATCCAGCCTGGCCTTAAACACTTCCAGGGATGTGGCATCAACAGCTTCCCTGGGCAACCTGTTCCAGTGCCTCACCACCCTCACAGTAAAGAACTTCTTCCTAATATCTAATTAACGTGACATTCTCCCTGACTTCAACTCAAGGGCTGCTGACAGTGTAGTTGCACTCACCTAAAGATTCATCAGGATGGCAGAGGATCTTCGTTATACAGAGACCTCGTACAGTAACAGACAATGCTGAGTTGGTGTAGACACAAGCACGTTTTGGGTTCCCCCATCAGGTGGCATTACCCTTACCTGATGATTTTGTACATGCTGGGGTTGGTGAAGAATGGCTCATCAAGCTCATTGTGGCCCCACTGTCTGTAGCACAGCAAATCTACTATCACGTCCCTGCGGAACTGGCGCTGGTACTCCACAGCCAGTCGTGTGGCTCGGACAACTTCTTCAGGATCATCCCCATTCACGTGGATAACTGCACATCCAACAATTTTACCTGCCCAGGGATTCAAAATATAACAACAATTATCACTCTCCACCCCTTCCAAAGAGTGCAGTCACACACCTACCCTGCTGAAAATTGCCAACAAACCCACACAAAGTGTATTTAGCAAAAACAAATCTACAAAAGATGCTCTTTGTGATGAGAGCTGGGGTAAGGATTAGGAGTCTTCCTTGAGAGAAGCTGCAATTAGCCCAGCCTGTTATATTTGTCAGTTTGATCACAGCTTCTTTACCAGCACTAAATTTAGAGGACTTGTACACAAAATTCCTACATCTTCTTAACCTGGATGGAAGTCTGTGGGGAACGGGCAAGAACCATTTGATCACTTCTCTTTCAAACAAAAACTGAGTTTTGTTCCCCTCTTATCCTAAGCAATCATTCCTATGAATTCATACAAGCCAGAAACAATCTTCTCCCTTGTCAGTGTTCATTTATCCACTGCTCCTCCAGGTGGAAAGGTCTCTTCATTAAAGCAAATATTGCAAAATTCAAGCTTCTTCATGCCCTCCCCTGTATGATAATCTGGCTGCAAATCTTACCAGCAGAAGAGTGCTTCTCTTGTATTTTATCTGCCCAAATTCTGGGAAATAAAAATATTTCAGCCATTTCTGACCCATGTCGAGACAACAACATCATCAAAAACCCCAGAAACAAACAAACCCTCCAACACAAAACCAGCCCAGGGAAAAAGCAATAACAACATAAAGTATATACTTTATCAGATTTAATGAATCTACCTGTTTGATGAAACCATGAAACAAATACTTGATGTTAAATCTTAAAAACATACATTGGTGTGTTTTTAATCATCAGAGACATACACAAGGAACTACCTACTATGTCTCTGATCTTGATGATTAAAATACATCTGTTTATCACTAAGAAAGTCCAGTCCAAAACAAAAGGCTCCTAGTTTAAGCTTAGAAATGGCATAAGCCTTATCTTTCAATTCAAAGCTCACCTGACAACAAGCAAAACAGAAAAATAAAGGAGTATCTGACTTAAAATCCTGCTCAGAAAACACACTGGAATGATTTTGACTACATTTAACAAGATATATTTAAGATACACCTATCATACACTCCCTCACAATACATTTTTAAAAGCTGTCAATGACATGTCAGAACTTAAATGAGTTATGAAGACTTGACAGTAATCTTGCAAATATTTTACAGTATCCTGTAAAAATGTGCTGAGATTTTCCCGTGATATTTAGTCTTTGCCATAAAGCAGATGAGGGAGGGCATATTTTTAGCATCTGAATTTTTGCTAGTAGGAGGTAAACATCAGTAATAATTTTAATTTCTACTATATCATGGAGATGGAGATATTAATATATCTCCAGAGTTGACAAGCACTTGCTATAGAAAGTCTGTAGCACAGAATATATTCACACTGCAGTTATAAAGCTCTTCTGACACAACCAGCAACCTTCCTTCTGATTCAGCTATACATACCAATATCACTGCAGTACAGAGATGATCTTCCTCGCTCCGGAGGAGTGGTATAGCCTAGCTGGTTATTAACAATCAAATGGATGCTCCCACCAACTCTGAAATGCGGCAGATTAGAGAGGGTCAGTGTTTCAGGAACGATCCCTTGCCCAGAGAAAGCAGCATCGCCATGAACCTGCATCAGGGAAGACGGAAAAGTCTCATTAGAAAACACTGGAGGAACCACGACATCAAAACTGTAACTCATTAAGCATGAGCCTTTAAATTGAGTGGGTAGAACAGATACAGTTTTAGCCAGATCCACTTCTTAACCCCTTCAGACTACTGGGTTTGTGTTTTGAAAGTCTATAATGTTACCACTAACACAAGGTCACAACAGTCAGCATCCCTATGTGACTGTCTGATGTAATCCCTACCCGGAACTTGACCCACCAGTGTACAGGTGGCTGCAAGTCCTGTGGCTACAGCCAAGCTGCAGCAGTCAGGAGCAAGTCACTGACCACTGAACAAAAGGAAGCATCTGCTACATGCTTGGCTGAAAATTAAATGCTGGTGAACTGGGATTTATGCCTAATCCCACTTTACCAAATGCCTACTCGCACCTCGCCAGACAGAGACAAGAACAGGCACAACAGGAAAAAAGTGGAAAAGAAACTCAATGGAAGCACTTAATAGTAAGAAAAAGTTTTCAGAAGGAAATGAAACTTAAGCTCTCAGTGAGATTTCAAAACTGCAAATGAAACCTTTGTTTGGTATTTCTATATGTACCACTTCTCTTCAGATATTAAACCAGAAGTCTCACACAGGTGAGTTATAAATTGTGAGCAACATACCTGCAGGCAAATAACTTTGTCTCCAGGCTGTGCGGAGCTCTCTGGGGAGTAATCTCCATCGAGCAGGGTCTGTTGCCTTCCTCGTGTCTTGCCCACAGCCACTGGATTGATTGCTTCTAAGTGAGAGGGGTTAGGGAGCAAGGTGACATGCACAGGCCTGTGGGAACCGAAGTCGAGATCTACAGAAGATGTCAGGTGGGAGAGAACATCCCCAATGGCTGGTGAATTCTCTGGAAACTCACTCAAACCACGCATTTTACGGAACATGAGCTGCATGGAAACATATTTGTTTAAATTTCCTTTATGATTCATTAACACATTGAAAGAAAAACATTTACAGAACTGTGCGCTCTTCTACTCCTGGAATTACACGGACACTTCAGGTAACAGCATATAAACCCCTTCATTAGAGCTCTCTTCAACAGCCTCCTGCATAGACTTGGCTGAAGAGGCGACAGAAGGGGAATACACTCTCACACAGGTCACACCTTTATTGCTTCAGCATTTGCAACACAACAAACTACTAGGTTTTTTAAATCTCATTGCAAATCAGTTAGGCACAACACAACTGTCAATGAGGTTCTAAGTCTCTTACCTCAGGTGGAAGCTGAAGTAAACCTGTGAGAAGGTTAAGCCTTCCACGATGAGGCATTCCAAGAATGATATCTGTCACCCCGCTGTACGCACACATCTTGAACAACTCGTGGAAGAAACCCATCATGCTCTCTGCCCCTTCACCACCATACCGCTTCACTGTGGCAAACTTTGTGGCTAAGAAGTGATCAAACTCCTATTAAAAACAGGAGAACTTTAGTATTAGGCTATTTTAAGCAACCATCTTCTGTTTATAAAATGGAAATATAATTTTTCTTTGTCCCTTTAAGGCAAACAAGCATAGTCCTTGAAAGTCTGAACTCATTCTCCACCCACACAGTCTTATCACCAGAAGCTATGACGACTACAGAAATCAGCTTGTATCTCCTCTTAAGCAGAAAAATGCTGGTTCAAGGACCAAACCATCTCTAACACAGGAGCTGCATGAAGAAATAACACCAGAGCAGTTTACAAATTCCTTTACAGTTTACATATTTTTAGGTAGAAATTAAGGAATAGTATTCTTTTACAGGATAAACCTTAACTATCCTGAGGTACAAAGTGCTCCAGAAGCACAGCATTTTGATTATTATTAAACATAGTCCTTAATATGTAGGTAGGAGAATGCTTGAGAGAAAAAGAGAGAGAAAAATCTCTCTGTACGGCATTTTCCTCTCGCTTCTCCCTCTTCACTCCATTCATTTACTCCTCGACAGCTCTCATAAGTGACAGAGTATTGGAAGCACTAGAAGTGTCTGCGGTGTTTTGCAACTGAAGACTGAAAATAAATTTAAGTCTGTAAGTGAGAAGGGAAGACTGAGCTGCAGCCAAAGATCCGAGCCAACTGCTGAACACCTCCCAGTTCAGCAACATTTAGTTCTAAGGAATAACATATACAAAACTAACCACAAACAGAAGCAGTTTTTCCTGACAGGGTTAAATTCTACACTCTAAATACACTTCTTGTCATACTGACATCACAATGGGATACACCAAGGTCCTGATTTCAACCTCCCATGTCCCTGTCAAATTCCTCTCCCTGCCAAAGAGGCAAGAAAAATACAAAATATGCCACATACTTCTGCTTAGTCAGCAGTAAATATTATATTTAACACTCCTTTCACTAGGAAAGCTGGAAACAGGGACACCTTCACAGATCCTACTCTTCTACCTTTCCATCCTTCTGGACAACACAGGGAGAAAAGGGGGAAAAAAAGAAAAATTTTTAAAGTATTTCAGAAGTATTAGAATAAATTTTCTCTATACATTTTGTAAGCGCATAAATCTTTCACTTCCTTGTAGGGCTTTGAGCAACCCGGTCTCTGGTGAGAGGTGTCCCTGCCCAGGGCAAGGGGTTGGAACTCAAAGATCTTTAAGGTCCCTTCCAACTCTAATCATTCTACGATTCTAAGTAAAAGAATGCACAGAAAAAAAGGTTCCTTTGCTGAAAAGCAGCAAATTTACCAGTGCTTTATGACCAACACCTTAGTTCAACTCTGTTTTGTTCCCCAAAACCTTGAGACACGATGTTTTAAAGCTAATAAAACAGATCAGCATTAGGGTAAAAGGAAAACACATAACACCTACATCACAAAATTCCATAGAGTTCTGCCCAACCACACATTCACATCAGTAACATTTAATATAAATTTCAGGCAAAACCTTGTAATTCTTACACCCTGTCAAAGCCTTTCAGGATAGGGTTGTTCTTTTTCTGTGTAACTGATGTCTGGAGCAGAAAAGGGCTCATGAGAGACTCTACAACTCCTTTACAATCCAATAGTGAACAAAATACCTGTGACTCCAGCATCAGTTTGCACAAGTGCTTTTTCTCTTCAGGTGTAAATGCTTCTTGTTTTAGCTCTTCAAACCTTTTAGCAAACCATTCTTTCTCCTCCAAAGTTGGAAGCTGGCTTATTTCTATGGAAATATGCCCACAGTATATATGGTCGAGGTAAGCCAACACATCCTCCAGGGAAGCCTCTTCTTTTCCCATGTTTAGAAGCCCTGGTGGAAAAGAAATGTTATTAGACACTTTAGGGGAAAAGTGGGAAACACCAAGACGTAAGTGGTTGTCTTGCAATTACATTAACATTTTGAAGGTACAAACTGGCATCTTGTCTTCCTTTCCTCCATTTAAAAACAACATTCAAGAAGCTATTTCATAAGCACACTTCGGTGTTATTAAGATGAGGGTCTCATGCTTATTTGTAAGGTGCTCAAAATGCCTTTCTGAAAGAGTTAACCACAAATGACACAAAGTCCCCGTTTTTGCGACTCAGCATAGCACTGGGTATCTTGTGGCTCAGAAGGATGAGCACCAATCTTAGTTGCACAAGTAAATAAGCACCTATTTCACAGATGGAAAAAATAAAGCATGGATAGAGACCTTCTCTCTGTGGCCTTGTACAAAGGAATGTAACAGATTCAAGACAAGACAAATCTTGACTTCTGCCCTAGTGCTCCGACAGCTTCACTACAGTGTTAAGTATTATGCTAAATCATACCATGTTACAGCAACACAGGAAATTAATGTATAACCTCAGTAGTTATAAGAACAATTAAAAGTTCTCATGGTACCAAAGAGGCTAGAAGGTAGCCATTTATTACACAATAATTTCTGCAACAAACAAACAGGCTGAAGTTAGTTTCCCATCAAATAGTTCATTATTGATCGAACCGCAACTCATTATTTGGTTCTCCCACAGCAGACATAGCCTCTTAACAAACCAACCATGAAGATGGTTGATTTGCTGTGATAAGGCCACAGACTTACCTGTAGTAATGAGAGGCCCCTGAAGAACTTCAGTCAATTCTTGGATTTCAGGTACCACATTCATAACAGCTTGTCCAGCAAACAGTGGGTTTATTTTGGCTGCTTTGTGGCCATGTTCAGCATATGCAGTTACTAATCGAGCAAGAGCATGGTCAACTAAAATCAAAAAGAAAGCAGAGCAGTATCACACACATGCTCACATTAATCCATTTACAGCAACAAGCAACAGCACAGGCGTATTCTCTCACAACTCAATAGTAGCACAGTACCAGCGTTCAAAGTCTGATTTTCCCAGCCGACTCAAATCACACCGCTTCTGCCTCACTGATCCTTGCTGGATTGACATGAAGATACAGTCTTAAAAATAATTCAGGTCCTTTAACTGACTTTTTTTTGAAAAAAAGAAGTCCATGTCAGCAGGAGCCAACAGCACGTACACACACTGAGCCAGACATACTAAAAATTAAAAAATGTGAATGTGTTTTTCAACAGACACCAGCAGTACACTGTTGCAGGCATTTTGCATCAAGGTCAAAAACAATTACCGACAGAAGCAAAACTCAACCAGCTGAAAGTTCATGCACACAGCATCGCTGTCATTGGGCACACACCACAGACCAGGTCGATAAACTCTAAACCAATAAAATATATTTCAAGCAGCATCTGCTACAAATTAATGATATGAACCAATTTATAATGCATTTTTAGCTGGGGGTGGGGGTTCACCCTGATAAAGGCCCAATCCTGACAGTGTTCAGGTCTGAAGACTTTCATTTTCCAAAACAATGCAACTTCTGAGACCATTTCACAACTGTTTTCTCCAATATTTGCCTTTCTGCTGCCAGCACTCTGCTACAGCCATTGCGTACACACATTCAGCCCATTCAAACAGGGTCCTACAAGAGAAGAACTGTAACTCCAACGTCTCCCACAAAACCCTCAGCAAGAAAGCCACTTAAAAGCAACTTTAAAGATGTAACATAAACCCACATTAATGCTTTCCTTGCTTAACAAGGAGGCTACTTGGTGATGGGACTCGATGTCCTGGAGCTAACAAACCAGTTTCACTTCTGTGTCTGTGCAACAGGCTTAATTCCTACCAGAGTCTCCTGAGATGGTAAAGCAGGGACAATATTCCTACCCCAGAAAGCTTTCTGCTTGTTTTTCCACACTATAATATGGCACTACAAGCATTACAGCTATTGCTACAGCACAGCTATCTATAGCACTGGGTTTGAACTAGCCAAGTACAAATAAAATTGCTTTTATGAGCAGTAAAACTCAGTATCGCAGTAACTCCAGCCCTCACGGTCACTTCGGGCTGGGCAAGGAGCCCAGGTGAAGGGCTCCGCGGAGCTGAGGGGAAACCCACCGGGAGCACCACGGAGAAGCCCCTGAAGGCGGCGGGAACAAAACACAAAGCTCCTTTTCGACGCCCTGGGACTTCGGGCCCCTCAGGGATGCCGGCTCCCTCAGGGGAGCACAGCCCGGCCCTGCCTTCCCCCTCCTCAGCCCGCCGGCGATCCCGGCCCTGCGCCCCTCAGGGCGGTGGGGAGAAGGGATACCCCTGCCTTCCCCTCCCCTCACGATGCCGGCAGGGGGGAACCCTCGCCTTCCCTTCTCCAGCTTGCCGGGGACCCCCCGCCTTCCCCTTCAGGGCGGCCAAGGGGGGACCCCCGGCCTTTCCCCGCTTTCCCTTCCCTCAGGGCGGCAGAGGGAGACCCCCGGCCTACCCCCGCTCAGAGCGACCGTGAGGGGCACCCCCCCGCTTTCCCCTCCCTCAGGGCGACGTCCCCCTCCTCCCCTCAGCCCGGCGCAGCCCCCACTGGAGGGGCGTCCGACCTGCTTTACCGCTGGCCCCAGCGCCCCGCAGCGGCTCCGCTCGCCCGCTGGCCACCTTCCTTGGTTTGTAGCCATAGACGCCCCGCTCGGTGCGGTACCAGCGCCTCAGGCCGCCCCGCCAGAGAGCGCAGCGCAGGGCGCCCGTTACCGCCGCCGCCATGGCCGCCAACCACCGGCACCGCCGCGGGCCCTGAGGGGAGGGAACGGGGGAGGCGCCGGTTCCCGCCCCGCTGAGGAGGGCGAGGGAGGGTCTGCCAGAGCGGCCGGCCTTTAAATCTGAGTAATAGATCTGGCTCTCTCATCCCTTCAGCGATTTCATAGAATGGTTAGAGTTGGAAGGGACCTTAAAGATCAAGTTCCAAAGCCCTGCCATGGGCAGGGGCACCTCCCACCAGACCAGGTTGCTCAAAGCCCCATCCAGCCTGGCCTTGAACACCTCCAGGGATGGGCATCCACAACTTCCCTGGGCATCCTGTTCCAGTGCCTCACCACCCTCACAGGAAAGAATTTCTTTCTAATATCTAACCTAAATCTCCCCTCCTCCAATTTAAAACCATTACCCCTTGTCTTATCACTACAGTTCCTGACAAAGAGTCCCTCTCCAGCTCTCCTGGAGCTCCCTTCAGATACTGGAAGGTTGCTCTAAGGTCTCCCTGGAGGACAGGCTGAGAGAGCTGGGGCTGTTCAGCCTGGAGAAGAAAAGGCTTTGGGGAGACCTGATGAGGGCTGATGAGAACCTCATTGTCCTGGTTTAAGGGAATTTCCCATCAGCCCATTTGAGGGAAATTCAACAAGAAGTGTGAAGTCCTGCACCTGGTGAGGAATACCCCCATGCGCTAGTACATGCTGGGGCCACCCAGCTGGAAGGAAGTTTGGCAGAAAAGGACCTGGGGGTCCTGATGGACATCAAGTTAAACAGGGGTCAGCAAGGTACCCTTGCTGCAAAGAAGACAAATGGTATCCTGGGCCACATTACATAAATTATTTCTAACAGGTCCCCTCTACTCAGCACTGGGAAGGTCACACTTGTCTAGTTCTGGGCTCCTCAGTACAAGACAGACATGGACATATTGGAGAGAATTCAATGAAGAGCCATTAAGATGATGACTGGCGGACTTCACATAGGAGGAAAGGCTGAGAGAGCAGGGACCGTCCAGCCTGGAGAAGAGAACGCTCAGGGGGTTCTTGCCAATGTGTGTCAGACATGGAAAGGAGGGTGGAAAAAGGACAAAGCCAGGCTCTTTTCAGTGGTACCCAGTGGACTGCCCAAAGGCAATGGACACAAACTGAAACACTGGAGGCTCCGTCTGAACATCAGGAAACATCTCCTTACTGTAGCAGTAACCAAGCACTTGAACAGGATATTCAGGGATGTTGTGGAGTCTCCATCCTTTGGAGGTATTCAAAAGCCACCTGGATAAGTGACCCTAGGTAGCCCTGGTTGAGCAGGAACATGTGGACCAGATGACCTCCAGAGGTCGCTTCCAACCTCAGCCATCTGTGTGATTCTGTAAACTTTGTGTGACAGCAGGCCTGGAAGGCTGGAGGGGTACTGGCAAGTTACCCTTGTTTCTTCCCACTAGTCTATGTTGTAGACTGCCTTCACAGCAGGAAAATCAAAGAGCCGATTTTCCTTCAAACCAAACCGTAATTATGTGCTTTTGGAACAGGTGGAACTGGATTTTGCAACTGCATCAGTTATGACACCACAGTTGGCCAGGGATTTTATGTATTCACAGTTCTTGGAGAGAGGCCACCTGTGTTCCTTGAGGCCTGTACAGTGGGTTTTATGCAGATTTAAAACTACTGATTTGGGAGAAAAATAAAAGCAAATAACCTTTAAAGCTGCAAAGATAGCATAAGGGTACAACTATAGAAGGACAATTGATGTGGCCAACAGAGTAAAGCATAATAGAAATGTGCCTTTGAATATTGATTTTTTCAATGTATATTAGAACAAAGGAACCTTGAAAATAATGTTGCAACATTACGTGGTTTTGTGGAGTTGCCAGTGAAGAGGCAGAAAAGGTTGCTATAGTTAAATATTTCTATTACGTGCTCGGGGAAAAAGACAGATGTTGCAGGCAGATTGCACGATGATGAAATACTTTCCGACAGCTCTTAAGCAAATATCAATCAAATAGCAGATGTCAACGCGGTTCTGCTTTAAAGCAGACAGAGAGCTGGTTCAATATTTCCCAATTAACACTGACAGGAGGAATAGGTTTGAACATTAAAAATCTTCCAAAGTTAAAAGGGACAAAATGAGAAAGTTCATTTACACAACGTGGATTTTGGAGAGGAAATGGAATATTTCTGTATATGGGCTCACTTACCAGTTTAATCAATTCTAAGCATGGATTTATGGAATATATATCTCATCAAATCAACTTGTTGGGTTTTTTTCTGTGATTCAAAATTCAGTTAATAAAGAACTGAAGTACTTTGCAGACTTTTGCCAGCATCATCAGCTTGCACTGGACATGATTACGTGGCAAAAGCCTTGCTGTAACTGTACCTAGCTCAATAAAAGGTTTTGTTGACTTTGGTTCATGTCTAAACGTGAGAAAGAGGTACCTGTGCCAACAGAAACACTGCTGCTAAGGGCACAGGCTCTGGTTCTGCAAAGGGGACTCTTCTGGTGCAGAAAGCCTTGTCCTAGAGAAGACTCCTGCGTGAGGCTGATTCAGTACTACTTGATATTGTGGGTAAGAAACTTAGAAAAGCTTCAAAATCAAAACCGTATGTGCTGAGTAGTATGTGGCTGACTGCCTAACAGATCTGAACTTGCCATATTTTACATAGAAAATCATCATCAACTGGAAGTATTTCTAAAGGGATTGTAGTCCACATCACTTCAGTAGTTGTATCAACCCAAGAAAACCACCCATAAAGTCCTGACAAAGTTTGTCAGCTGGAGGTATGTGGTGAAGAAAGTCTTATCTCTGATCCATGTGTCAAGATGGACTGGACATAAGCAAACGTGATTTATTTTAACAGCATGAGACAAAAGCTTGTACACCTTGAATGACTGTGGGCACTAAAATGTTTCTCCTTTCTAGGAAACAGCGACTATAAATAATCTCCAAAAGTCATGGGAGTAAAACAGATGGGTTTAAAATGTTATGGGAAATTTGGCTCACTTGGCAAAAAAGCTCAGGTTTTGGATTTGGTGACCAGGAAACATTGAGTACACTGACGGATTCCACATTAGGCCAATATTTGGCACAGCTATGATTCCTCTCTGAATACTGTGTGCATGTTTGGTGCCAGTAATTGAGGAAACATACTGAAAAAGTTGGGAAGAAGAGCTTCAGGAATTAAAAAAAAAAAGAAAAAAAGAAAAAAAAGATGTGTTTTATACCTGAGGCTCAGGAAATTAGACCTACCTGGTTTTCGTTACAGTAAATTAGTAGGAAAACTTGATCACTATGTACATAAATGAAACGGGTACTTCATAAGGAGAAGCTTTCTGAGCTATCAAAGGTAAAAGCAAGATTTATTTGCATGGTCTTTTCAAAAGACAGTTCCAACACAGCCATAGCTGTGTGGGAATGTGTTACAAATACAGAGGAGCTTTTGTTTCCTTTCAAAATTGTAGTGATGGTGCATTTTATTCATGTTAGAAAAGGCAGCAATATCATGCTTCAGAAGAAAATATGCCAACATTTCTTGATGTAATGCCACTGAAACTGATATTTAAGCCTAATGTAATGCTGAGTCTGCCTTTTCAAATCAGACCCAAAAAAGAGTAACTCAGAGGCATCCGCTGACAGGCTGCAAGACTGGCACCTTTGGAAAATAAAGCACCAATGGTAACAGGGAGTTATCTTCCCCATTTAACCACTTTTTTTAAGCTGTTGAACACATGAATCACCTCCACTCTAGTGGATTTATTTAATCAACATGATAACTCAGGATTTGGCAAGTAAATGAGATCCTTGTGTAGCAGGGACACTTGAATGATCTGTGTAAATAACAAGTGTGACTTCGGTCTTCATAACTTTTCCAGAAAGAGGTTTATAGATGTGCCTGTGAAGTGAGCAATGAAGTTAAAGAACAGGAAGGAGAGATCTCTCCTGGGAAAAAGAACAACCCTGTCTAGTCCTGTACCAGTTGGCAGAGTATACCTAAAGCTCAGCATCAGTAAACAGTCTTGTATTTGGGCTGACTCTTCCCCCTGAATAAAAGGTGGCTTTAACAGCTGAATGATCTCATTATGCACATCCAGGCCTGCGCCTACTGTCACAGCCAAGTGTTTGTGTGTGCTTCTTCTAAGAAAAAGCTTCTGTCGGAAACCTCACTGCTCAACAATCTGGATTTTAAATGCAGAATAAATACCTGATTCACTCTGAAATGAAGTGTTGCACCGTTTTCCTGCCAGGGCAACTTTAGGGTTGCCCACGAGCTGACAGCACACACAGTTGGGCATCGTGAGCGTTTCAAGTGAATTGAGAAGGTTTTGTGCAGCTAAATTTACTGCTGAAAAATGCCTTAAGATGTCCAGACAAGAACACCGGGCAGGACAGGAGGACAAAGTGGAGACTCCAGATTTAGACTACAAAACACAACAAACAAAATCCATTAGATCATCAGATTAGACCATAACTCGGTATTACACCCGTTATTCACAGAATGGTAGGTGCTGGAAGGGACCTCTGTAGATCATCTAGTCCAGTCTTCCTGCCAAAGCAGGTCCTCCTAAAGCAGGTTGCACAGGAACATGTCCAGGCAGGTTTTGAATGTCTCCAGAGACAGAGACTCCACCACCTCTGTGGGCAGCCTGTTCCTGGGCTCTGACACCCTCAAAGGGAAGAAGCTCCTCCTCATGTCGACATGGAACTCCTTTTGTACAAGTTTGTGCCTATTTCCTTTTGTCCTGTTGCCGGGCACCACTGGAAAAGACTGGCCCCTTCGTCTTGACACCCACCCTTTTCGTATTTATAGGTGTTGATCAGTCTTCTCCAGACTAAAAAGACCCAGGTCCCTCAGCCTTTCCTTTGAGAGAGATGCTCCAGGCCCCTAATTATCTTTTTGGTCCTCTGCTGCACCCTCTCCAGCAGTTCCCTGTCCTTCTTGAACTGGGGAGTGCAGTTAATTCATAGAATCACAGAATCACAGAATGGTTAGAGTTGGAAAGGACCTTAAAGGTTATTGGGTTCTAACCCCCCTGCCATGGGCAGGGATACCTCTCCCTAGAGCAGGTTGCTCAAAGCCCCATCCAGCCTGGCCTCGAACACCTCCAGGGATGGGGCACCCACAACTTTGCCTGGCCAATTCAGACAAAATTCCCGGTATTTTACCACAGCGACAACCCGCCCAGGCCAGGCCGAGTGCCGCCACCCCCCCTTCAGAATCGCCACCCGTGACGAGCCGAGTGACACGCTCTGACGCCTCAAAACCACCGATACGCCACGGCAGTGACGCCAGGCAGGGCGACAAGGCGAATGGTGCCGCTGAAGCCACCAAGAAACCGCCATCAGGGCCCGTTCCCCGAAACACCCCCCACTTTTCGCCGCCGTG
>VXBW01001018.1:43424-146728 GCA_013400375.1 Thinocorus orbignyianus
GAGGGTTGGGGGTGTATGTGTGTGTGAGGGTGCCTCCGGGTACCAGGCAGCAGGGCAGTCAGCTGTGGGTTTTTTTCAGAGCCCGGGTTGTTGGAGAGCCCGGCTGCGCGGGTTGACGTGTAGGGGTGTCCAGGAGGAAGCGAGGAGAGTTGGTAGTCGAGAAATCTTTTGCTCCGTGGATATTCAGTGACTTGTCTGTTAGGCCTCTTTGGTTTTAAGTCCAGTAAAAAACCTGTTCCTGCAGATCTGACAGCAAAACACTTTCCTCGAGGCCTGTGGAATCGAAAGTAAAACTGCCTGGTTGGTTAGGCAGGTGTGACTGCCCTGCCAGTGTGTAGGGGGGGCTTCTTTCTCTGCCCGGTAATTCCCTGTCTTGCTCTGTGTCTCATCTTTCAAAACTCATGGCTGAGTTTATTCTCTTCTAAGTGACTGCGGTGTTTTTCTTACGTTCCTTCCCTTAGTTTAAGAGAAGCTTTAATTGCGTTTCAGTTCTTAAAACTTTGGTTTCTAACAGTGAAGAAGTTTGTGGCTCTTCTAGGCTTTTCAGCTGGTCAGAAGTTGGACATCTTGTGTACGTTCTTCATCTCCCTTATTACTTTTGTAATAGAGTACCTGCATAAAGGAATGTTTATGTGATTAATTTAAAAAATGAAAAATCTCAATAGTCTTAGTTTAATAAAGCCTTATTTTTTCTACTGGTATTTGTGTTTGTAAGGATTGAGATTCGGGTTCATGGTACTGCAGTCTGTGACAATGTACTGTTTTTATTAATTTGAGAGGATTTGAGCATATCAGGCCAAGGTGTTGATGTTTATCCATTTATTCTGAATGGTAACTAGATTAATAATGCAGAATAACTTTTATGGATTTTTGGTTTCCTTGAGAGTAAGCACATAGATGCTTTTTCTTAAATGTTGCTTGTGTATTTTAAGATTCCTTTCTTAAGTCATGAATCCAATCCCATCAGTTTTCAAATTCCGAGATTGGTATGAAAAGAACTAAGTAGAAATTCAGGTACGGTAAAGTGTTTCTTAAGTAAGAATGAGTTAAGGTAGGTCAGGTAGTGAAAAGTTAAGAGAAATCGTTTGCTCTTGAAAAATTGAATGTGTAAGTGATGAAATTAAGAGTGTTAAAGCATCTACATGTCACTACAAAAATGGACTGCCAAGAGTTCAAAAGCGTATGGAAGCCTTGTCTTGTGTCTGTCTTCTCTGCCCTTTGCAGTTTTCAACTGTGGGCGCCAGTTATTCCTATCTGTTGGCTTATGAAGTTCGTGTCACTCTCTTGCCTTTTCATCAGTACCTTCACGTAAACCTTAGGTACTGAATAGAAGTTCCCTTATTGATTAAGTTTCTTTGAATGGTTCCTTACCATTCCCTTAATCTGGACCAAACTGTGTATCTTCAGCCTTACTTCCTATGGAAATTAGGGCCAGGCAGACTTGCTGCCCATGGAAGTGACCACTGGAGATAATCTAGTCCAACTCCCTTGACAAAGCAGGTCCACTCAGA
Organism: Thinocorus orbignyianus; assembly: GCA_013400375.1. Classification (NCBI taxonomy): domain Eukaryota; kingdom Metazoa; phylum Chordata; class Aves; order Ciconiiformes; family Thinocoridae; genus Thinocorus; species Thinocorus orbignyianus. The sequence continues at coordinate 44,936 of VXBW01001018.1, forward strand.
GCAGGTTGCACAGGAACATGTCCAGGTGGATTTTGAGTGTCTTCAGAGAGAGACTCCACCACCTCTATGGGCAGCCTCTTCCAGGACTGCCACCCTCAAAGTGAAGAAGTTCCTCCTCATGTTTAGATGGAACTGCTTAGATTCAAGTTTGTGCCCGTCTCCTCTTGTCCTGTTGCTGGGCACCACTGAGAAAAGACTGGCCCCTTCCTTTTGACACCCAGCCTTTAAGTATTTGTAGGTGTTGATCAGTCTTCTCTTTTCCAGACTAAAAAGACTCAAGTCCCTCAGCCTCTCCTCGTGAGAGGGGTGCTCCAGNACCACCTCTCTCTCTCAATTTCCATTTTTCTCTTCTTTCTACAACTTTTGAACCTTTTGGGCCAGCTTCAGTCAAATCCGGCAGATGTTCTGAAGGTATAAACTTTCTGCAGATCTTGTGATAACTGGCAGCTGAGGAAAAGTAACAAGGTTTGAATTCAACATTCCTACTGAGGGAAGGGCTCGGTGCACAGTGTTGTTGTGTCTGTCTGTGCTGTTAACTGACACTGACGTGCTGACCGATGAGAATCTGCATGAGTATGTATAGCTTGGAGGCAGCAACCACACTGCCTGCCTCCTGGCATCAGTGCTTGGTAGACATAAAGGAACTGGCAGTACGATCAGAAGGGTTTATGAGATAAGGAGCTATATACGTAGCAGGTAGTGAGGAGCACTGTAACATATATATTATATGATACAGGACAGAAATCTATTATACATAAGTTATTGGGGTTGTTTTGGTCACCAGTGTTTCTGGGGAAAAAAGCAGATCATGCTGCCTTGGGGTCAAAATCACAATATAGAATCATAGAACGGTTANGCTGTGTCCCATCTTCTGTATTTTGCCTTTATACAAGCAAATGCTAAATACATCTTAAAAGCACAATTCTTGGTTCCTAAATTTGGTAAGGTTTTAAGTACTGTAATGATTTTGCTAAGTGACCATTGTTAAAAGTTCCATGCGTACCTGGATATTTTACTTTGTTGGTTTTTTTCCCCCAGTTGTAATTGACTACCCTACTAACAACAAGTGGGGGAACAAAGATAAATGCTAGAGTATTGGAAATGTGATATGCCTTTCCAGTATTTGTTTAATCAAACAACCCTTTCCTCCCAATGTTTTCCTTTTAAACTTGGCTCTCTCTTTTTTTTTTTTTTTTTTTTTTTTTTTTTTTTTTTTTTTAATTAATATGTTACTCTATTTTCTTGTTTAATAGAGTTCTTGGTGAAAAACACTTAAATACAATTACCGGGGAGTCTCATGCAATGTTCTAATGGACCTAATCTAACTAGTAGGATATTATGGTGATGTTTAAATGCTAAAAGCTTCCCTTTCAAACCCATTTCCTTAGTTAAAAACAGTGGGAGAGATAGTTTAGCTGCCCCAAACTGATGGAATTTCCAACGTGGATTAGTGGTGAGAAAAGATTGGTAAACTGTTGTTGAATTTGAAGCAGAGCATGTAGAGGATTTGCGTCTCCCAGATGGATCTGTGAGGAACAGGTCCCACTTAACTGGCCTACAGAGATGGAAAAATTAGTTCAGACCTTCGATATGAAGGGGTTTGGGAGGCTGCTTAATTGTCTCGGTTTTGTTGATCCACCCCATCGCCCCGTTAAGTACTGACTTAATAATAATACTCTTAAGGTGATGTAGATCAGTGGTTTTGAAATCCAAGGACTTCTGAGATGTTGAACTGTGAAACCTTTTAGTTGTAGACATGCATTAGGGAGCCAAATTTGCTAGTACTTGTTTAAGCAATGCTGATATGATGGTTTTCCATAAATCAGTGTCGCTTTTTTTGTTGATGCTGTTGCCAATTGTTGTCAAAGAGGGCAAGTCCTGAATAGGCTCTCCGTGGGCAAGTTGTCTCTGCCCATATATGAATATACTGTGAATTTTTGAAGACAGTCTTTTTGTTCAGAAGACTTGAACAAACATATTAAAAACTGTAATGCAGTTATCCCATATGGGATAGTCAGTAAATGAATCTGTTTTGTTATAATTTGGGTGGTGGAGGGAGTGTGGAATACTTTGATAGAAATGGAAATTTTCTTTAGTGTGCTGTCCTATTTATAGATATCTTTCAAAACAGTTAAAAATAATACCAGAAGGACTTTACATTAGATGGGAGTGCAAGTGTCTCATTATCTGCTTTGTTGAGTAGATGTAGGAAATGTGCAAATCTAGCATATTTTCATCATCCAGTCTGAATAAAATGTTAGGAAAAGTAGGTGTGGCAATTGGGAATGAAACTAGTATGACTAATAAAAACTAAGTGATGGTTCTTTAGGAAGGTATCACATACAGTAGTGTTCCACGAGTCCTGCCTAGGTATGCATTTAACTTGAAGCACATAAATATGTGAAAGTTATCTTTTATTTCAAGAAATTAATTTAGTCTGAAGTAAATAAGGCATAGGTGGTTCTAATTGCTTCTTTCAGTGCTGTCTGACCCTATCTGATTTTGGATATGAGTCTGCAGAACGCCCCTGTGTTAAGACCAGCTGCATTCTAGACTGTAGTAACAAGAGATGTCCAGGAGGTTGAGGAAGGTGTCTTCCCCTCTGTTTGGTACTTAAGGACCACATCTGGATACCACATCCAGCTGTAGATTCTTGGTTCCAGGAAAGGCATTGATACGCTGGAGCAAATCCACGGGAGGCCCACTAAGATCATTAGGAGGCTGAATGATATGGTATCTGAAAAGAGATGGAGAACTGGGTTTCTCTACCTGTAAGAAGAGAGGGGGAAGTGTTATTAATATCTACAAGAACCTAATGAGGGAGTATAGAGAAATAGGAAAAGCTTTTTCACAGTGTAGTTTTGCAGGTGCTGGAACAGGGGCCCAGAGGAGGCCATTGCATCTTCATCCTCGGAGATAACTTAAAATTTAGCTAACCAAGTCCCTTGTCTGATTTGACCTGCTTTGAGCAAGGGAGTGGACTAGATGACCTCTAGTTAGAGTTTCCTTCTGGTCTAAATTATCCTGTAATTATCATTTTTTGTTGAGTATTTGTTATCTTTTGGATCCTTTGCCAATTGAAACTAAAGCTTAGAGGACTAGAAAACCCCAAAGATGCTAAAGCTCCTACAAATCTCTGGGAAAAACCCTACGTTGAATAGGAAGGTATACAAATTGAAGCGTTTGATAACTCATGATAATTATAACCTTTCTGTTATCGTTTCCACTTGTTCTGCTAGCGTGGAGGTTTGTGCATACATCTTAGTCAGCACAGCACACTTTTCCAGCTGGGAAGAGTGCTTGAGGTGGCTGGTGAAATTTTGGGAGAGGTGAGGAAAGGGGGGAACAGGGTGATGCCTTTTAATGGTGAGCACAGTCAGGTGTTGGAGTGGGTTGGCTGGAGAGGTTGTGCAGTCTCCTTTTGCAGTTCTCAAGACTCGAGCTTAGGGCAATCTTGTCTGACTTCATGGTTGACCCTGCTTTGAGCAGGAGCTTGAACCCCTTCAGATCTCATCTAGCCTGCATTACCCTGTGATAGTAAGTAGAGATATTGGAAAGGGGAGTATTCTTAGGAAGTTTGTAGGAAGGTCAGTGAGGTGCAGGTGCATGCTGATGAATTGGATATTTTTATTCATATTTATGTAGGGCTACTTTGCTTTCATCAGTCTTGGATTTTTTGTTTCACATGGACTTTTGTTTATATGCCAAGCTTTTGTATTCCTCAAGTTGTAGAAATGTCAAATGCTTTTTTTTCACAATTCACACTGAAGACAACTTTGCAATATAACTCTATAACAAAATGATTAATTTTTACATGTTTTTAGGTCTGTTGCTTAGTACAAGAAAACTTACCATAAACCTGTGCTTTATTCTGAGTCAGGCATTTGTCAGGTGCCTTACTTAGTTAAGAACTAAGTGAGTATAGATGGGCTGTGAAAGTGACTTTATATATACACAAGTTTAACATACTTCTTTTCCTGTCATTTTGCAGACTTGCCTGGGTAACACAATGCCAGCTGAGCGCAAAAAGCCAGCAAACATGGAAGAAAAAGAATCTCTGTTAAATAATAAAGAAAAAGAATTTACTGAAAGACGACCAGTGAGCACCAGGGAGAAGCCAAAAGAAGATGTCAAGGTTGGCATGAAGAGAGAGACTGTAAAGGTTCCTGAAGATAAAAAGAAAAAGCTGGAAGAGGATAAAAGAAAAAAAGAAGACAAGGAGCGGAAGAAAAAAGAAGAGGATAAAGTAAAGGCAGAAGAAGAGCAAAAAAAGAAAGAAGAGGAAGAAAAAAAGAAACTAGAAGAAGAGGAAAAAAAGAAACTAGAGGAGGAAGAGAAAAAGAAACAAGAAGAAGCAGCTGCTCAGCTGAAGTAAGTTGCCTTTTAATCATGTACCAAATGCAGTAGTCCTCCTATCAGGGTTGTGCACAGAATTATAATAAGAAATTCGAACAGTTTATCTTTTATAAGTTACATGTGATGCTCTAAGTTTTACACAGCTAGCTGAGCATGCTTTATGACTTCTGTGTAGTTTCAAGTTTTCACCTCTACCCCCTGTTACTTTATTCTCTAACATGGGTTTGTGATGGTGTTGTCCACATGATGACCATATAGTGCACAAACATGATTAAATGAAGAAACACAGTTTCTTTTAAGGTAGAGAAGTGTTAGTGTCATAAAATTGGGAATACAGGCTCTAGCACATCCACAGACCATAACAAGAGCAAATCTGCTGTGAGGGGCAGCTGTGATTTGTGTAAATCAGTCACAGACAACTGATCTCTGGATGGCAAACAGAATACAACCTGACAGTTTAATATGTGTTGTTACCAAGACAATGTTTCTTATGATATTGTCAAAAGGTATTTCAGTGTTGAAGATGGCAACTTTAGATGGATAAATCCAAGATTCTAGACATTCTTGTGTTTTAAATATGTCACTTCCTAAGACTAAGGCAATGTCATAGCTAAAGTCTAGCTGGGACAGATGTATTTCACCTGTTTAAAGTTTTCAGTGTGGTTTCAGTAGTTTGGGAATAAAAGGTTTCCTTTAACTGTGTAATGCAGGAACCTGTTGGTAGTTGTTCTCTTCTGTAAGCACTTCATGTCTGGAGTAAATGGAGTTATGTTTTCTAAGTCTGTTGGGAAGAATATGTTCTGCATATGTTTGAGAAATTCAGTTTTTTAACAAGTAGTGCTTACCTTTTGCAGCAAAAAATTAGAGTACTTAATGAAATATGTTTTAGCTTTCTAGGATTAACTTATTTAATATTTAAAAATAGAGTATTAAAAGGAAATTATCTTTAGAACTGCTGGAGGGTTTCAAACTGTGACCTCTTTCTTTTTTTTCCTTTGTTTTCTTTGAACTGTTAACCTGAAAGCTTCTGTAATGACAATGACTAATTTTTATTTCTCTTAGAGAAAAAGAGGAAGCACATCAGCTCCATCAGGAAGCTTGGGAACGCCATCAGGCAAGAAAAGAGCTTCGCAGCAAAAACCAGAATGCACCAGACAATCGGCCTGAGGAAAACTTCTTCAGCAGACTAGATTCCAGTCTGAAGAAGAACACAGCTTTTGTTAAGAAGCTAAAAACCATTACAGAGCAACAAAGGGACTCCTTGTCCCATGACTTTAATAGCCTGAATTTAAGCAAATACATTGCAGAAGCAGTAGCTTCTATTGTGGAAGCCAAACTGAAAATATCAGATGTGAACTGCGCCGTGCACTTGTGTTCCCTCTTTCACCAGCGCTACGCCGATTTTGCTCCTTCGTTACTTCAGGCTTGGAAAAAACATTTTGAAGCAAGGAAGGAAGAGAAGACTCCTAACATTACCAAGTTAAGAACTGATTTGCGTTTCATTGCAGAATTGACAATAGTTGGGATTTTCACTGACAAGGAAGGTCTGTCTTTAATCTATGAGCAGCTTAAAAATATTATTAATGCTGATCGAGAGTCCCACACGCATGTTTCTGTGGTGATCAGCTTCTGTCGGCACTGTGGAGATGACATTGCTGGTTTGGTACCAAGGAGAGTAAAAACTGTTGCAGAGAAGTTTAACTTGAGCTTTCCTCCTAGTGAGATAATTAGCCCAGAGAAACAACAACCCTTCCAGAATTTGTTGAAGGAATACTTTACGTCTTTGACCAAACACCTGAAAAGGGACCACAGGGAGCTACAAAATATTGAAAGACAAAACAGGTGACACTTGAATGTTGCTTTTTGTTTATGGGGGGAAAAAACCATTTTGTTTATTAAATGCCTAGATTTTTTGCAGTATTTGTAAACAAAGTCTGTTAGTGGTGTGTAGAATGTAAGTGTACTTTGCACTGTATCTTGAAGTTCTAGGTTTGCTCTGAGTACTTTAAAAACCAAACAGGCTCTTTGGGTACCTTTAAAGAAAATGACTTTCAGCTTTAGTTCTCTTAACTGTTAGTTTGGTGATGCTCCCTTGGCAGCTTGAGAGTAATGTTTCTCTTCCAGCTGGTACTGTCCTTTTCCAGTTGGCGCAGTCTGATTTCTCCCTTTCCACCCACATATATCTAAGGGAGCATATGCCACCATGACATTGGCTTGTCTACTTTTTTTTAGTGTACCAGTATGGAGGAAAAATTATGTTAGATTAACAAAGTATCCCTTAGAGTTTACTGTGGGCAAATTTTACGTATTAAAATGTTGGACTGTATAGACAATTTGATTCAAATCCACTTAAATATCTATATGGAATACTAATATCGAAGGGTATGAATATTACATGCATTTGAGATCCAAATAATTTCATTTCTACCATGATCACATTATTTAATAACTGTTTGCTTTTCTTCAAAAATATCCTGAATTGTCTATTATTTGAGCCAGCCTAAACCCAACTGCTGGTCTTAAAACACAAGTCATTCTTAAATCAGTTTGAAAACGTTCTAGGCAGGCAGAAATGAAGGTGTTACTGTGTGTAGGCACAGGTTTCAAGTAAAAGGCTGAACATCAGTCCAGAGCCAAGTGTGTACTTGCAATATATTGAAATTTGATGTTCTCAAACCAAGGCTTTAAACTTGGATCCATTGTGCTGATGGATATTCTCTTGCGTCCTACCTGGTCTCAGTCAGCTAAATGGTGTATTTCACAAGGCCATAAACTGACTTTTGAGCTACCATTCTTTCTGCAAGTACCTTATCACTTTAAGGTGTGCTATTGACTTAGTTGTTATTTTTTTAAAAAGGTAAGGAATATAAACTTTCACAGTTATAACTGATTCTGAGCACAGTGAAAATCCGGAAGGCTGGGATTTCAATGGGTGAGCATTACAAAATCTGTATGATAGGAAATAAAGTGAGAAAAAAAAATTCCAAGAGATTCAAAGAATGTTAAGAAACCGTGAAGAAGAAAGAACGTAAGTGACCTGGGAAAGGGAAATATGCTTTAATATTTACTTGGACAACTAGGTTAAAATGACTGGAGAGAGCCCTGAGCAGCTTGGTCTGAGCTCATCGAGGCTGCTTTCAGCAGATCAGACTAGAGACCCTTTGTGCACCTGATATGAATTATCCCTGTGAACCTCAGTGCAAAGCTTTGTTTTGGGGAAGGAATGTGAAGAAGTGTAGTTTATCACTGGATAAAGATAATTCTATTATTTATTTCTACCTTTACTTTTAGGTGTTTATTTTAGCTGCTTAATAAAAGTTGGGCAATAAGTTTTGTTAAAGATGCAAAGCATAGAAAACTTTCCTGACTAATTTTATTTGCAACAAGAGACATGCTTGGCATTTGCGTGCTGCGGATGTGCAAGGCATGGGGTCAAAGGGAAAAACTTGCCTGGCAAGAAGTCTTTGAATACTATGGAGATCTTCTTAAAGTGTGGATTTCTGAAAGATGATTGTGGTGATGTGTTGTCAGGCTTTTTGTTGGTTTGTCTTTTTAAAAAAGGAACAATCCTATTGGAAAATAACGGTCGTCTTTGTATTTGAAACCTGATCAACTTTGCTGATAGCAGCGGCTTTTATTTCTACTGTTCTTCCAGAGCTGGTGAAGTGAACAGGGAGTGAACTGTTCCCTCTTGTCGTATATTTAGGTTACGACATTTTGTCAAGTAAACACTTCTGGAATTTACCTGTGTCAGGAGAATGTGAAGTAACTCAAGCTGTACAGATTGCTTGAGTTACTTGCAAATTAACATGCTAACCTTAACACTGTTTTAATATTGAGTTACCTTCAGAACAGCTTAGGTAAAATTAGAAAACTATTTGACATAGGGGTTTCTTCTGGTGGATAATTAGGAAAACTACCTCAAGATATGCAGTAGAACCTGATGGTGGGATGGTTACATGGCAAAGGGCACAGCAAAATCTGTACATTGTGTCAACTTGATTCCCAAATTCTAGTATGAGGTTTCAAAAATGAGTGTTAGATATGGAAGGAACTTATTTTGTCTAAATTAAGGGTTAGTGTTTAAGACTTGCAGACCTTGCATTGTGGTACTCTGTGAAATTTTGAAGAGACATAAACTAAGATAAGTACTGTATGCTGTACTTCTTAGTTGTTCAAAAATGAGCTGCGCTTTTTAAAATTTTCTTAGTATGCTTTAGCTTTCTTATTTGTTAATGTTTCTGGGAAGTGAAACCGAGAACTGAAACTCTTGTACTGTTACAGCACATTGCTTTTTTGTTTTTTGATAATAATATGGAGCTTCTGTGCTCGTGTTTATGAAGCTGCTGGCATATTTTTAAACTTAAAATATGTACCTGTTGGATAGCTGTCTTCATGGAAGGACTATGAATTGGCACTTACAAATGTGTTTCCTGAGTCCAAACTGAACTATTGCACTTCAGAAATTGTCAGTGGTTGTTTAATTTGTTAGTTTTTCCTACTCTACTTTGTAGGAACAGGTAATGCATGTTATATGGGTGTGTTTTTGTAAGAGCATCAAGAGATGGAACTCTTGCTAGCACTACTGCTTCTTGCCCTCTAGCAGGACATCTATGTGAAGTTTTAGTTCTGAGCAGATAAGGATTTTGTTGCTTACCCTGTGAATGTTGTGTACAAAGATGACATTTGTTTTACAATTAACCTGGAACTGAAAAAAGCCAAGATTGTTATCCCTAAACTTACATTGCTTAAACTGCTTTAGGATTTTTATGCCTTAAAATGTTTGAGTCTTCTGACAAGAATGTGACTTACTGCTTAATAAATGCCTAATGATAATGTAATCATTCAACCTACTTTAGGAATTAAGGCGTTTACACCTTCTTTTGAACTTTATCTTCTGATGATTTCATCTCAGTGCAGGGTAAGACATCAGTGGTTATAGCTAGTTAGTCCACTGTTCCTGGCATTATTCAAGCTGCTGTAAAACAAATTGGAAATGTGCTAGGCAAGCTTGTTCTGTCAGCTTCCCTTTGAAAGTTTGATCTGAGACCATATGAACCTTTGTGGTAGTGGGCCACCAAATAGCTCAACTGGCCCCAAGTGTCCCTTGCTGGTAAAGAACTGACTGTGCCGCATCCACGTAAGAACTGTTCATACAGTGGATCACAACATGGATGGGAAAATACACTTCTCAATAGCCCCAGTTGAGAACAAACTGGACCATTGCTAATGAGCAACCAGTTTGTTCTTAGTTAACCCAAAATCAAGGAGGGCAGTCTTTCATCAGTCTTCTGTGGCAAGCTTTGTACTAGCAGAGATTGCGTTGTTCTGTATATTTGGTTCAAACCGCTGAAAGTTCTTGATACTTCTTGGTCTAAAATCAAGATGACCTTAATTGTAGTCTGGTAAGAAAATTGAGTTGTATTGATCTGCCTGTAATCTTGAAACTGCTTTACTGTGCACTTGTAAGCAGTGATTACCTTCCTTCAAGTGCGAGTTACTTTTGACAATATATTTCAATTTCAAAAATGAGAATATAAAATGAGTATGGATAACTTCATAAAAGAAGACAAAGAGCAAGTGAAAAATGTAGCTGCTCTTAATTTGGACTGATAGGCTTGAAATAATTTGGTTTGGTTGGAAAATTAATGGGCTGGTCTTAATGAGCAACTTTTCTTGAGCTTCCTGGCAATGATTGTCCATTTAATCATTTGAAATGTATTGTTACAGATAGAAAGCAACTTTTATCCAGCTTTCACATAAGCTGAATGTTTTAATTTACTACAGAGGTATTTTCACAGTGCAGCACTGGATAATCATGGCAAAAAGAAATATTACCCTTTCTTACTGGATGTTGAAGTTAGAGCTTCTGTGACTGTACGACCCTCAGTGATACTGAGTTGGTAATTCAGTATGGCTCTGTGGGGGGAAAAAGAAATAGCATTGCTCAGATTTTTGCTATTGCAGTCTAACCTGGAATTCTCAGAGTTCCCTCAAAGAAGGAGAGTTAGCTTGGGTCAGAGTAGTTCAGCATAGCTCAAATATATTTTAAGAAAAAAGATCATCTTACTGTAACTTCGATTTTTGTAGGCGCATTCTTCACTCCAAGGGAGAGCTGAGTGAAGATCGACACAAGCAATATGAGGAATTTGCAATGTCTTATCAGAAGCTGTTGGCAAATTCTCAATCTCTAGCTGATCTTTTGGATGAAAATATGCCAGACCTTCCCCAAGAGAAACCAGCACCTGAGGGTAGGTCATCCTCTAAAGCAAGTGGGATGCTAGCCTTGGCTTGGATGTAGTGGAAAAGCTAACCAAACAGTTTTGCTGATACGTTCTTTCTATTGATTTCTTTTTATTTAGGCTTTCTCTTTTAAACATATCAATAAATGAATATTACATAGTTTTTTATTAAAGTGATTAAACATGTAACTGTAACTGTTGTATATGCTGTGTAGTTGCAATAATTTAAGTACTATCTCTTTGAATTTGTTGCCATTAATATAGGAATAAATGGAAAAATAAAAAAAAAGAAAACCCTAATACTTTCAATTTAACATAATGCATTCTTTAATATTTAAAGAACTGCATATGTTACAGTTATAAAATCTCATATTGTTAAAAAATGAATTTCAATTATATTTTGGGTCATGGTGTTATGAGCAGGAACTTATTGTTAAGCCAGGTCAGTCACTAGGTGGCTCTCTGACCTCCTGACGAGGACAGGATTTAACTGGCAGAGCTATTTAATGCCTTAATAAATCTCAAATTTTAGATTTAGAGATGGTGTTGAAACCATGAATGTGTGTTGGGGGCTTGGAACTAGATAATCTTTAAGGTCCCTTCCAACCTAAATCATTCTATGCTCTTTTGTCTGCAGTGATCTTGAGCTTAGAGGCATTTCTTGAATACCTCTAAATTTAAAATAATTCTTTTTAAACTTCTGTTTTTAAAATACAGTGGGATACAGTTCATTATGCTCAAAACGATTACTTTTGATAGTAATGCAGTTAAAGTCTGGTATAACTTTCTGTTCCAATACCACATAGTATGTTGCTTGATTTTACTTGATTTGATTTTCTCTCTGACATTGTCTGTCTTTTCTATCAATGCTAAATTTACAGTTTTAAAGTAGCTTACTGCTATATCTTATATTAAGATTCGATTGTTAAAAACACCTTAAATTATACATTGCAATATTTAAATGAGAACAGTGGTAGCAATAAACAGGTTAACATATTTCTAAGATTATTTTTTTTTAAATCTTTAAAGGTGTCTCCCTTTAGAAGATGAAATTATGGTTACTTACTTATGGTTTCCTTGTTTTTGCAGAACATGGACCTGGTATTGATATTTTCACACCAGGAAAACCTGGCGAATATGACCTGGAGGGAGGTATCTGGGAAGATGAAGATGCTAGAAACTTCTATGAGAATCTCATTGACTTAAAGGCTTTTGTGCCAGCAATTTTGTTTAAAGATAATGAAAAATGTTCCCAGAACAAGGATTCCAGCAAAGATGAATCAAGAGGTAGAACATTTAGATGAGTATTTCTTTAATGTGTCTTATTCAACAGGTGTGAATATTTGATGGAAGCAGTGAGTCTTCAATAAAATAATTTGTGGTGATCAGGACAGTGCACCAGTTTGGATGCATTTTTAGGGAAGAAATTATGTGGGATAGGAATTTTATCTGGGTATGGTATTTAAGAAAAAAAAAGTAAATGCATTTTAATACTGATAGAATTTTAAATTGAAAATAATTGGCAACAAACCAGTGTGAGTAAATATAAACTTTTCTGTGAGAAATCTAAAAGTTTACCTGCTTGGAAAGGTGTTAGTGTTCATTCTGTTTTTTTCACTGAATTATTAATGACAGCAACTGTCTCAGTATAAAATTCCAGTAGATGAAAAGCCCTGGGTATTTCCTCACCTCTGGTGCAGCCCTGGGTTCACAACACGACATTGGTAGATTGTAGCTATAATGGGATAAAAATGACATTCACCATCACTGGTTCAAAGTGTAACAGAAGATGCATGTTTGAATAAGAACAGTGTTTTATCATTGAGGAAATGTCAACAAAGACACAGGTTATGTGACTTTCTAATTTACACACAGGAACAGTGTTGAGTACTGATGGAATTTCAGCTTTATGGCTCACGGCCCTCTTTCTGATTTCTGAATTTCTGAAATTTCCCTGTGAGGATAACTAGGGGTTGGAGCAGTTTACCCAGGGAGCCTGGAATCTCAGTGTTATGAGATTATTTATTTTGAGGCAACTGGGAAGAATCCCTGGGAAATGTGATCCAAATACAGGGCTCATCCACTTTGGGCAGAGGTTGAACTGAAGGACCTCACTAAGGCCCATTCCAGACTAATTTTGTCTGGGATTCTAAACACATTGTCTGCTTTTTGAGGTAGCTATTCTCATAGAATGTGTACGCTGTCTAGAAGTTGTGGCACTTCTGTTTTTCAAAACACTTAAACTTTTCAAGGTTATTTGCCTTGATAATTCCTTTTTTTTTTTATGAAGCTCAGTCTGCAAATGGGGCTTGGAGCCATAACAGCGTATCAAAATGCTGTAGGTGGCAATCTCTTGGAAAAATGCTCTATACTGGACTGATATTATCAAAGAAAAATATTAGCTATTCTTTCTGAATCGTCATCTAAAGATTCATAGATTATTTGTTCTCAGTGAAAGAATGGTTTTTAATTGACCTATGTAGCATATTTCTTCAGTATCTTCCTCTTTTTTTGCTTTCTGCTTTTTTCTTAGTCTGTGTAAAACACTCTCTTTACCTTGCTTTGTCAATGTTATTACCAGCTGAGCTAAGAATATGTAATGCAAACATTAAATTAGAATTTGTACCTTTGAATCTGGGTCTCTTTGAATAATGCTTATGATACTCATTTACTGGGCTTTTGGAAGGTAGTGTTTTTTCTATCTGATCTTCCCAGCACGAAAGGGTTTTGGGGTTTTTTTGCACTTGCCACGTTCTGCCTGACAATCCATTTTAAGCACTTTTGGGCTTAGATTGCTACAGTTTGAGTATCTTCTGTTTGAATGCATGCATGCCATCCAGTGAACCAGCTGTAGTTCAAAGCACTAAAAACTGTTGGCAATCCTTACAGGCCCCAGTGCCGGTAAATGTTTGCAGCTTTTGGGTGAGTGGGTAAAGTGTATGAGGGATATCAAACCACTAAGACCAAACAGATGAGACAGTACGGTCTCAAGAAGTAGGTATCATTTTCCCAGTTTCCTTTTAATGAGACTTAGGCACTAAATAGATGTGGGTTTAGTAATGCAAGTCTTCCTGTATTCTAGTCATGGCTGCACATATTTAATAATTTAATATTTCTACTTTTAAATAGATTCAAAAGATGCCAAAGATAATAAGGAAGCACCTGGGAGTGAGGATTTGGAGTTGGAGCTGGAAAACCTGGATATTAATGATGATCCTCTGGAGTTAGACTGTGGAGATGAGGCAGAAGATCTTACAAAAAAGCTTCTTGATGAACAAGGTAAAAAGAATCAGGTTAATAGATTCTTTACTGTTTCCTGATACCATTTTTTTCATTTTGAGCTTGATGGTTTTTAGTCAGTTGGTAGAGTGACTTCAGGGCAAACTATATTTGTTAATGAAAAATATTAATTGCTAGAAACTGATAGGATTGTGGTCAAAGATGGATTCATAACAACATTCAGATAAAAGTGAAAAGTGTTATATGGAGGTTTATGTAGTGGAAGTTATGAATTCCTTCATAAAGCTTTAACAAAATAATCAAATTTGAAGGTAATTGTCTGAAAAGTGACTAGAAAGAAGTTTGTAGACTTCAGTACATGAATTATTTTCTTCCTCAAATGTGCTTACAGAACTAATAAAATACTTTCTGGTTTTAAATTTAGTTGAAATCTAAGATTCAGCTCTGCCTTTGTCTTCTTAATCATTAAAGACTTTATTTTACTACTTTACATAGCAAGATTTAAGTAATCTGACTTAAGTATGTGTGAAGGGCTGCAGATGGCACCTGTGAAAATCTGTTAGTTTTACCTGGAGAAACAGCAGCAAAATGTTTCTCAATAATTTTTTCTTACAAGTTGCAAGTTTTTCTTTCAGTGATGTTGAATAGTGGGAAAAGCAACATCAGGTCTTAACAGCTGAACTCGTAGAGGAGCAGCTGGGGTGTTTTCTTTGAGCCCAGTTTAAGGCACTTTGGTTTTGCTGCTGTGGAATTCCAAGGACCAATGCAAATCCTTTTCATTTCTGAAGCAGGAGACTTGTTCTGTGTCTGGAATGTGGGGAAAACAAATAATCTCTAGAGTCCACTGGAGATCCTGTGGCTTAAAAGTGAAAATCCTTGCCTGATCTAGTGAATTTGTAATTTAATGATCCTCTTGCTTGAAACTGCATTAGGTTTCAGAAACAGAGAAGTTAAAGCCAAAACTTCAAGCTGCGGAGTTCGCATCAAATTAAAAACATTCACTCCCTGGCAAAGACTGTATATCACTGTAAAAAGCATAGGCTTGAGGAACCAAGCAGATGTGTGGATCTGTGGCTTTGGGCATTGAGTAGCTTCAGCAACTCCTCAAAGTGCCATGCTCTCACAGCTGAAAACAGGGATGGGTTAGAGCATATGGATCTTTAAATCGGATGACTTCTTCTGTACCCAAAGTTAGTTGAGCTGGAATTAAGCTTGGGACTGTGCTGGTCTGTGACACCTCCCGAATTCAAAGAAATTAGACAGTTCCAGAGTCAGACTTTTTCAGATTCCTTCTGAAAGGAAACCTGTCATGATAATTCTATGTAATGTTTTCCTTGTTTACCCAGACAGGCTGGAAGAAACCATACCCTCTTTGGAATAATTTTTTCCTTCCATTTATATTCTTCTCTGAGTAGTCATCAGCTCATTAAGCTGGTTAAGATGTTAAGTTTTAATTGCAGAACACTCATCTTTAGTGAGCTGTTATTCTCTGTTCTGAGATCTCAAACAAAACAGTGAAGAGAATGGTTCCAGCATCTATAAGGGAGGTTCTCTTGGCATCAAAAGGAGAAAGAGCAGTTCATTCTGAATTGGTGATAACCTACTAGATAGGCCAAAAATGCTTTGTCAGTAGACATCTAAAGGAATGTAGGTATTTCCTCCTTGTCTTTTCTTGAAGACATTCTTGACTTGATAGTAGGATGAAATTATTCCAAATACAGAAGATTATTCTAAACACAAAGCCAAATAACGAGAGAGTGAGATCTTATAGAAGTGAGGAAAGAATAACAGGAGATAAAATGAGAAATGATGTCTCTACAGATCTAGCTCACTGGGAGCTGATGCTGGTTTGAGTGTGTGCAGTAGTACAAAAGGGATTGATGACTGTGCTTTTGACTGTAAAAGGATGGTTTATGTTTGGTCATAATATGAAATATTAACCATCAATACTAGTTACTAGCTTTAAACTAGCTATTGACAGAGCATTAAGCATACTCCCATCTGAAAGGTTAATCTAAAATGTGTCAGAACAAGGTTTATTTTTTATCATTAAACAGCCAGCCCTTAAAGAAAGCCTTTCATTTTCTACCTCGTGAAGGTAATGTCATCTGGCTCACAATATAGGCTTTTTCTTAGTGGAGAACTATTGCTTCATGATTGCCTTTGCTCATTGGGTTATTTCTTGTGAAACATGTAAAACCTTTGTGAATTCTATACCTTTGTCACATTTCTCTGATACTGAAAAGTAGCTTCATAAAGTAATGATGGAAATGAAAATAGGATCGCCAAATCCTTGTTCTGCTAGAAAAAAAACAACATGTAGGTGTTACTTTACTGGAAACAGAGAAAGAAACACAATGATTGGATTTTTTAGTGGAGGTGTGTAATGCTGAACACCGTTATTTGTTAGCTCCAGATGTACAGAACTAAGAATATTCTGAATTTAGATGTTGTTTCAAGTTCTGTGAAGTATTTCCATCTAGTGAACTGGTGTTAGGTCCTGGTCCGATTGCTGATCTGGGGGGGGTTTGTAATGATTCTGGGTTTTCATAACTGGTAGATGAGAAAAAAGCTGAAAAAAATTTTAAGTAAAATTCACTTTGGGTGTCCCTTCAGCTACAAAATTCAGCTTTAACTTTTCTTCACGTGTATTGAATTTTTGTGCATCTTTACTTGACTTAAGTCAGTAGTGGTGTTTTGTGCAAAGCCAGCAAAGAACAAAACCACTATATTATGACACTATTACAAACATCAAACAGTATTCCCAGGTTGAGATGGGCCTTTAGGATAAAAAGAGAGGATGTGGGAGGTATAGCAGGGTCTTAGATGTAAGGTTCAAGATGAATAAAAAATGTAGCTTTAGTTATTGTGATAATTTGTAGGTGTGGATTAGATTGACAGAGGGAATGAGTACGTTTTAGAGGGAAAGTAAGATAAATAGGATAGACAGTCCAGTCAGACAGTCAGTACTGCCTGTCTTCTCTTACCTCTGCATCTCCTTCTGTCAGTTCTCTTCAGTCTTTTCTCCACTGTCCAAATGTGAGAGAGACAAGGCAGTTTTTCAAAGCATGTGTTTTTGAAGCAGGTCCACCCCAGTGAGCATCCCCCCCAGCACTGCAGTCTCTTTCTGCACTCTTTTCCTAAAGGTTGGAGTCTATAATCAGCTAATTTTAAGATATGCCATGTAAAAGGAAAGTTGATGCAGTTAGTCAAAAAGGTTTGTTTACCAGGAGTTAAGCTAATTTATTTTGTTTCTCTATTATGTTAACTTTGAGTGACTCTTAATTTTCTTATTTTCAATATGCTTAGGGAAGAGAGAGGGAGCAGATAGCACCGGAGCTGAAAATAGTGGCGGAAAACATGCTGAAAGAAGTGAGTTTTGAGGTTGTTTTTAAAAGAGAAGGTAAAATGTTAAAAATGAAGTTGTGTGAATGGAGACAAAGACCATGTTAAGTAAGGAATGGCCAGGGTGGAAGCCACCAAGGGCACTGGGAGAAGGAGGACTCTGATGTTAATGTTTATCTAGTGTCAGTTTTTGTAAGATTGATCATCAGCAGAGATGATGTGTAGAAAATGAGTACTTTGTCAACCCTTTTAATTTTGCTATACAGTTTAGAGAGCTGGCAAAGCTCCTATGAGAAGAGGGGGGGATTTAAACCAAATATTAAGAAATATTTTTTGGACTCAGATGTTTTGTGAAACTAAATTCTGAAAACCTTCCTTCGTGAGGCTTTTACTCCTCAAGATGTTTAACGTTATTTTCAGGCCAGGCTGGATGGGGCTTTGAGCAACCTGCTCTAGTGGGAGGTGTCCCTGCCCATGGCAAGGGGGTTGGAACTGGATGATCTTTAAGGTCCCTTCCAACTCTAACCATTCTATGATTATGCTTGTGCCGAAGTGTTGTGCAGAGAGGGGGATTCAGCCAACAATTTACTCACAGTAATTGGTTTGCACCGACTGAATGTGAGGGCCCCTGAATCATCAAATCCATCACAGAAGCTGATGTCACAGAGGGAATAGTTACAGGCTTTACAAAAGCACTTCTGTTATTTCCACTGTCTGGATGATACTACACAAACTAGACTGAAGCAGAGTGGGGTTTCTAGGCTAGAGCTCCCTGTAAGGTTACAGTTTTGTAAAAATTTTAGTAAAGTTAACGATGAGGGAGTCAGGGCTTTCTCAGAAAGTATGTCTGTAGGGAGAGGGGAGGGCAAACATTATTACTGAATAGAAGATTGTTTTGTACCAATCGTTGCAGGAGAATAAATTCAGTAAGGCCTTAGGGTCTCATACTTTCTCCCTGCAAATTGCCGGATTGCATTCATTCCTGGTCAAATATAAAGGTGTTTAAAAAGAAGAAATAATTTTTCTTTTAGTCTCTGCAATGATCTTACTGCACGATTATAAGTCTATTATCAGTCTATTATTATAAGACTATTATCAGTCTATTATAGATAGACTGACCACAATGGTTGTTCATTACTGCTTGTTATGAATTTTTAAATGGAGGTAATGTAGTTAAAATGTGGTGATGCTGAAAGGCTTGAAGTCAAGAAGATCAAAGTAAAAAGCAGGAAACAAACACATTTTTTGCGTGAATTATGGCTTAGAATCATCATTGGCCACGGAGAAGGAAGCTCTGACTGTTTCAGTTCCTGTCACTGTAAAATTCTTATGTCCTAAACCTGCTTCAGGAACTACAAAAGAGCCTTTCAAATATATAGAAATACAATGGGAGAATGTCTGTAGCCCTCCAGTGAAGCAGAGATATGTTTGGGAACTATTGAAATTGAATGTGATAGCAGGGCCTCTGGGAAGATTGTCTGGAAATGTGATTTAGTTGTCAAAGACTTTTTTTAATTTGTTTTTTATTTTAAGAGCATTGAGTCAGGTTGAATAGGAGACGGAGGTGAGACACCTAAATTCTGTAAGGGAAAAAGAGCAAGATAAAAAAACATCAGAAGGAGACAGGAAGGTGTGACTGTAAATGTCTAAACAGAAAAAGGCATTAAAACAAGATTTGCTAGTAAGAACTGATTTGATCTATTGCATGTGTCCTGGTGAACTGTAACTGAGTATTTGGGTGGTGAGAGAGTCAGGGTTCCATTAAGCATTTAAAACTTCATGGTCCTTTTGTCTGATCATCTTCCTCTTCTTTCACCCTTCTCTCTTATTCTGACTTCTAGTTGCCCCTTCCAAGAGAGAAGGCGATGTCATTTGCTTTAATCTCTAGCATCTTCAGGAAGGGGTAGCTGGCAGTGTTCCTTGGAACAGTTCTTAGTGTTTCTTCACCTAAGATCAATGCCTGCCCCAACTATCTCCCAAAAAAACCCAAGGGAAAAAATATCTACAGTGTCACATGTTTGCTTTCTAGTTACCTTTCAGTAACTTGAAAAAGAAACTTCAATCTTTATGCTAGTTTAACTTACTGTGTAACCTGTAAAGACAAAACAACTTTACCAAGTCGTGGTTATTTTGTAGGTGTTTTGGGTGCAATTTCACCACAGCCATGTTCAAATTTTGAAATTTGTCTTTATTCTTTCAAATACCTCTTAAGTATTCTTGTTACTACTGAATATTCTCAAACTGAAAGGAAGCGGTGCATCACTGTGTTCCCTTTTTCAGGAAGCAGTGTTCTTCTGTGTTGCTTTGGCCAAGGAAGAGTTCTTTCTAAGCGTTTGTGTTATAACTCGCTGTTTTGGCTCATGTGATGCTCTAGAGCAAATTAGACTCTTCTCTAGGATTTAGTAAAATCTTGAAATTTTTTGAAGTGTACCATGTGTTTTGTAAGCATAGGGTAACTCTAGGGGAGTTGGTCTGGTGAGACCTTCACGGTTCATGTCAGGAAATCTGAATTTCAGTCATAGAGTTGTCCTGCAATCTCTTACTTAACTAGTGTTACTGCCTCAGTTACTAGGTACAGGTCACTGTCGCTGCTTCCCAAGCATTTGCCTGAAAAACAAGTTGTCACTTGCCTTTTAACTGCTACATCATCAACCCTCAATCCTTGTTGCTTTATGGATCTATACTCTGGCTTCTGCCCAGCTGAGAGAATGAAGTTGGCCTCTCGCTTTAGCAGCATCAAGTGAAAAGATGTCAAGAACATACCAGGCGAAAGAATGACCTTGATGGATGTTTTTGTTCAGAAATTCTATTTCTCCTGCAGGGCAACTATATATTAAAAAAAAAAAAGTAGAATCCACAATTGCATTAAGGTGTTTTGGGGTTTTCCCCCCCCATAATTATTTTCTCCAGTGTTTAGACCTTTTTGTGGTGTTTTTATCACCTAAAGAAATTACCATGGTTTTGTGGGATTATAAATCAGTTGAATAAATTAGGAGGTAGGGAACTTCATGAAGAGGAAGACAGGTTTTAAAGGTGATACTTTTGACTTCTGTCAGCAATTTACATTTAACAACTGAACGCTATAAATGCACTATATTTGGGGAATGTGATAGTAAATCATTATATTTCATAATTTAAAGATGTGTACTGCTTGTTTATTTCATTCTGTTAGAACAAGAGGATGAAGAAGCCAGTACTGGATCTCATTTGAAACTTATAGTAGATGCTTTTCTTCAGCAGCTTCCAAACTGTGTCAACAGAGACCTCATAGACAAGGTAGAGTCATATTTTTAATTTTTTCCGCTCTTAAAAGCTATAATGCTCAATCAAATTGATCAGAAATAAATATTTGAAACTTTGGAGTTCAGCAATAGCTGAATTCATTTTTAACCTGGAGGAAATATTTCCTTTTTCTCATCTATCAGAAGTTGCCCAAATACCATGTGAATAGTGGTTTTGTCTGTCTGTTCCCTTATGTGTTAATCATAGAGTCATAGAATGGTTAGAGTTGGAAGGGACCTTNTCTCCCTGAAGCTGTTTTGTCCTTGTGTTGGTTGGAAGAATCTCTGTATTCCTGTAACTGGACCTGTGCTTTATCTATGTCAGTTCTAGACAAAAATGAAGATTTTTCTTCATGGTTGTTCTCAAAGTGATGTAGCAAGCATAGTTCTCTGAAAGATACTTTCAAACAGCATACACTATTGCTTTAAATAAAAAACATTAAAGGTGAAGTATTATATGGGCTTTTTTTCTTTATAGGCAGCAATGGATTTTTGCATGAATATGAATACAAAAGCTAACAGAAGAAAATTAGTACGGGCACTTTTCATAGTTCCTAGACAAAGGTAAGAGCTGAAGAGGAACAAGCTGGATCCACCCTTTGGTTATTTAAGTTAACATATGTGTATGTTTTTTTAACTGTTGAAATTACTGAAGTCTGGTGCATATTTCAAGCTACATTTGTTTATTCCTGATGTGCACTTCTGGAGTGATTCATGCCAGAGCACTAAAGAAATATTTAGGATTAATGATGAAGCTATTTAACACAGTATTTTGCTATAGCAGTAGAAAATTTTTGAATAGTTAATTTTTCTTTTATTGTAATTGTGTGTTTATAGTGGATCTTTTCATAACTTCTTTTAACCTTGAAAACACCACAAAACTACCTTCTGTTAAAAAAAGGAGCGTATATGTAAAAAAGATACAAGTTCTCCTGAATTAAAGGAGAAATTCTCCTTCCTAAACTATATTGTGCTTTAACTATTCAGAGATTCTTATTGTATGTGAATTCTTATATAGTATATAGCCATTATAGCCTTTTGTTTTTTGGAATGAAGCTGATTCTAGGCTGGCTGGCTTGGAAAATGCAGAGATAAGAGTTGGCCTGATAGCCCAGCCTAGCCTGACCTGTTTTGTCTGTGTGGATCTGTCCATGTAGAGTTTTTGCTATTTCTCATTGTCTGTCACTACACGAAGTGCACTTGTAGGAGTTGTCTTGCTTACAGAAATTATTGTAAATATTGAGATAAAAATTGTTAAATTAATTGGAAGAATAATGTATTTCTCTGCTCTCTGGTAAATTTACATCTTAAATAGGTGCAATTATAAAGGAGTCACTCTTCTTGCTCCACCTTGCCCTATTTCTCCTGAGAGGTTGTTTTGATGCTGCTTTTAGTTTCAAATGTTTCATCATCATCATCTTAGGTATCCTGTTAGAGTTCACACAGCTTTTATTCCATTCCCTTTTAATACTGAAGGGAAAAAAAACCTTATGGTTTGTTGAGTGTCCGTTTTATCTTGAGAACTTGTGTAGACTACTGCTTTGAATAAACAGATGATGGTTTGTTTTCCTTACTTTCAATCACTTAGTTCTTGCATTGTGTTTTCAACATTAATCCTGGCCTGTTTCTACATCTCATCTCTAATAAGCATCTGCTGTGCTAATAACCCTGCTCTCCCAGCTGTATGTAAACCAACCACTTGTTTGCTGACTCTGTGCATTAACCTGACTCTACCTTGATATGAGAAGTACACATAATCTGTCATTCTCCTGTGTATTCTTTTCTCTAAAGACTATGATTTTGATGCCTTAGTCTTTGGAGACTTTGCTGCCCTCTGTCAGTAATTCATATTTTGGGTAGAGACTCTTAAATATCTTCTGTTAGACATAACAAGGTTCTCTTTAGCCCAGACTTATGGTATAGAGGCAGCAACACTTCTGCTTATCAGCCTGCTGGTAATGGCAAAATGCATGAAAACACAATTTGAGAAGGAACTTTTTAGCACAGCCTGGACTATCTAGAGCAATGTAAATCAGCTGGATGATTTAAGCTTTCATCTTCAACTCTGCCGTAGTAGAGAATTTTCCATGTTTGTTTCCAAAATTGAAGTGGCTTGTTGGCTGGTCTGTGAACATACAGTAATATTTGTACCACTGCCCTGTATTTCTTCCTGATGCTGTAGATTCCAGATTGCTCAAACAGATCATTAACTCTTGGAACCTCTTAGAAGCTGCCTCATTTTCTTTGTGTAATCCACTAAAATGTGCTAGATGATCATGACATGAAGACACTTTTTGACCTTGTACACAGCAGAAGAGGCAGTTTCAGACAAGAGCAACATTATGGCTTGTTGATTCAGTGGTGTGATTTTACAGATACCGTGAAAGCAGAAGTTGAATTTCTAGTGTATTGTAACATTAAAAAAAAAAGATGTGGTTTTGATTAGACTGGACTAGGAAAACGATAAGGATAAGTTGCTAGAAGTGTATATAGTCTCTATATAGCCATTGACTCACTGTCTTTCCAATGGTAATTCCACTATCCCACTAATTTGTTTTAAACATAATACTTTTTAAAAGATTAATTTTTCTGTAGGAACTCAATAGAGTAGTATAGATGATTGGCTTGAGGAGCTGCTATCTTTGGGATGGTTCTATCCTCTAGTCTTTGGAACTAGCACTGAAGCGAATGGCTCAGCTAATAATTTGTTCCTTAATTATAAATATCCTTAGTATTAAGAAATGGGAATATTCTATGTATAATTTCTTTTTTTAAAATGTTTTTCTGCTGTCTGCTCTGAGACCTACTGGAGCAGTGAATACTCCAGCTTCCAGATCTTAAGTTCAATTCTGTGTGTCTGCCTGTTCTTCTGCCTGCATTAGTGATGCCTGTTTCTGGGCTACTAAGCAGGAGAAGCAGGGTGCTGACTGAGTGGCTTGTTCTGAACCACAAACAGTCTCAGTGAAAACACCAGCTGAATTGCCCATAGATACAGATGATTTTAAAGGGCAATCTGTCCTAATATTTGAAGTTTGCTTTCTTACTACGGTTGGTAAAGGGGTAGTTCTGCTTTCTGTCTTGAAATCAACATTCATAATCCTTGTGGAAAAACTCCAGGTGTGTGTACGGCACTGTATACTAATGTTTACTATAAAATACTACAAATTGATGTAGAAAATTGTGTAGTACACTGTGCACTGCTTCAAAGCTTTGTATGCTATGCATTAATGATGGTTTTGCTTCAGTATCTCCTCATTGAGCCACAGTGATTTGTCTTTATCTTCTGTAAACTAGTGTTTACTAATTCCAGGAGTTTCTGAAATATCCCTGGAAGTCTAGCTATTATGTTGGCAGCCATAATAAGATATTTCAATAAGAGAGTAAGTTCTGTTTCTTCCCCAGAGCTGAGTTTTAGGGAAATGTAGAGGCACAACAATTTTACCAAGAAAGTAGAAAATTGGTGTCATGTTTGACGAGCAATGCAGACTCAGTAAAGTCAGAGTCATTATCCGTTTTTGCCAGGGAACTTGCTCATTCCCACTGGGGTTGGCTAGATTGGGGTAAAAGCAGGATTCTTCAAGGCAGAAAACTTAATTTGTCAAAAAGAAGAGTTTTTCCTCAACTAACTGTAGATTAGTGTTAGACTATAACATCATTGCACTGCTCTGTTGAATACTTATGAATGGATTGTATTTACGTTTTCAGCTGCGATTTGAACCTCCAACCCAACAGAACAGAAAGCCTTTCAAAAAGATTTTTTTCAATGCCGCTATAGAAGTGACTTTCAGATTTGCATTGGAGGATTGATTTAAAACTAAATATTAGCCTTTTAATTCAGGATTATATAGTTTGCACTAAAATGATTGTGCAGTGATTTAACCTATACTGCTTGCAGCTTCAGGGCATTTACGTGTAATTCTTTGCCATCTAACTGAATTATCTTCCAGTACAGATACAGGTAATTATTTATGTTTAATTTCATACTGTAATTTTGTTCTGTTTTTTCCAACTTCAGTATGAGAAGTTTATAGTCTCTTTTTAGACCCTAAATTCTAAACAAAGGCTAATATCTAAATTCTAGACAAATGCTAATCAGTAAATAAGGGATGTTGTGGCTTCTGATTGTTTTGCCATTCCCATCTATGGCGATCAGTGAAGTTGCCAGTTTATTAAGCGTGAGACCTGGTGTTCATCATATGGAGATTTTTAGCACTTTTGTTGTCTGTTCTTAACTCAGAAGTTAGCTGCTTCTTGAGTGTTAAATAGTTCTGAGTGTTGTAACTCAGAAGATGTAAACCTCCTGTATATCTACCTACTTTCAACTTTTTATCCTGAGAATCCTCAGTAACAAGGTCTTTTTTGTGCAGTTTAACTTGACTTACTGGTGTTTGTAGCCTCTCATTTCAGGATAAAATGGAGGGATGTCTTAGGGGTAAGGAGTTTATGCCACAAAAGAAGAAACAAAAGCATAAAGTGGTTATCTGATTGCATGTGGATTCCACAGCATCATTCTCTTCCCACTGAGTAGCGTGGGTGGCAGTTTGTACCTGTTCAGGCCCTGTGAATATACTGCATTTATCTGGATTATGATTATGCTTGTGAGGCAGGAGGTCTATTACTTCATTCTTTAAACTGCCTTTCTGATAGAATCCCACTTGATAAACATCAAAAATGCCCCCTTTACTCTTTCTGGGTATAAAATTTTGTGTGCACCCATTTTAGAGAAATTAGGACTTTAATTGAGCGAAGTTTTGTTGGTTTGTTTTTCTTTTATAAACTTGAAATTCTACCAAAAAAAGATGTGCTCTTAGCTATTTCTCTGAAATGCAGTCCATGTGATCCAGAGATCCAGGGTTGACTAGATTTCCATCCAAGGTATGTGGTTGAAATGGCAATGATCAGAACCAGAGGGGTTTTTACTACGGTAGTTTATAATCACAGTCCTTAATGTAGGCTTCAGAGAGTGACTGGCTCACCCCTGATGCTAGATCTGGCTTTGTAATTTGGAAGAGCAGGCATCGACACCAATGCTGTGGGGCTTGTGGGTGGTCTTAGGTAGTATCTGCCTCCTTTCTCAAAGAGAAATTCTTTTGGAGAAAACAAAAAACTTTATTAGATTAGCCTTAATGCCAGTAGATGGTGCCACTGATACTGCAATCTCTCTGCTTCTGAGCACTTAATTTTTGTCTCCCCTGTGAGAGAGGGAATGAATTCAATCTCTGATTGCCAATTTCACAGTAATTGACCTAAGGCTTTTCCTTATTATATTTCACCTATTTAGAAATACCCAGTCTTAGCATTCTTCCCCATGAAGAGACCTTTTGTGCCCTGTGAGGGAAAAGCAACAATGTGCTCTAAGACTTTAATTTTCCCCCAGGTATGTTCAGTTTACAGAGATGAAATTATTAGCTCTCAGCAGGCACGTACTTGTTCAGACCAGAATAAAACTTTGTGCTGCTGGTCTTAGAAGAGATGCCATACAGAGATCCTCTTGATTAAAATACACCCCCTCAATTCAGCCAAAGACTTTTTTTAGTTTAGCTTTTGTATGTGAGCGTAAAGTAATGAGACTTTCACTGCTTCTCTAAGAGTTAATGGCTAATTGCTTAATAACATCATGGTAGTTTACTGTGGCTAGTCAGCCTTGACTGTGTGTTCCAACAAGCTTGAAAAATGTAAATACTACTTCAGTTATTGATTAACAAGAAAGAAAAAAAAATTTAAATAGGTAACCGGGATACCTGCAATGTTTCACCAGGGTGTTGTGTATTTTCTGGAGGCTGCTTAGCTCTGCCTCTTTCAGATAGTATATTCTGGGGCTTCTAATACACAATTTAAGTACATGATTATCTGTCTTTATGAGTGAATTGAAGATCTGGGAAATGTTCTCTAGTGAGAACAGAGAGGAGGCAGTCATGTATGCTTTGTTTTGGGGCTTTTGTCTTGGGACTTTTCTAGCTTTGCCTTGTGCCAGGGCAAAGCCTTGGGTCAGCTGTTCTTTTAGATTTTTATTTGTTTTTGTCTTAGCAACATGTTGTTTTTTTCTCTTATTATAGTCTTTTGATTTCCCCCCCACCCCCAGCAGAGGGAAAACCTTAATCCATTTTTTTCTGACAGGCAATTTCTCCCTTGAAGCATACACATCTGAGATGTTTGTTTCTACTCAAAACAGTAGGCTTGTTCTGCAGTTCATCTGTTTACAGCACTAACTTTTGTTCTGAAAATAAACCAAAAATACATTCTTCACCTTGTTAAATGATACTATGAGGCCTCAAAGTGTAGTTGGTTTGTCTGCATTTAAAGGCGATATATGCACATTTATTCAAAGCAGCTGCTTAATTCTGTGTCCTGTTACACAATGCCACAAACCAGGTTTAAGGGCATTTATCCCATTTTTAGAACCAGATGATCTTTGGAAAAAAATAAAGTATGAAACTAAAGGAAACACAAATTGCCCTCCAAAATTCCTGAAGGGAAACATGCAACACTGTGAAATGACTCTGAAGCCATGTAATCAGGGAGGAAGGGGGGAGAGGTGGAAATAAATACAGGAAGTTATGTCTGCTGCTATTCTTAAAAAGAAAAAAATAATTTAAAAAAATTGAAAACACAAATGAAGTAGCCTGTAAGAATTTTTCATTTTATGTATTGAGAGGGATCTAAATTTTTTGTGTGTGTCTGGCAATTACTTAAAGGTCAAATTCCATGGTTAAGATGCTGTTTGGCATTTCATCTAAGGCAGTAGTTTTGAAAGGAAGTTAAGAATGAAGGATTCCAATAGGATGTGGTAGTATTCGTGTTTGTACTGTTATTTTTAAATGATATTGCAGCATAAGCCTGTAAAATTGCAAGTACATAGCTCTACCAGGATATGCACATTCATTCTTTTCACAAGCAAAATGGTACAGACATAAATACATTTTTGTCTATAAATTAGTGTCTCTTTTATCATCCTCTTTCTCTGCAGGTTGGATTTACTACCGTTTTATGCAAGACTGGTTGCCACATTGCATCCCTGTATGTCTGATGTAGCAGAGGATCTTTGTTCCATGCTGAAAGGAGATTTCAGGTTTCATGTATGTTTTGTTGATTTAGTTTTTTTACATTGAAATGAACCAATCTGATAACAGCCATCCTTTGGGGAGTAAAATGACATTTGATATTGTGTAGATGCTGATTCTTAAATTCAGTGAATATTTTTCTGTCATTTGAGCAGTTTAGTTCCAAAATACTAGATTTGTACATGTAAAAAGAGGTGGGTTGTGTTTTTTTTTTAGAACTTGCTATATGTCTGCATATATAACAGTACAGCAGGTGCAACAAAAGTTAGAAACTGTGCTCCTACTGTTATGAGTTTTCCATATAATAATAACTTGCATTTAAAATGAGAACTGACTTATTCTAATGCCACTTTCCCCACTACAAGATTACTTTTGTAATTTAGTAGTTGTTTCAAATGACTTTTTTAATGCTTTTCATCAAGCAAATTTTTCTATTCCTCACAAATGTATTTTGCAGCATTGTTTCTTTCACTTTGTTCTGAGTTTTGTAATCAAATTGGTTATGGTGCACAGCGATGATTCCTTCATTGTTTTCTGAGTTTGATGGCACAGACTTTGATTTTTTTTTTTTTTTTTTTTTTCTAATACTGATGTTAAAAACATGTGTGAATTGCTCAGACTTACCTCAGTCTTGACTATCTGAAGTTAACTGTCCTCAGGAAAGGCTGTTTCTGTTAGGGAGAAATACAATTTTGCATTTTTGTGAATTATGTATATATAATATAAAACCAGGACAATTTGGTTAGTAAAATGATACTGGATATCAGTAATTTGAAAAGGAAAAGAAAAAAAAAAAGTCTGAGTCTGCACTTTATTAAGCCTGACTGGAAAAAGCTGTCGATGTTTAATATTTCCTTAGGGACTATACAAGTGATCCTATTCATATAGAGACTACTTACTGATTCAATAAAATACAAAGTCTATAATATTTAACCACTGCTTCCCTGTGGCAAAGAAGGAGTGACCAGGTTGATGTGTGTCTGTAACTGGAGGTGTGTTAGAGGACTTAGGGCTTTTGAGGGGCAGGAGGTGGGAAAGAAATTCAAAATCTTCTGAAGACTCAAAGTTGTGGAGAGACTTCTAGAAAAGCCAGGCGTAGGTAAAAGTAGAAACCAGACAAATAACAAATATTTCTGAATTCCCAAGCTTAGGAAGCACATCCAGGTCAAAGTAATTTAAAAGAGGTAGGTAATTTTGCAGGTCTAAAATTGTTTGGTTTGTTTGTTTTTTTTTAGGTAAGAAAAAAGGACCAGATCAACATTGAAACAAAGAATAAAACTGTGAGGTTTATTGGTGAGCTTACCAAGTTTAAGATGTTCTCAAAAAATGATACTCTCCACTGTTTAAAGGTCAGTGCTGTGATAGTCCTGTACTACTGTATGTGCTGATCATGTATCCCCATCCTATTTCCGTTTGTGTGTCTATTGCTGATATTACCCCTTAGTTCATTGCATATGTTTTAAACCTTGATGTCTCTTGCTGCTGTGTATGAGGAGACTTTTATAGCTGCTCTAGAAGTTATATGTTTTAATATTTCTGATGGTAGGAGTATATTAAAACAAGCTTCAGCCTTTGGACACAATCAAAATACATGTAATTTTCTTTGTAAAATGATGGTAGATGTTGCTTCTTTTTCATTTGCTGTATATTGCAAAACTTACATTATGTTGATTTCAATTAGTGTCTCTATAAATAGCAGTAAGGGGGGAGGATTAGTGGCAGGAAGCTTTTCAGTGATGCAAGGAGAGGCTCATACACCATTTCAGCAGGTACTTTTGTTTGTTGAAGAATAAAACAAACCTTTGGAAAGCGTTAATCTTTAGGCATATCACCTCAATTTGCGTGGTGAAAAAAATTCAAATTTATCTTTGATGTTGAGTCCCAAATTAAAAATGCATTTTAAAAAGTAAAGGTACTTTTATAAAAGGTGGCTGAAGACTCACGTGGGTTAAGATCGTTCCCTCTAGGAGGAGCTTCTATTCACTGGCTCATTAGGTGTTGAAGCTAATATCTTAGTAAGTTATACTTGCTCATTACTTTTCTCCTCTCACCTATAACATATTGTAAGATGTAATTTTTAGTTATTGTTAGTTATTGCTTAACTTAAACAGTACCATTAACTTGGGATGTGCTTTGAGGTCATTTTGTCCTTAAACAGTGTTATTTGGTGGCTTTCCAGTCTAACAGCAGGAATTTTAAAGCAGATACAACTGAGTTGGAAGGGGTATGGGAGAGATTATAATGTTTATTTTAATATTGTAGTCTTTTTATGCTAGGTTTAGGAAGCATCCTCTTTTCAGCTTGCTGGAGTCCAAATTTGGAGCCTGGACCATTCTTATAATACTATTTAATGAGGCAAATGTTTTGAATTTTGTTAACATCTGATCAGTGAAACCCATTTGTGCTTTTCTTAAAGAATGTAGAACACTGCAGTAATGTAAAGTCTTGTAGATATAACCAGCTGTTTTTTGTACTTGAAAAAGACCTTTAATGTGCTGTGTTTTTATATAAATATCTACCAGATGCTTCTGTCAGACTTTTCTCATCACCATATTGAAATGGCATGTACTCTGCTGGAAACCTGTGGGAGATTCCTCTTCAGATCACCAGAATCTCACTTAAGAACCAGTGTTCTTTTGGTAAGAGATAACTGCTTGTCTAATGGGGAAGGGTGTCGTTCACTGAATGAAAACAATTACTACTTTTATTTTGTGGTTTTGTGATCTGATCTGAGCATAATGATGATTGTGACTAATACCTTAATTGTCTGCTATAGTGTTTGAGCACTAGTGAGTGAAAACTTTCATTAAGTTTTATCTTGAGTGCTTGGGGAGTATAAATTTCTTGTCTCTGTTTTTATTAAAAAATCAAGTGTGGGAGGAGAATGAATCAGTTTTTCTGAACTCATGCCTCCCCCTTGTAGAAGTGGTTTGAGATGGGCTGGTTTTACATATTTTCAAGTCCTTAGTTGTTACGGTGCTGTTGGCCTTTATGTGAAGTCCTGTGGACTCATATCATCGTGTCTAATGCTTTGTTAGCTCTGAGACTGTACCTCCTGTGAGATCTGAAAGGATTCTGGAGAAATCCAGTGGATCTCTAAATCTGTTTGTGACTTAATAGAAAACGTAAATAAGGGATTAAGTTTCTGAAGCAAAAAGTTTTTTTGCTTTTGAACTACAAATACTTCATTGATAGGGCAAAAACAGTGGATGAGGTTGAAAGACTTTAGTAGCCATACCTGAACACAGCTGAGATACTATTTGAGGGGAAAAATG
Source organism: Thinocorus orbignyianus (assembly GCA_013400375.1). Taxonomy (NCBI): domain Eukaryota; kingdom Metazoa; phylum Chordata; class Aves; order Ciconiiformes; family Thinocoridae; genus Thinocorus; species Thinocorus orbignyianus. Next base: position 75,736 of record VXBW01001018.1, read on the forward strand.
GTAGTGAATAGAACCAGAGATGCTGAGATATTTCAGCTAGAGTTGAAGACAGTCATGAAAGAAGTGGTTTCTGTGCCCTGCATGACAATCTGTGGTTCTAAATTAAAAAAAATAGTCTATGAAGGTACTAGAGGAAGGTATTTTAGATATAGAGATTGGCAATTAAGCTAAGAGTAGAAGTGGTATCCCTGAGTCTAGATAAGTACTGGCAAAGATTTAAAAATAACAAGCATTAGCTTTTGGTCGTCTTTAGTGTATGAATTTGAACCCCAAATAAATTTTACTGGCTTGAGAGTCAATCATGAAACCCCATGTCCATGGGAAGAGTCAAACATGGTTGAAGTGCTTCAAAGGTAGATACTAACAATAGGAAATTGCATTAAATTAGAAGCAGCTTAGGCAGATACAGACCAACTAGTAGAGCATGTTGTGTGAGACATCTGCCTAGGTGTTTTCCTGTACCCTCCAAATCCGTGCTCTACAGGAAGAATATAGATGTGTATCTGCCGTATAGAAAGCAGTCACTGCATTTGCAGGAAAAATTGGTTATAATTTGCCCCTTTTGGAAGGGAGTGGCTTAAGTTTTTGGAATCTCTTTCTAGAGACACAGGTCTTAAGCTGTGACACATCACCATCTCTTCTGTATTTATTGCCTTTCTTACCAAAGCACAGGCTTACACTTGACAGGCCTTTCTCTTGGGTCCACGGCCTCCTTTCTCTTGGGTCCACGGCCTCCTTTCTCATTCTGCAGGGTTAATGGAGAAGTAGCTGTTGCATGCTTGTGTATGTTGTTATACAATTTCTTTTCCAGAAAATGCTGTTTCTGAACTGCAAGTTTTTGACTCACGCTTTTGTTGCAGAGTGTTTATATCTTGAAAGGTTTGAATCTTTCAATTTTTCTAAAGGTTTGCCAGCTGATGTGTTTTATCGTTAAATATATTCCCTTTCCATAATGAAGTATTTTTCTCCTGAAAACGCAGTTCCATTATCTTTAAAAGGTACTTTAGTTGTTCCTCCCGGCTTTTGGTGGTGGTGGTGGTGGTTAAAATTTTTAGATGTCAGGAAAAATTAAATACTTTTAGCTGAGATCCTTTTCATCTCATGCAGTACAAAAATGCTGATTGTTAACTGTACTGCTGAAATCTGCTGGATGAATGCAAAACGTGACTTATCTGTGAAATGTAAGAAACCACAAACACTGTTTCAATAACTGAGGCTTAAAGCCTCACGAAGCTTCAGATAAGTAGTCTTTTCTTACTCATTGAGGAAACAGGAGAAGAGAGAGATAGCAAATATTCAGAATATCTGCTGATTAAGATGTGAAATAGGCTAAAGAGATTTATAGTCTACAGCCCCCTCAATAAATGTATCTTGTAATGTTGTCCTGTTGAAACTATAGAGATTACTTTTGATTTAAATAGTATTATACAAATTAGGCCATAGATTTATGCTACTGGTCAGCATGAAATGTAGGAGAGATTATTCTTAAAGTGAACTAATTAGGCTCTTGTGGAGAAAAAGTATAGAAATCTATGTAAATGTAAAGCTGATCTTATCAATTACTCTTTTGGGTAGGACGAAGGCCTGTTGATTTTTTTTAAAAATCATTATTATTAGTCTTAATCTTTACTGCTAATGGTAGACTATGTAGTAAGATGCTGGAAAGGCTGCATGTCTCCTATTAAAGACAATATAACGTTGTCCTGATGTGCAAGAAAGTCATAGTTAAGAATGGATTTTTAATAATGACTTTTCCCTTAATTACTTGTAAGGTGTTACATAGAGCATCACAAACTTAGTGGCACTATGTGACTTATTCTGCAGAAACATGTAATGATTGCATTCTGGTTTTGTGGAACTGCTGTCATGTTTTGCAAATTATTTTAAGATTCTTCTTTTATCAGGGCAGTGTTTATTTTGGTTAATTGCTCTTCTTGGCAAGTCTTTCATGTTCAGTGTCCTTTATGTGATTTAAAATATTAATGTAAAGCTAACTGGACCTTCGGATTGGCTTGTAAATGGATTATTTGAATTAGTACTTTGGAAGGAAGATCAGCATATTCTTGATTTATGTTTCTGTAACATAATCATGTTAAAATGTCAAATGCTTGTGTTGTGCTGTTGTGATGGTCTTAATATTTGAAGCTTTGGTGTTAAAAGCCTTCTGATGCATTTTTTTAATCCTTTTAATTCAGCCAATTGTGTCAAATTGTCTGTTTAAGCTTTAAAGCAAGATTGCTTGTATTTATAAACATACATCTTAAGCTGCATTTCTCTGCGTGACTCCTTTTATAGATGGAGTTAAAACTGTGGGAGAACATTGTGCAGACAGGCTGTGACAAAGTAATTGCTTGTAGTTAGAATGAGACTGTGTTTATTGGCTATATCAATAGTGTGCTTCCAAGAAATTGAAAATTTCAGCTTTGAACTGTTGGAACAAGTGGAAGGGCAGAACAGTGTAGGTAGGAGAGGGGAGGAGGAGTTGAACAGTTTCAGTGTCTTCTTACAACGCAATAATTCAACTGTCAGTCATGCTGAAATGCTTCTCTGAATTGGGCTTTATCTTTCTCTTAGGTTAAGTGACTATATTTTCATTTATAGTCACTCAGTAGTGACTATACTCTCATTTTTGTGCTGCTTTGCAAAAATTAATTCTATTTCTCACAGTGCAAATTGGTATTACCAGGATTCTTGAACTGGGGTAGGCAGGAGCAAGGCTGTTAACCATAAGGGCACCTCCTAGTTCTTACCAGATTTTCTTTTGAAATGGGTCTGCAGTATGCACTGTATGCAGAGAAGTTTTGTTTCTTCCGAAGGGGGCAGAGGGGAAAGGCCTTTTACTGTTTTATCTTGAATGTTTTAATGTTGTTTGTGATCTGTCTCTCTTTATCAAAGGAAAAACAGAATCCTAATCTTGAACTGTAATGCTTTTATCTTTGTAGTTCTTCATTTTAGCCTAGTAAAATGAGAAGCCAAAATGGTTCATTAGCTTAAAACACTCTGTACTGCAAGTTTTGCTTTTTTCCTTCTGAAATGTGTTAAGGTTTTTGTTATTGTATGCATCGTGTTCTTATAATTTCTCTTTCCTGCCTCTCCATCTAACTTCATGCCTTAAATAATTGAGAACTTCCTGGGACTGGATGTGCACAATCTATGACAAAAAGTATATTATTTGTTGTGTTACTATGTTACACGAAGCTGCTCTTCCTCATTGAATTAGCAACTGAAACTCAAGGTTAAGGAGCTGTTTGAATGCACTTACATTTTGGTTGAACTGAACCACTGCCTTGTAAAAGAAATTTGGTGTTATTTGAGTTCAGTGGAAAGCCCATCAGAATAAAAAGCCAGGCTTCTTCCCCAGGGATCAAAGAGGGTTTAAATTCTTGCCATTAATTTTCTTGACTACTTGAGTGTATATACTTACATTTGTGTGTGGTGACAAAACACTACTTGCACCTTAGTTTTGCTTATTTGATGCTGTAAATTTCTGTGTAGCCAACCTCTATTAACTAAAAATGTCTAAACCAGTGCAAGTTTCTTTTCCTGTTGAGTCACCTTAGAGTGATTTTTCTTTTAAAGGGATTGTGCAACATAGAATCATAGAATGGTTAGAGTTGGAAGGGACCTTAAAGATCATCAAGTTCCAACCCCCCTGCCATGGGCAGGGACACCTCTCCCTAGAGCAGGTTGCTCATGCATAAAGATCTAGTTCAATTTGTAGAATTACACACATATAAACACACATATCTATATTAAAGATTGTTTTATAATGGAATTAAGTTAATTCTCACCTTTAACTGTAAAAATGGGCAGTTTAAAACTGCTACTTTTGAGAATTCTTAGATCCAAGAAATGATTAAAATCCCCAAAATAAATCTTAAAGTACATATTCAAAATGAAATATGGAGAAAAGACTTCGTTCAGTGAGGAAAACTAGGACAAACCTGACAATTAAGCACGGTAATTAGTGTTGATGTAGTAACCTTTAGCTTCTCTATTTTTTCCTGAAATACTTCTTCATGGCAGGTACTGTTTTCCTTGCAGTCTATTCTGCTTGGCTAAACAGCAGCAATGGAGCACATAAAAATTAAAATGCCATTGCCTAAACCATTGAAATTTCATGTGAAACTACCAATATAAACTTTCTGGAGTTGCATAGTGATGTAAAAAGCAGGTTGCTGCTCTTATGATAATTCACCGTGCTTGTGTCAAGAAATCAATATTTCCATTACTTTAGTTAAATAAAATCACATTTTGAATAGAGTGGTTAATAGTCCTATTAACCATTTATCTAAATATTAACATTTAAACTTCAAGTTGAACTTTAAATACTTTTCTGAAACCTCTTTTTACCACAAGTGAAGCATTATAAAAATAGTGATTGTAAAGAGAAATCACCTTGGAATTAGCAACACGAAGCATATATATGCTTTGTCCTTTCTTATCTCTACCCAAGCTTTTAACTTCCTTTCCTGCCACATTTCATGTTTCCTTTATCCCAGACTTAACTATAAAAGCACTTTGGCTTGAGAATGTAGGATGTCAACATGTTTAATTGATTATTTGCATTTATTTGTAGGAACAAATGATGAGAAAAAAGCAAGCAATGCATCTAGATGCACGCTATGTTACAATGGTAGAAAATGCCTATTACTACTGTAACCCTCCTCCAGCTGAAAAAACTGTGAAGAAAAAGCGTCCTCCTTTGCAGGAATACATTCGTAAGCTTCTTTACAAGGATCTCTCCAAGGTTACCACGGAGAAGGTAAATCCTTTTGAAATCTTTGATACAGATTTTACTGGAAGTGATGTAGAATTAACTTTCAAAGGGCTTGGAGAGAGTTATAATTTTCTTTTTTAGTTGCAAGGAAGAGGAATTGGTCTTGTATCCCTGATTGTTAAGATAGCTTCACTTCTTTTATCATAATACATGGAAACTCCAGTCATGGAGAATCTTTGTGCTAACTATCTTGCACTTAGAGTGAAAGAAAACAGTTAAATAGAGACTGTAAGAGCAGAGAGATCATGAAACGGTTTTGGACAGCTTGATTAGGAGGTAGAGAACAGCAGTTGGGTGACATCTACAAAGTTTGCTGTAGCTACTGCAGATCTGGAGGGTGTTTGAGAAAGAGAATGAGGTTGCTTGCAGACTCTTCCAGGGATTTCATCCCAGCTGTGAGAGAGAGGGGATAACAGTGAATATCTTGGTATTTTGCCTGCTAAAATGTTAAGCTTGTCTTAAAACTTGGTTTAGGTCCTGAGACAGATGCGCAAGCTGCCTTGGCAGGATGCAGAAGTAAAAGACTATGTTATATGCTGTATGATCAACATCTGGAATGTGAAATATAATAGTATTCACTGTGTAGCCAACCTCTTAGCAGGGTTGGTCCTTTACCAGGAAGACGTTGGAATCCATGTTGTGGATGGAGTGCTAGAGGATATTCGACTGGGAATGGAGGTAAAAAACCAACACTTACTGAGCCATACTCATCTACTTATGTTGAAAGGAAAACAATAACATAATCACACTTAAAGAAAGGAATCCTTGGGTTCTGGATTCTTACCTAATGACTTTATCTGTTTCAATTGGGTTGGGTTTATTTTAATATAAATTTATTAAATTTATTTAAATTAAAACCCCTCCTCCTCAAGAATCCCAACAAACTGCAAAGATTACTAGCACAGTTATTTTCCCCTCCTTATTTTGTAAGGGGATAGAATTTATTCTTGCACAATGTAGTCAGATTCATGCAATTTCAAGTAACTTTGGAGCCTAGCCCATATTTTATATGGGATTGTAGTTACGAGAATTCTCTGGGAGATGAAAGATCTTCATAGATTTAAGATAGAGTATGCTAAATGTGTTTGAACTTTACAATAACTACTAGCTGACCAGCTTCCATAAATACCCTCAGTGCCTTAATGCTTAATTTTATGTAATGTATGTTGTCATAAATGTCTTTTATTGTAATGAATTCCCTTAGTTTAAAATTAGAAAAAAAAAAGTAAGGAAACAAACCGTAAAACTTGTACAAAGCTTCTGTGTATCTTCGTGAAATGATTTGTTTCTTTTTTTTTTTTTAAATTTTTGGTAAAGGTTAACCAACCAAAGTTTAACCAGAGGAGGATCAGCAGTGCCAAGTTTTTGGGGGAGCTTTACAATTATCGAATGGTGGAATCAGCTGTAATATTTCGAACTCTCTATTCCTTCACATCATTTGGTGTGAACCCTGATGGTAGTCCTAGTCCCCTGGATCCTCCAGAGCATCTTTTCAGAATCAGGCTAGTCTGTACAATCCTTGATACCTGTGGGCAGTATTTTGACAGAGGATCCAGCAAAAGAAAACTTGATTGCTTCCTTGTATATTTTCAGGTATTCTAAATTACATTTTATATAGTGCTGTAGATTAATGAGCTCGTGTAGGTCAGTCTGTTATATTTTTCTCTCATTCCCTAGCACTGTCATTTTTAGAGTCCTGTCTGTTTGATAGCAGTGTTATTTAGAAGTAATGGGTATGTTATGTAGATGTTACTGATGTTTCAGACCTCCAGGATGCATGTCCTTCATCAGTATCTGAGATGTGAAATGAATTTTTTTTTAAGTACATTTTTAAACCCAAAATAAACTTGTCATTGAGGAAGTTTTATATTTTTGTTACACCTTGCAGTTTCAACAGGCATTCCTTTTGACCATGTCACCTTTTAAATAAATATTCTGTTACTCATAGTTCATTTTCAGGTCCAATTTTTGCTTCAGCTTTGTTCTACCTACTGTTAGGTTCTCTTAAGATCAGCATTTATGGTTTTTACAATTATATTTTAAGGGGTATGCACTAATGTATTATAAAGCAAACTGGGTAAATCACTTCATGCTCGCTGCAGTTTTAAAAGCTTTTGTGATCTTTTCCCCTCTCTCCCCATAATGTGCCTTTGCAAGAATTCATTTCCTTGAAAATATATGGAGGGAGGAATTGAAAGCTGGCCAGTTGTTAAGTGCTTGTCTCTCATAGAAGGAATCTACCCTCAGAAGGTGCTTTCTTTTCAGTGCTTTTTTGCTCAGTCTTTGTACTTCTAGCAGTCCTTATGATAAAAGAACTATATTCTTAATGTTTGTGTTATCCAATATTATAAGACAAAGTTTAGTGATATCAAAATATCTAATAGTTGTGTGAAATAGAGGAGTAGTGATGTGAAATCTTTTGCATTTTCTATTGCACAAATACTGTTAGGCATTACAAACTTGAGAAGTTAAATAGTTCATAAATGTCAGTGTGCATATAATTTATTTGAATATTTTGTATTCTAGCGGTATGTTTGGTGGAAAAAAAGTCTGGATGTTTGGACAAAAGATCACCCATTTCCTATAGACATAGACTATATGATCAGTGATACACTGGAACTGCTGAGACCAAAGATAAAGCTCTGCAATTCTCTGGAAGAAGCTATCAGACAGGTGCAAGACTTGGAACGAGAATTCTTAATAAAATTAGGTAAGAAAATGCGCAAGGGAAATGAGGTCTTTTTGACAATTCCTGTACTCCTTGAAACTATTTTTTGTATGCTGATGATAGGTAACTATTGGTTTTCTCACGATTGAATCTTTTTAATCTCATGATTAATGATTCTCAGCCAGGGAGACCTTATAATGGCTTTCTAGTACCTGAAGGGAGCTACAGAAGAGCTGGAGAGGGACTCCTTGTCAGGGAATGTAGTGACAGGACAGGGGGTAATGGTTTTAAATTGGAAGAGGGGAGATTTAGATGAGATATTAGGAAGAAATTCTTTACTGGGAGGGTGGTGAGATACTGCAACTGGTTGCTCAGAGAAGCTGTGGCTGCCCCATCCCTGGAGGTGTTCAAGGCCAGGCTGGATGGGGCTTTGAGCAAACTGCTGTAGCGGAGGAGCTGGGACTCGATCTTTGAGGTCCCTTCCAACTCTAACCATTCTATGTAACTACTTTGTATTTTTTTGATCACCATAGAGATTGTGTACAATCTCCATATTCTTAAAAGTGATTGAGTATTTAAAAAGAATATGAATATTATTAATCTGGCAGTATTCGGAGAAGGGGGAGTGTGTATCTGTCTATATATACGAAAATAAGTATATGGAGTGTTATGGCTCAAGTGATGAGAAAGAAAACTATGAATTTCATCAGAAAAGAAAATCAGAAAGCACACTCTGCTACAGAAATCAAGTATCTGTGCACTCAGTTACTGCATCCTGTTGGTTGGAGAGCTCTGTTGGAAAGATGTTTGGTTGTTTAGGCAGGTTGATTGTTTGCGACTCTGTGTTCCTTCCCCAGTTCTGCATTTGACTAGAGTTGCTGTGTCAAAGCAAACATTAGTATAAGCCTACAATAAAAGAAAACATGTTTTGCTTTCAAAATGCTGTCAGGTACTTTGAGCTTTACACTTCCTTTGGAATAATTTTGAATGGGCTTTACATTTCAGTAGAGGCCAGAGGATTATCTCCTTTTCATGACTTAAGAAGCTTTGGTTGGATTGTTAGAAGTTGGGCTTTTTCCTTCTTAAAATGTATCTGTTTACTGGGTTGAATGGTAGCTTGCAGTTCATGCTAAGACTACAGTGATGTATATTTATAAATCCAGTTAATTTCAAGAGGAAAAAAAAAAGTGAGTTTTGCAGCACAGCTTGGTTGACAAAATACTGGTTAGTGTGTATCTAAAACATCATATTAACCTTTAAACCTTTTGCACATACCAGTTCTTAGTAATTATTGGATTCTACTATGCTCATTTCTCATTAAACTGAGTTGTTTTCTAATCTTCCGTTTTTATTTGAAGCCAAGCTTGGTCATTAAAAGCTTTTATATGTAAATTTCACACTTTGTGAGTGTTAGTTATAGCCTTAATAGCACTTCATCTGGTTTGACAAGTTCAATTTTTAAGAGTAACCCTTTAATCCAGTGGGATGAGTATGTGTAATTGCCAGGTGAAACACTGCAACTTCTGTTTTAGGAGGAATTTGTATTTTTAAAATGCTGTTCATTTAATTGACGTGCCTTAAAATTACCTACGTAACAACTGAAATGCGGGTAAAAAATTTCCTCATAGTGTGATCTAAATTACCAGCTTTTACACTCTCAAAAATTATAATCAAGAAGTATTTTAGCCCTATCTGTATAAACTGCAATCATCTTTTAAAAGATACTCAGTGCTTCCTTCCTACAAATCAGAAGAGCTTTTGTTCTATGAGTTGCCAGCACTATAGCAGCTGAATTCAGTGTGGTTGAGGGGGAGATTCATGGTCACTGAACATGAGCAACTGTTGGAGAACATTTTATTGTGTTTGTTTTGGCATGAGGAAAACCCATCAACGGCTACAGCCTTTTTAAAAGGCAGTTGTCACGTATGTCCCCCATGTGTGGTGTTTTTCTTGATAATACTTGCTTGCTATCAAACATCAATATAGGGTGGGCTGGTTCCTACTCCTCCTAGTAGGACTGTTTGAAGGTGGTCTCGGGAAGGTTGTCATCTGCCTTTCTGATCTTTGAAGGTTATGACCTTAGGTTATGACAATAGGTGCAAGCATATCTGAAGGAAATTAGGTGGGTTTTTGTAATACTTTAGCAAAAGCTCTAAAACTGGAGTCTCAGTTTGTCTGCACAGTTCCTCAGCCCCTGAACACTAACAGGGAGAAGGTGTTGTGCTGAAGACCATGATGTGCTTTGCTCTTTATCAGTCTGAAGTTAGTTCTAGGCAGAACTGGGGGGTAGCTTCTCGCCTGCAGACCTTGAGTTGGGGACTCACTGTTGGTTCCTGTGCTGCTCTGGTGATTTTTGTACCTATGAGAATATACTAAAAGATACAAAAGAAACTCTTGTGTAATTATGGAGCAGCACAGATTTTGAAGAGCACAATGTTCATTAATGGTGTCAGGGTGAAAGGAACCTCTGGAATATGAAGGAGGAAGTGTGTTTGTATGCATGTTCACACAGACCTGAGATCCTCTGTGAGTCTGTGAGTGGGATGTCACATTGGGGAAGACTTTTGGAAGAGACTCTGATTTCTGAAACAGTTCACCTACAGGGTGACACCTACAGGGGCATCTGCGTCCTCAGATTCAAGTACAGGCTTGGACCATTAGAAAAAAAAAAAAAGTCAGAAAGGTTTGTTACAGACTGAGAAAATAGTGGTTTCAAAACTGTTAATTGACAGGAGGATGAAGTACTGGAGCTTAGACCTGCAGAAGCTTGATGGTTTCTGGGTTCTGCTGGTTTGGTAGAGCATCTGTAATTTAGTGCTTATATTTCAGTGCACATTTCGTTAAGGTTCCACATTTAGTTTGAGGATATTTTGAAGCACTTCACACTCTTCAGCATCTTGATTGCTATTATATGGGAGATTTTAAACATTCTCCAGAATTTTTTTTTTTCTCCTTTTCTGACAAGCAAGTTACTGCCTTTGAGTAAGGTAACTGTATATAGAAAATCTTTCATTCAGCCATCAAATATTATGACCTGTTGGAAGTTTCATTGTTCAGTGACAATGCATTTTTGAAGTGATCTTCCCCATGTAACTCGAGTGATTACGTGTTCAAATGTTCTTGTTCCTTTTTCACATGCTGTTCCAGTTCCTTGTTCTAATTCTTTTTCTTCCTTCAAATTTTAGGAATTGTGAATGACAAAGATTCCAAAGATCCCATTACGGAAGGAGAGAATCTGGAAGAGGATGAAGAAGAGGAGGAAGGTGGAGCAGAGACAGAGGAACAATCTGGAAATGAAAGTGAAGTAAACGAGCCAGAAGAAGAGGTGAACTTAATCATTTACCTTGCCTTGCATAAAAAGAATGAGTAATCAATATTTTGATTACCCATTGCTTCTGAAGCCCTTCTGTGTCATGGAGTTAGCAGGTGACTGTGGGTATGCACAGCCCAGTCAGGACTCTGAGGATATTTCCATCCCAGTTTTGCATATATGGAAAACAATACAGAGTGTCTGAGGCTTATTCAAGAGAAGCTATGGCAGAAACTTGAGCCTGACAGCTTTGCTCAGGGTATGTGCTGCTTCTCAACAGAAAGATGCCTTCAGTTTTTTGGCATGAAAACACTTTCAGATAATTCTCTTCATCTATTGCAGAAGCACATGTATTGACTAGATGTCAAAGCAGTCGTGTAGGAAAAATAACAGGTGCTCAGAGTATGCCTGTGTAATATGAATAAATAAAAGATTTATGGAGCATAACAATCTTCCTTGTTTACTGTGCTAGTAATCTTTTGAATCAAAAATGGTGGAGCAAATAAAGAACCAAAACAGATGTGTACATAGAAATTCTAACCTGTCACTATGACACAGCAAAGTTGACATGCTAATGGTAGTGTTAAGAGAAAATTAGTTCATCAAGGAAATAGGAAACACTTTTTTTTCTCTTTATGGTTGGTTGGTTTACTAGTAAACTTTCTTTCAGTCTGTACTTCCCAGCGTTAAAGTCTCTGAAGTCTCACTGGATTTGTGCCTTTGCCCACAAATTAATAATATGATTAGAATTATAAATGGCTGGCAGGTGGGCAGGGGATCTCTGGAGATCTCGTCTAATATCCCTTGCTAACAGCAGGGTCACCTACAGGGGGTTGCCTGAGGCAATGTCCAATCAAGTTTTGAATATCTCCAAGGATGGAGGCTCCACAACCTCACTTGGCCAGTGAGGAACCTCATGTTCCAGTGTTTAAACACCATCACAGTAAAAAAGGCGCTTTTGGTTGTTTGTTTAAATTAATTTTTTCAACTTGTGCCCATTGACTCTGAGTCTGTTACTGGGCACCACTGAGAGGAATCTGGTTCCCTCCTCTTTTCTCCCTAGAAGTATTTATACACATTGAGAAGCTAAACCCCAGGCTAAGCAACGCCACCTTCCCTCAGCTTCTCCTCCTATGACAGATGCTCCATTTCCTTAATCATCTTCACAGCCTGTTGCTGGACTTTCTCCAGTATGTCTGCATCTGGACCCAGAGCTGGGCACAGCATTCCAGATGCTCTAGGTCAGCTGGTTGTCCACCAGGACCCCAGGTCCTTCTCTGTTGAGCCGCTTTCCAATATGGTCAGCCTTCAGCCTGTACTGGTGAATGGAGTTACTGCTGCTCAGGTTTAGGACTTTGCATTTCCCTTAGCTGAACTTCATGGGTTCTTGTCAAGTCCGTTCCTCCAGCATGTTTAGTTCAACAGGCTTGGATGAGTAGAGGGTAGGAAAGGTGTGGAAAATGTGTATGAGGAATCAGATACAAGTGATATTTTTTGTTTTAAAACGGTCAGAAGGTATTCTGTTCTCAAATTTTAAACATTGGATATTTCAGGAGGGCTCTGACAATGAGGAAGAAGAAGGGGAAGAGGAGGAGGAAGAAAACACAGATTATCTTACAGACTCCAATAAGGAAAATGAAACCGATGAGGAGAATACAGTATGTACCATTGCTTTAGATAAATTAATTTTTTGCATCTTTGTTTTATTTGCTGAATGTTTTTTTGCCAATTGCTGCTCATTATTTATCTGGGAAAACACAGCAAGAACATTCTGTCCTAGTCTTTAAAATACATTTTTTAGAGCTTTTTTTTTTAATATCTGTAAACTTTCTGCATTATCTTCTGAAAATATTTATGCCATCAACTTTCCTGCAACATGTTTTCACAGGATTGTGCACTTTCACAGGTAGCTAGACTGGAAAAGGTTGCATAAATGATGGTTTTGTAATGCCAGCAGTGGTAGCAAAAGAATATGATACAACAAGATACACCAGTTACACTCCACTAGATCTCAAAACTGAAAAGGAGACAAACCAAGAAGTGCAAAATTCCCAAAATACAGATTTTAGGATTGGCAGATCATAACATCTATAGCAAAAGAACTCATCTGGTTAACCCTGAATTGCAGTTAGATAGTAAAGTAACGATCATTACAGAAGAATGTGTTGTGGTACTGACTTCAAACATTTTTGTTGTCATGTTGTGCTTTCTAACTACTAAAGGAGTATTCATCTTGAAAAGATGACCTAACTTTATGGACTTAATGGAAAAATTATTGAAGTTAGGTATGGTAGGGATAGAGACATTCCTTTGTATTGTTGCCATACCTGGAATGTGTACACAAGCTTCTGTACACACACGCTGGCACGTCAGAATGTTAGGAGGGGCCAACCTTCATAATTGATGCAATAAACAGCAGAAAATATTTCCTCAAGAAAATAATCCAGGCTGGAAACTTTTTTCTGTTAGCAATTTATTTTTTAAGTTTTTGATTATGTACATTATGGAAACAATAAGGATATTTTCCCCTTATATTTTCCACTTGCTTGTAAACTGAATATTCGTATTTCTGAAACTAATGTAACAGAAGGGTTTTTTTTTCCCGTTGCAATAGGAGGTAATGATTAAAGGAGGAGGACTTAAGCACGTCCCTTGTGCAGAAGACGAGGACTTCATTCAGGCATTGGATAAAATGATGCTGGAAAATCTTCAGGTATAAATATTTATTTTCTTAAAAGAATGTAATTTGCTGTACAGCTAACTGTATTTGGCTGGGGGTTTTTTAAGTGATTAATGCACAGCTTTCCATACTAAAGAACATGGATTTCTTTTTGTAGATGCAGGCTCTTCTTTGCAGTTTGACATGTTTGGATAAGCAATTTTTACTAAAACAGCTGCTAATTGTATTGCACAGTTAATACATGACACGCTGACAGATGTGTTATTGAATTAATACCTGCATCAAATATAATGTTTCTGACTTTATCCTAGACTATCCAAGCCTAGGTTCTAATATGTTTAATATGTAGCTGCATTTGAATTTAAATAACCTTTTGGTCTTTTTTTTTTTTTTAGTAAATACTTGAGTGTTGCAGCCTCTGCATGAGGAATACAATAATAACATGCTAAACAAAATCTTGAATGTAGAATGTCCATTCTCAAGTGTGTTTAATCAAGTCTCTAGATTTTCATTCCTTACAGGGTTAATCTATCTAAAACGCCTTTGAAATTCGAAGTACTCCAGCCCTCTAACTTTCTTCTTCACAAACAAGGAAATAAAAATAAAAAAAGTAATAAAACCTAATACATCTATTTATATATTACTGTGTTTTCATGGAAGGTTAAACCTTTTCACAGTCATGAAAATACAAGTGTTGCCAAACTGACACTTTTAGCATCTGGTTATTTATAGACTTTACCTTTTTTTTTTTAATAGCAACGGAGTGGGGAATCCGTCAAAGTACATCAGTTGGATGTTGCTATTCCTCTACATCTCAAAAGTCAGCTCAAGAAGGGTCCCCCACTTGGAGGTGGGGAAGGAGAGTCAGAATCTGGAGACACAATGCCATTTGTCATGTTAACACGAAAAGGCAACAAACAGCAGGTAAGAGTTCACATAACATATAGATACCACTTAAATAAATAAATAAAATCCTTTTTTCTGAAAGTCACACTGTGACTTCAGAAGTCTCAGAATTTTTTGTTTCTTCATCCTTTTTTCAGATTAGAACCATAGAATTATAGAATGGTTAGAGTTGGAAGGGACCTTAAAGATCATCAAGTTCCAACCCCCCTGCCATGGGCAGGGACACCTCTCCCATCAATTAGGATGCAGACATTTTAATTCTGAAAAATGGGAAATACTGTATGTAGTTTCTTGGAATTCTTGGCTGTTAATAGAAATCATGTAGGAAAACTCTGTGGTTAAATTATACCATGACTGACTGCATTTTATGATCACAGCAGTGGTACATTTTACATGTATTTGAAACATAGTTGTTGAAGATGAACACTTGTGGTTGGTGAGCTGCCACTGGAAGTTAAAAGGAGTAGGAAGGAAGGAATATTCCAGAATCTTTAAGATTCTGCAGTGTTTTCTGAAAACACATTCAGCTTCAAATCAAGATACATGGTGCTAAATTCCATTTCCCAAGTAACTGACACTTGGCTGGATTTGTTCAACTTAGAAAAAAGTCATTATCTCTAAAGGCTGTTTTAGGGGACTGTTCCAGAACGTGCTGAGTGAATCTGTCAGAAAAACTTAAATGGAAATCTTTGATAAAACAAATAAACCCCTTGGTTCATGTAGCCAAGCTGTGTGTTTGTCTTGGCACCCTTCTCCAGTAAGTTTGAATTTTCCTGTGTCAGCAAATGCATCGTATACAAATCAATACCTAATACATTCCGTGTGCATTTCTTGTCATGGTTTCAGTCTTCTAAAGAAGCCTTTTCGTTTTGGTTGTATAAATTGATGATGAAAATCTGGAGTTTGTATGGAAAGAAAATCAAGGCATTGTTTTGTTGTGTGCCTCTGTACCTTTCAAGTGTTTAGATCCATATCATTACTTTGCTTTGACTTTTCTTGCCTGAATTGTGATGTAGAGCAACAACTGAGGCCTGTAAACCTGGAGTAGAGTCGCTCTCATCCTTCATATGAAAGACACTTCAAAAAAAAATCTGTGTAGAAATTGAGAAGGTCTCTTCTTGTAACACACTTGTAGTGTGTGCTGTGCTAAGGGAAGTGCTTCAGAAATGAAAGTGGCAATGCTTATTTGAGTGGGCACATATTTGCTTACATTGATAATTAACTGATTTCCTTACTACATTTGTTTGTTTATTCTGTTTTCCTGAAGCTTGAGTGTTGTATACAAAGTTCTACAGAAGTTCTGAGTAAGGAATTTTAACTCTTGTCATTGAGTTCAGAAGGGATTTCAGAAAAGTCTATTTAAAAAACCCAAAACAACTGGTTTTCAGGGTAATCTGCTGGGAGTAGCTGTAGTTACCAAGAATTTTGGGATCTTCATATTCTGTGCGAGGGGAAAATATTGCAAACATGGCCTGAAAAAGAAAGCAGAACTTGTTCAGGAGCTTTCCCTGCTCCTCCCCCAGTATTTGCTTTTGGGAGTAGGCTCTTCCTGCCAAAACTCCTCTCAGTGTTTCTAGAAATGTAGAAAACAGTTGCTTTATAGCCTACTTCAGTCCTTGAGTCAATGAAAGGCTTCTTTGTCCATAGTTATTTATTGAGGGGAAAAAAAAAGTCTTACTAGTCAGGTTTAATAGAAAAATAAGCAGGAAAGAAAAGGTGGAGTTGAAAAGAAAATAATTATTCCTTCTTATATTACTTTATTTTAAATCTACTTGAGGAGAATGTGTACAGGCTTTTGAAATTACGTACTTTAAGTTGTAGTTAAAAACTGCTAGCTTTTTAAAAGCAGTCAGAAGGAGCTTGCAGACAATCTGGAAGGCTGTGGGTAGCACCTCATCTGCACAGTCACTGGAATGATGAGCGTCACCATCTCACTGCAGTATCAACCTCATCACTTCCTACCTTAGCAGTTGGTTGGGTCTCTGTCTTCTTTATCAACGGTGCTGCTGAAACAAGGAATCTTCATTGGGAGAAGGTACTTACTGATGAAAACAGGACGTGCTGTGCTTCCTTCTGGAGATTGATACTTGGTAGTTGAGATCTGGTCACTCAACAGCTCACATCCCAGTGGTCAGCTAGACTTTTGTGGCGTGTTGACAATTCCTTTTCCTGAAACAACACAAGAATGACTGTTATCTACCAGCAGCAACAACCTGAATTATTAGTCATTGCAGGCTGATGGTAGCAAGGACACCATGTTTTACCCTTTTTTGTCACACTGATTTACAAAAACAGGCGTTAGCAAGGATATTGGGTGTACTAGTGTGTAGCAATAGTTTGCTGGGGGTTTTGCCCATCAGCTGTAGCAAAGAAATTGTATGACAAAACTTACAAAACTAGTAGCAGAAGAACTGAAAAGGGCCACTGGAAATTTAGGCTGTGGCATCATGATGTATCCACAAGTCATGAGGGAGCAAGGGTAAATAAAGAAATATTGCCATCATAAGAGATCAGAGCTGAGGTCTGTCTAATAGTATTTGATGTTTTTGAAACTGCTCAAGAAGTTATATGCCAGGTAGGTGAAATAAGGTCAGGTTTATACAGTAAAAAAGAAAGTCACGGAGCATCAGAAAATTTGGTTAATACCCAAGACAAAAGACTTCCTTTTGTTTGAACGATTTTTTAGCAAGGTTTTGTAAAAAATACAGTACTATCCATAGAATGGCCAAGTCTGTCCTTGAATGTGAAGTTCTTTATCAGTGATGTTTTTATGAAATCTGTCATCTGATCTTTTGAATGATCATTTTTGATCTTTTATTCAGTTTGCCATCTTGTAAATGAAGTCCTCAGGATCTGTCCCCATCTCACAGATTTTATAAGAGTTTTTGGATACACCTCTTCAGCGTTTGTAAATCGGAAATGTCTCATTTGCTCAGTAATCATCATGTCCTTTAGTAATTGTCATCAGTGATTTGATTTCAGATGGCAATCATTTGATTGCCTTGCAATACTGACTCAGTGTTAATTTGTTAATTACCAATCTGTTGGGTTTTTTTTTATCTGTTCCTTTCTTTTTGCACCTTTCTGTATTTCAGTTTTTTTTTTTCTACTTCAAGCATCCTGTCTGAAAACACAATCCTGTTAGCTGATAAATCCATAGAGCAGGGAAAATATAAAGGACATATGAAGATAGCTTCACCGTTAAGCTCCTCCTAAGGAATTATTTTTATTGTTAAATGTGTTAGTTTTGTGTAGTGTGTGTAAAGCTCACTTAGTGTCTGGGAACATGAGTGGTCTGCTCGGCAATAAGTAACTAAGCCTTGGGTTTTTTTGTCATGTTTTTATTCTTCCCTGCACACTTTAATAACAAATGTTTTCTCAAGTCTTTCCAAGAGTCTGTCTTAACTGTTCCAAACAGTTTATTTTCAAAATCCACATCTAGTACTCAGTGTCTTCTTACACTCATTACTCTACTCCTACTGGTGGGAGCTTCCATCTTACACCTTGAGATTTCTTACTAATAGTTGCATCACATACTAACCATACCATACACCCATAAGGATTTTGCTTTTACTATGTTCCTTGTCGGCAGCAATTTTGATAATGTATCTTTCTGACGGGAACTTTTGACAGTGTAGCAGAAAAGAACACTTAGAAATTTGCTTCTGTTTCTGTGGAAATAGATCTCGGATGACAAGAACAAACTGCAGGATTCAGAGTAATTCCTGGAATATGAAGAGTGGTTATCCTTAAACACATTACCCTACTTACACCATGGAGATATTTATTTCTGATGGGTGTGCAGTTGAAGGGGGATGTGAAATTTTTCTAAATGTGTTCACAAACTTTAGCATTAAGGGGTTCTTTAATACTATTTTTTCAGTGGCAGATAAGGTTAAGAATCACTTCTGTATTTTAGAACAATTGTAAAAAATTGTGCAAAAGGTGGAGAGAGACTCTGTCAGGGATGGGACAAGGGATGATGATTTTAAACTGAAACAAGGTAGATACAGATTAGATATGAAGAAGAAATTCTTTCCTGTGAGGGTGGTGAGGCACTGGAACAGGTTGCCCAGAGAGATTTTGGATGCCCTATCCCTGGAGGTGTCCAAGGCCAGGCTGGATGGGGCTTTGATCAACCTGGTCTAGTGGGAGGTGTCCCTGCCCATGGCAGGATGTTGGAACAAGGTGATCTGTAAAGTCCCTTAAAATCTAGCCCTTCTATATTTTGGATTGTGTTGTGGTTGGGTTTTTTCTGTCACTTAAAAACTTATTTTTATTTGCAGTTTAAGATCCTGAATGTACCAATGTCTTCCCAACTTGCTGCAAACCATTGGAACCAACAGCAAGCTGAACAGGAGGAGAGAATGAGGATGAAAAAGCTCACTTTGGATATCAATGAACGGCAAGAACAGGAGGACTACCAGGGTAAAAAAATTATCAAGTATTTGATTTTTTATTTTCAGAGGAACTTTCATGGATTTACAAAAAATATTTGCAATAACTAGCAGTTTGAGTTCCATATTTCAGTTTCAATTCTTCCTTATTTACTCTTTGGTCTCTGTGCTTGAAGAAGTTTTCGTAGCTCTTTCAGGAGAGGGAATTTTCAAGTGAGTTCAGATCTTGACATTTACGTTTATTTTGGGAAAGGGGAAGAACAGATTGCTTAAAAATAAGATAACACAAAATTAATCTGGTGTTTGTAGCATTGTCTCTGTTACTGCAAGACAGTTGAGTTGGATATGAGAGGAATTAATTATGTGAAACTTAAATTCTACATTTCAGATACTAATATATATTTTAGATATTAGTGGTATTTAAAATCTTCAAGAGTCTTGCTAAAGACTTGAGAATACTAAGAGGTAACCCTCACCTGAGAAATAAAAGCTGTCACCTCAGCTTCCTAATACTGAAGATTCTAGGAGTGCTACAAATCTGGACCATCAGAATATATCAACAGAATGAAAATTTCATACAAAATATATAATCTAATTTATTTTTTAAGAAGTTAGATATTGTGGAACCTGGACAGATTGCAGCAAACAGTTAATACAACAGATCCTATTGCCCCTAAACCAGTGCACCTGATGTTTTTGATTGAGTGGTTTGTAGGTTTGTTTTGTTGGGGTTTCTTTTTCAGACCCAACTTTCCTTGGCTTACTCAGCTACTAAACAAAGCCAGACCAATAAAATTGATGGTATTCCGTTCTTATGCTAGCATTTCCATTTAAGATCCACAAAGTTCTTGCTCTGCTGTTTTATAAAGATGATGCACTCTGGTGGTAATCGCAGCGTAAGTAGTTAATTAGCGGGAAATCTCATTTAAGGTATTTAGTGAAAGGTCATTATTCATCAAGAAACGGGAAATTTAAATTAAAGCAACTCTAACTCTAAAATCACTGTAGAATCTAACACCCTTTTCAGAACTTCAATAGTACAAGAACTAAGCTTGTAATTGTACAAAGGAGTGTTTTTCCAAAGTGTCTGCAGAGCTCTGAAATGATAACACAGTATATTCTTAGTATTAAACATTGTAATCAGCTTTAAAACTTTAGAGTGGACTCTAAAATTTTTAGTGCTTTTCCCAGACTTTCTGTGGGTTTTCCCTCATTAGTGGTGTCTCTGGTGTTTGTACTGGTCAGGGCATTTACGGTTTGTCATGTGACTTTCTGGGTATCTTTAAAATTGATTGCTTTAATTTAGGATTTTATTGTGAGCAATTACGCTTCTTATGCAAAAAAGGATGACATTGATTTTGGTTTGGGTTTTTTTTTTTCCAGTTTCCCATAAATTTTTTTGGTGCCCTGTATGAAGGATTAATATAGGAGGAAAATCAGTGCAGAAGAACTTTTTTTCCTATAATTGACAACCATTTTAAAAACCAGATCTTAATTCTTTTTCATTAACCTGAGTAATACACGCATTAAAACCAAACTAAAAAGGACATTTTAATCAGATTGAATTCAACAGACCATGTTACACTTGTCTTTGGAACTATTTCTTATTTAGATTTTGTACAGTTTATTGTTACTTTTGAAAAGTCAGTTTGCCTGTAACAAGTTGGTACCAACCCACTGAGACGAAGAGTTGGTTTTCAATTTCTTTTTCAAGCTTTGAAGTTACCAAGGGAGGAAGAAGTCTCAATTTCTGGAGAGCACCTCAGTGTTGTCCTAACATTTGCATGTAGGTTTTTGGGTTTTTTTTTCATCTGCACAGGGTAACAGCTGAAAAAAAAAAAAAGTATGTACTTCAAAGTAGTATCAGATAATTATTTAACACTTGAGTAATGTTTATTAGCATTACAAATATTTTTAATTTAAAGAAATACTAGGAAATGGATGACTTTCCAGTTTAGACTTGTATTTTTCTATGTAGTTTCTTTTTTTTCCCCTTCGCTAAAAGCAGAGATGGGTGACATCCCTGGCTAATACACTGTGCTCCTTGCTGGGTCTTCCTTCTGTTATCTTCTCGATTACTCAGCTTCTCAGTTACTGACTTTGCACAAACCCTGATATTTTCTTTCACCTCTGGCGTGGAAAACAGAAGAGACAGGCATCCACACACTTGCTTCTAGCGCTGGGCTGGCAACATACCATCACCTCTTCTTATTTTCCTCCTGGGTCTCCTTGCTGTCAACAGAGATCTCTCCTGGCACACAGGGTTGCTTTGAAGGATGTTATTTTGTGATGTTTACAATAATATGTAATGTCAGTGTGATGAATGGCTTTTTCTGCCTTTTCCAGGAGTTTGTAGGGGAGTGTACAGATTGTGAGCACACAGTTTAACTCTTGACACCAATATGGTGTATTGAATCCTGCGTAGCTTCCCAGTTTCTAAGAGACCGGGTGGCTAACTCGCTGAAAGCTCTGTGTGCATTTGCTAAATGGTGAGAGAATCTCATTAGGGACTCAGGTTTGCCCTGTGCAGGTCACTCTGAGAGCAGGGTTTGTTTCTGGCAGGTGATGGGTATGTGTCTCCAACGAGATTACCAGAGACTAGAGACCCAGACAGAGCAGACTTTCAAACATAATCTGTTTAACAGCTTGTTCCGCTTTTCCCCTTCATTTCTTCCATCTGTCTGTTTGCTGATGTAGATTCTTGCACAGGTGGACTGTCAGAAATACTTTCCATTAGATGCACTAACATATGGGCAGAGGTTATGTGGAGGTTCCTGTTAAATCAGGTATTTAATAACCATTACCTTAGCCTGGAAAATAGCCATTTTTTTTTTATCATTAAAAAAAAATACGGCACAAAATGTTAGAAATTGAGTTTGACCAAATGCAAACCCACAGTATTTACCTGGTTTAAACTGTCCCAAAGTTGAATGTCCAGGGGCTAACATGCACAGTGTGGGCTTCTTTCTGCACCCACCTATTTCTTCTCATTGACCATAAAGTGAAGAAGTCCCTGGGTGAGACAGCTGGTGTGAGGTACATTGCCTGTGTCACCCGCTCCAGGTGCCATCTTTCTGCAAAGGGATCCTATTATGGCTCGCTTAGACTTAAATACCTGACTTCTCAGTGCCTAATTTTAGGACAGGTTTCTCACTGAGTCTTCTAATTGGCAGCAACATTGTCCAGTTGTTGCTGTTTCAGGTTAGTTTCGTGTTGTGGCTTCTCGTGCTGCTGGGAACCTTTGTCCCTGCTCATTGATTTTATTTAAAAAAAAAGAAGTAAAAAGTGGTGGTTGATATGTTTAGAAAGTAAAGGTGACCTTTCTTAAGCACCTGGGATGAAAACCATAGCTGGCAGTTCCTTCTGTAAGAACACCTGGAAATGCAAGTTTTATGAGGTAGCTCAGATTTATCAAAGCTGTCTAAGCAAGTTAGTAACACTTCTTGTTAAGTTAGCTCTTGTGGAATAACATGAGTGTTAACCCTATGTTGATAAGGTGTCTTCTCCACTACTTCACAGTGAAATGTGCTTGTGTAAAATCCTCTTTTAAAAGATGCACAGAAAATCAGTGTATTTAACTTTCTTCCTCTCTATGAAATTGCAGAAATGTTGCAGTCTCTGGCACAGCGTCCGGCTCCAGCAAATACTAATCGTGAGCGGCGGCCTCGTTACCAGCATCCGAAGGGAGCACCTAATGCAGATCTAATCTTTAAAACTGGTGGGAGGTAGGACAATCTTCCTTTAAATGTGGTGATTTTGGTTCTAGGCAAGTAATTACCTTCCTAATTGAAACAGATAATGATCTGTGTAGTGTGAGTGTATTTGCTGTTTCCATTCTAAAGTATTCTGTTAAAATACCAAGCAGTGATTTCTGTCTGTAAGTATGTCCTTTTAGGGAGGTTTGGAAGCCAGAGGATTATTTTTCAGCTGTGAAAAGGCTGATAGTCCTAGTCACTATTTTTTTAAAGGGGAAAAGATGCAAGGCTGCTTTCTCAGTAGGTGGGGGGAGAGGATACTCAACGATATCTAGAGAAGTTCCCACTGTGCTTTTTCACTTTGGTGCATTTGTGAGTTCTGTGTTTGAAGCCCCACATGGGAAGAAAATCAAGGCAGGGAGGAGAACCTTTGTTTTACAGTGTGCAAGAGCATACCAAAAATGGTGTTGACATGAAAAGAGCCATCCCAGTTTGCCTAATAGTCGCTCTACAGCTTTAATATACATCATTATGTCTCTTTTCACTCAAAGTAAACTTGAGAATAAACCATTCAATTAACCCTGCAGCAAGAATTTAAATAGAGAGTTTCGGGTGAAACACATTCTGCTTTTGTGTCTGTGCCCTTTGCAAGTTCATTTTGGATGTGGCTAGATGGGAGCAGCAAGGAGAAAGGGAGAGTTTACAGAGACAAGCCCATTAGTAGGTAAACTAAAAATGTTACAGTAACATTGCCAGCTGCTTTCTTGTATGTTTTTATAGACATTGTATAACTTTCTGAGGATCACTTACTCCACTAAGACCCTACACAGATACCCCATCTCTTTTGAAAACAAGCTACAATTCAAATTAAATACTTGTTTAAAGAATTAACCAGATATAACTCAGAAAATGAGCAATGCTGTCCACTGAGCTTTCTCATATCACTGTGACCTAATACTGTCACAGAAATACAAACTATTCAGTTACACTGAACTGCCAAAATACTCACAGATCTTTTGTAAATAACTGTGCAGTCTTCTCTTCTTTCAGTCATCTCTCCCAAATGCCTCTACTATAGGTGCTACAGTTATTATACATATACATACTCTAGTTCTGTATAACTATGGTTATTCTTCAAATACAGCAGCCAGACCACTAGGTGCAATACTTACAGTTTATTTGGGGTTTTTTAATGCAGTTCTTTGGAAAACTTTTTATTTTCAAATGTTTTAGGGAAAATATAATTAAGGACTTCACTGTAAACTAGGTCAGACGTTGTCTGGAGAACAGTTTAAGTAGTGTTTGCTTGTTGAAATCTCTGTGCCGTGTGCTTGCAATTCTGGTGTAGTTTTGTATTATGGAATTTACTCTTTGTTCCTTTTAATCTGTAAGCTCCTTAGAGCAGGGACCAGAAAGTTTGGTTTAGCCAGGCATATTTTATTTGTTGTATAGTGCAACGCTCAGGCTTGTGGTCATGCATCCGCTGAGCCATCATAGAATCATAGAATGGTTAGAGTTGGAAGGGACCTTAAAGATCATCAAGTTCCAACCCCTCTGCCATGGGCAGGGACACCTCTCCCTAGAGCAGGTTGCTCCAAGCCCCATCCAGCCTGGCCTTAAACACCTCCAGGGATGGGGCAGCCACAACTTCCCTGCGCAACCTGTTCCAGTGCCTCACCACCCTCACAGGAAAGAACTTCTTCCTAATATCTCATCTAAATCTCCCCTCTTCCAATTTAAAACCATTACCCCTCATCCTGTCACTAGACTTCCTTCATAGCTTGTAGTAAGGGAACGTTACTTGTCTTAACCCCCACTGAAAGATATTTAAGCAGAGATTTATTTATGAGAGACTGCAGGTCCACCAGTGGCCTATCAATTCTGGTACAGATTGTCTGGTTTTAGGGCTCCTGATCTATAGGTTGTGTTGAAGTTTTTTTTCTGACTTTAAAGAGTTGAACTGCAGTCTCTCTGCCCTGACTACCCTCCATGGTTTAGTTAAGGAGTTACTCATGGATTCTGAGGGCACCAGAGAATCTTCCTATTTGCTGAGAGCAAATAGGAACCAAGCTATTAATGTTAGTATCTGTTTGAAGAAGTTCTCACTTTCCTACATGATAGAACCAAATGGTGTAATTAGAGATGTTATCACTTGCAGGAAGAGTGAGCCATGTTGGGCTGTTTCTCCTTTGTATAGGAAGAAAACAGTAACTCATAGTATTACATCACTTTTGTTTAAGGTATGCAACTTCTTATTTTACATTTCCTAAGGATAGGGATAATCTGACCAAGGAAATCTGGTTGATTCCATTGTAATGTACAATCTGACAGATCCTGATAGCTAAGGTTGAGACGAGGACTTTCCTGCGTTTGAAGCAGTGTTCAGAGTAGAGAAATTGATTTGGTGGGTTTACTTTTATTTTTGTGTTGCTAAACACATCCTGAGCACTGTTTCCAACATCTTTTAGGAAGTTAAATCCAAATCTACCAATCGTAATGGATGTTTCAAAAATTAAGGAAAGCAGCACTCTCATATGGTTTTGGCCTTGAACAGCTGGATCTAGCTCTGCAATCGACCCTGTTGTTGAAGAAGGATTTGGACTAGCTGACCTTCAGAGGGCCCTTGGAACCTAAATTTATCTGTGATTATATTTTGGTCTAGTGGGGTGTTAAAGCAAAATAAAACAGAAGCCCCTGAAACACCCGCAACTGCATTATCTCCCTTGCCTGTGATAAACCAAAAGCAAATGGAGGAATTAATTACTGGCTGTACAGCATGCATTGTGTTAAGTAACAAAAGAAGAGTCTTTCACAGTGTTAGCATTATTTATCTGTTAACATCCTGTTCCTGTATTGAATGAAATAGTGAGATTTACAGACTTTGTCAGACTTCTCATTATTTAGTCTGTGCAAAATGCTGGATAAAAAAATGAAATTTATTGCTGTTTATTTGCAATTACTTGCTTGATTAGCCACAGACTGTAGAATCATAGAATTGTTTAGGCTGGAAAAGACCCTTAAGATCGAGTCCAACTGTAAACCTGACAGTGCCACCACTGAAGTCCACCAGTAAACTATGTCCCTCACCACCACATCGACCCAGATTTTAAGTACCTCCAGGGATGGCGACTCAACAGCTTCCCTGGGCTGCCTATTCCAATGCTTGACAACCCTTTCTATGAAGAAATCTTTCCTAATATCCATCCTAAACCTCTCCAAGTGAAACTTGAGGTCATTTCCTCTTGTCCTATCACTTCTTACTTTGAAGAAGAGACCAACCCCAATCACTACATCCTCCTTTGAGGTAGTTGTAGTGAGCGAGAAGGTCTCCCCTCAGCATCTCCTCGTAAGACTTGTGCTCCAGACCCCTCACTATCTCCATCGCACTTCTGGACCTGCTCCAGCATCTCAGTGTCTTTTTTGTGGTAAAGGGGCCCAAAACTGGACACAGCCCTCAAGCGGGGCCTCACCAATGCCAAATAGAGGGGGGCAATCACCTCCTGAGCCCTACTCACCATGCTGTTCTTGATACAGGCCAGGATGCTGTTGGCCTTCTTGGCCACCTGGGCACACTGCTGGCTCATGTTCAGCCAAGAGTTGACCAACACTCCCAGGTCCTTTTCTGCCAGGCAGCTCTCCAGCCACTCTTTCCCATAGCGCTGCATGGGGTTGTTGTGACCCAAGTCCTTCACTTGGACATATTGAACCTCCCACTGGCCTCAGCCCATCGATCCAGATTGCCCAGATCTCTCTGCAAAGCCTTTCTACCCTCCAGCAGGTCAACACTCCCACACAGTTTAGTGTCATCTGCAAATTTGCTGAAAGTGCGCTCAATCCTTTCATCCAGATCATTGATAAAGATGT
The DNA here is from genome assembly GCA_013400375.1 of Thinocorus orbignyianus. Lineage (NCBI taxonomy): Eukaryota > Metazoa > Chordata > Aves > Ciconiiformes > Thinocoridae > Thinocorus > Thinocorus orbignyianus. The sequence goes on from VXBW01001018.1 coordinate 102,036, forward strand.
TAAGAACTGGCCCCAATACTGAGCCCTGGGGGACACCACTGGTGGCCAGCTGCCACCTGGATTTAACTCCATTTACCACCACTCTCTGGGCTCTTTTTAAGACCTGCTCATCCTGCAAGGAGGAGATTCCTTCTGGGACTTGTACATATAAGGCTGGCTGGCCTTAAAGAACACTTACTGTGATTCCATTAAAAGTAGGGTTCCTTGATTTATTTCAGCAGAACTTGGAAGGCAACAGTTTTCACCTTTGCCTTCAGTTGTGTAGAATTTGTGTATTAAAAGAGTTATTGAACTGTTAAACTGATACCTTCAGGAAACACAAAATTTACACAAACAATTTTTTTGGTGATGGGCTTATCACAAAAATATTCTTTTGCAGCTCTGGAGAATAGTCTCACTTCTAAAGGGTGTTTTCCCTTTCTTTAAAGAGGATTGAGATCCGTTAAATGGCTTGCTTACGGAGAGGAAATGTGAATAACCATGTTTTGTAACATCTGTTTGCAAATATTGATTGCCAAGGAAGAAAAAAGAGTTGCAGTGAGAAAATTGAGTATTTACTGAGGAACTGTTTAACCTGTTAAACCTTTCCTTGTGGAATGCAGTCACCTCAAAACTCATTGTGGTTCTCAAAGTATAGTAAAGAGAGAGGATCTTTGTGTTCAAAGGCCCATTGGGATGCAGACAGAAGCTGACAAACTAAGTCACATTTGAGTTAATTGGTAATTCCAGGTCTCATATTTGCATCTGACTTTTTTTTTTTTTCTCCTTTAACTCATTTAGTAAAGAAAAATGAAACACAAAGGTAATCACAGGATGCTGGGATTTTATTAGCTATATTCTCTTTATTAAGAGTATTTCATTAATACTGAAAAATTGGAGTACAGATAATAAGGAAAAATGTGAATTTAACATGATTTCCTGTTTAGGCTACTGGACAAACACACTTCATACCTCCCCTGCTCTTAGTTGTTGTATTGACCAACACTGTATTTTGAAGCTTTGAATGCACCCCTTCTTGACATACTCGAAGTCTTGGGCAGCTGAAATCCAGTGTCTCCATCAGCTTCAGTCTCACTGATTGTCTGAGACCATTGTTGTTGTTTTCTCAGAGACTCTTGCGTGTTGGTGCAGCCCTGGCTTGAACTGACAAATCAAACCATCGTTCAGCACGCTGCTTTTGAAATCTTTAGTTGTCATTTTCAATGATCTCTTCTTAGAATCATGGAATGGTTAAAGTTGGAAGGGACATTAAAGATAGTTTTGTTCCAACCCCCCTGCTGTGGGCAGGGACACCTCCCACCAGAGCAGGTTGCTCCAAGCCCCATCCAGCCTGGCCTTGAACACCTCCAGGGATGGGGCATCCACAGCTTCTCTGGGCAACCTGTTCCAGTGCCTCACCACCCTCACAGGAAAGAATTTCTTCCTGATATCTCATCTAAATCTCCCCTCTTCCAATTTAAAACCATTCCCCCTTGTCCTATCACTACACTTCCTGACAAAGAGTCCCTCTCCAACAAAGAGTCTCACTCCAGAGGGACCTGTATTCTTTAAAAAAAAAATATATATCACTTTAACAGTATTATTTTGCTCTTGCATCAGGAATTTGTATGATGAAATGGCTCCCATCTTCACATTCTAGATTCATGCTAAAAAATGTAATGCTGTGTTCAGTTGTGTGCTAGCTCGCTTCACCTTATTCTTTGCAATCTTTTTCACTAGTATTTTAATCTTGACCCTTTCTCAGTTATCCTTTTTATTCCTGTACTGCATCCTTTTCCCTAATCCATACCCGTGCCAGCACAGCCTTCCAGGAAAGCCGCTCCACCTCAGCAGAGAAATTCCAACCTCCCTTTTCAGCAATTTGATGTGAGAAAAACCCAGGGACAGGAAGAGGAAGTGGGGTGAGGGGGGGGGTGTATGTTCCCAATTCCCCAAAAGCTGCTTTTGCTGGGCTGCACTGGAATTGAACAGAAAAGAATAAGAAAAGTGAGATCCTCAGGTTTGTTTGGAGAGCCCTACCCATATAGCAAAGGTGAAGAGAGACCTGGTCACAGTTACAGTTAGGAGGGAAAGGAAGGCTCTTTAATTAGGAATTAGGAATATTAATTAGGAATATTTTAGGCATTTGTTAGGAATATTAGGAAATTATTAATAACATTAGAAAGATTACGAAGCTGGCTATGATATTTTTATACAAATGAAGAACTGTGGTAGCAGGGAAGAGGGGTGGGGGAGTAGGCTGTACAAAATAAATCTATTTTACACACACAGTTCTAGATGTCTTTATAACTACGTACAAAATTTGATCCTTGCCAAATACAGATTTGGATCAAATTTACTAATTTGGAGAGAAATGTCCTGTGAAATACCTGGGTTTGGAAAAAACTGCTACTAAGATTTTTACCAGCAGCATCTCGCCCTAATCCACTGGAAACACAATTTACTCTGCTTTATCTACCTCCAACACACCACAACAGCTGCTGCTTTGGGTGAGAGTAATTTTTACCAAGTTAGATACGTGCAGCTGGTTGTGGCCTCTTTCCTCCTGCCCCATCAACAGCAGAAATACGTATTTATTATTTTTTTTTTTAAAAGGGAGATAGGTGAAGGCAGGATTCCACAATTCCTTGATGTTCAAAGTTTCTTCTTAGCTGTAGCATTCTGCAAGTGAAATCCCATTCTACTCTGCGCTTGTGAGACCCCACCTGGAGCACTGTGTTCAGTTCTGGAGTCCTCAACATAGAAAGGACATCGAACTGTTGGAACAGGTCCAGCGCAGGGCCACCAAGATGATCAGAGGGATGGAGCACCTCTCCTGTGAGGACAGGCTGAGAGAGCTGGGGCTGTTCAGCCTGGAGAAGGCTCCGGGGAGACCTGATAGCAGCCTTCCAGGATCTGAAGGGAGCTCCAGGAGAGCTGGGGAGGGACTCTTCGTCAGGAAATCTAGTGACGGGACGAGGGGTAATGGTTTTAAATTGGAAGAGGGGAGATTTAGATGAGATATTAGGAAGAAGTTCTTTGCTGTGAGGGTGGTGAGGCACTGGAACAAGTTGCCCAGGGAAGTTGTTGATGCCCCATCCCTGGAAGTGTTGAAGGCCAGGTTGGATGGGGCTTTGAGCAACCTGCTCTAGGGAGAGGTGTCCCTGCCCATGGCAGGGGGGTTGGAACTTGATGATCTCTAAGGTCCCTTCCAACTCTAACCATTCTATGATTCTATGATATATTAAAAATTAAAACCCCTTGCTTTGCAACCACGTAGCCAGCATTCCCAATACTGTGTGTGCCACAAATAATTGGAGTATTTTATTGTGTAACATTAAAACATACTCAAAAAACCAGAACCAGAAGCCAGACTGCAGTAAGCTGTAGTGATGCATCAGCTCAGCGCTTCCTGATGAAAATATACAGGGTTTTAAAATAAAACATGCAAATACTGAGTAACCAAAATGCTGAATGATGAAGAGCAATAGATAAATGTATTGAATTGCTGTAGAACCTTTGCCTGGTGCGAGATATGCAGAAATAAACTCACTGGTGGCATTTTTCTTGTAAGATTTTCAGTAAAAACTCATTTGAGATTAATTTACTGTTGAGCAAATGCTTGAGGCTTATGCTCTGCTGAGAAGAACATGAACTGTTTTGTTTACTTTTTTGATTTGTACTTTTTCCTGTTTCTTTTATGGTGAAATGCTTGGTTACGTAGCCCTGGAGGTTCCCTGTCACTGTCAGTGGTATCTAATTGTTAGGTTTTCAGGAGCAAGGGATAATCAAAGATTTGAACACAACTGTTGTCCCTAAAAACATTTTAAACAATTATTTGACTCCAGGAAGCCCTCTAACGCTTTTGCAGTAATTCTAAACATGGAGAAACTGCACAAAAAGATGAAAACTATTTGAAATAAATTCTGTTTCAACCAACTCACAAGTTAGCTGTGCACTTCGATAGCTTAGCATCTCATCTGGGAGGATAAGGCAGCTGTCAGTTTCTGAACGATTTCAGACTTGTCTAAAATCAGACTTTTTGCTGGAATTGTGTAGGGAACCTTTTCCTGATCTAATTTCTCCACCCTCTTTTGTCTCCCCCAGCCTTTTAACAAACTTGTGCCTACAATAAGTAACGTTAATACGTGGAGGCAGACAGAATTATCCGAATCACTAGCAGTTGGTTCCACTGGTTGCAAACCTGTGCCGTGTTGGGTATCTGATATTAAAATACTTATTTTTCTTCTTTTCTTTTCACAGGAGACGTTGATCCAGCAGCAAGTGTCATTTCATTAGGTCCTGTATCTCTGATGTTGTGGATAGTGGAGTCCTCCAGCGATTAAACGAGAGCAGTGGACACATCTCAGCATGTCAGTCTAAGAGCGTTCAGAATCGAAACCTGGGACAGGCTGGGGCTGTGGGGCAGAAGCAACAGCCTCCCCTTCTTCCCCCTCCCCCCAAAACCCACACAGAACAAGTGGAAGCTTCCAGTCATGGCCTACCAAAAATTAAAAAAAAAAAAAAAGAGAAAAAAAAAGAGAAAAAAACCAACAACAACAACAACAAAAAAGAGCTTTTTGTCATGGGAACCGCATTGAGGGTTAATTTTCTCATAAGAGCAGAAGTGAATTAAAGAGGTGGTTAACTTGCCCAGCGAGCAGCTGGGTGGAAACGAGGATCAACCTGAAATCCAGCTGGATTACACGGGAACGGGAAAGGTCTCTGAGAGCTCAGGGTGCAGGAGAGCAAAGTCCTCAACTCTTGACGCGAGTTACGTTATCTCCGAAGGCAGCGCTTTGTGTTGGAAGCGTGTTCTTTGGGGGCTGCAAGTCTGCAGGAGGGAAACGTAGAGCAAAGGGTGTGAAATCTAAAGGCAAACCCTGACCAGCAGGATAACTTCTTATCAGACACTCCTCATTGAGAAGGTTTTTTTAGTTAAAAAATAGCCTTTTGCTGACAGAAGAGGAGGAGAGGCTGCAAAAACTTCAGAGCCAAGGAGGTAAAAATGTCTGTCAGGGTTTAAAAGAGCAGGGTGAAGTTGATTAAAGCAGGGTGTTGGCTCCTTCTGCTTGGGACAGCCAGACACCAGCCTGAGGCCAGGGATGGAGCTGAGCCCATTGTATGTATCATTGAAAACCAAAACGTGCCAGTCAGCATCACAGGAGGATGTTGAGGAGTGGATCCAGGTATTTTGTTGATCTTCATGGGTTGATAAGCCTCTGTGTCTATTGAAACAAACAAAGAAAAAAGTTTAAAAAAAGATTTAAGTCTGGAAACAAGTAGAACTTTAATTTTTTTCTAAGTAGAGATGAGGTTTGTTGGTCTGTTTCTGACAATCTGTTATTTATTAGCATAGGTTTTTGTTTGCATTCAGGTAGAGGTAGTTAATGGAGTTAAGGAGCTCATCTGTATGTTACTACTAATTCTTTTTTCTAGCTCTTTTAAAATCCTTTTTACCACTGTTTTTGGTTTCTGCATGTAGGAAGAGAGACTTGTAAAGTTGTAACATTTCATACAGAAATGCCGCCCGATCTTCACCAGCTTCAGAAATCTGACCTTTGCCAATGCTGCAATAAAGTGTTGTAATTTAGAATCCACGGCTGTCTCTCTACATTGACTTTGCTTCCTCTGAACTGTTGTTTTGAAGAGTTTGTGGGACTTTGTGGGGGCTTGGGCGGTGCTTTCTACAGTCATAGAGTCATAGAATGGTTTGGGTTGGAAGGGACCTTAAAGATCATCAAGTTCCAACCCCCCTGCCATGGGCAGGGACACCTCTCCCTAGAGCAGGTTGCTCAAAGCCCCATCCAGCCTGGCCTTGAACACTTCCAGGGACGGGGCATCCACAACTTCTCTGGGCAACCTGTGCCAGTGCCTCATCACCCTCACAGGAAATAATTTCTTCCAAATATCTAATCTAAATTTTGAATAGAAAACAATAATATCGAAATGCCTTCTGAAATAGATGACATTTTATCAAAGCAGAATGATTCCTGCTCCAGGAGACCTACTTAAATTAACACTTAAGAAATGCAAGATTTTATTATTGTTTAGCAGAGAGCTGTGAATTGAGGTCATCGTTTCACACGGTGAACTCTCACGTGCATTTAATTTAACCTGAGTTTAATTAAGCTGACTTTGGGTAGACTAATAGTAATGAAGTTCCCTCTTGTGGCTTGTTGCATCAGCATCTCAGTTTGTGCACTGACATGCAGAGGGGTGAGATGCTGTGGTGGGACCTTGCCTGGACCAAGACAAAAGGGGAGCAGAACCCCTCCTGGTGATAATTTCCTTGAAAATATAAGTGAAATTGTGGCCAAATAGTGTTTCTGCTGCTGAGATGCAGACAGCAGCTGTCTCCTTTGGGTAGTTATACAAGGATTTTAAATTATATCTACTTAAAGTTGTGTTCTCTAATTCTAGAATCGACCACTGGGTGGAAAAACTGCGAGTGCAGTTGTAGGTCGGCTCCTCTCCACACAGGTGGGGATTGAGAAGGGCTGGAACAATGAGAGCAGGGTTTCCCCAAGGACCTCTCTGGTCAGAGTGATGGTTGAGAACTTCCAGTTTGTAGAGCGTGGCTTGAAGTTTCTGTGCCACCAGGTGTAGGTGTGTTTCTCTAGATCTGTGGCAGATCTTATTTTGTAAGGAGGGGAGTGTCCTGAAAGTGGGGTCACCCAAAACCCCTGAGTTTTCACAGCTCAGAGAAGGTGCTTTCTATGCTCCTGCTGTGGGATGGACCTGCCCTGGGAGGCAGGAGAAAGAGGAGGACCTTGTAGGAAGACCAGGTCTACATTTCAAGTTGTGTGTGATTCTGTCACTTTTTTTCCACGTAACATTGATGGGTATGTTAATTAATCACATTTGTCACTCTGAGCTCCTCCAGGAACGTCTTCTACAGTGACATGGTGGCATCCGTCGGTCAAATCTAACTTCCCCCTTCCCTGATGAGAAACACCAACCAATTCCAAATAGCAAATTAAGCATCTAATTGTGGTTCAAACTAAAGTCAACTTCCTTTTCTCAACATGCTGCTTCATTTCAAAAGCATTTAATTTACCCAAATTGAATAACCTCACAGAAATAAAACATGCGCGTTCCCTTTGGCTCTGTTGNAGCCCCAGCTCTCTCAGCCTGTCAAATCTCTTTATAATAAATTTTTTGCTGAAAACAGTTTGGGGTCAGCTGGGGCTTTCCCCCACTTCAGGCTGAAATCAAAGGATGACCCAGTGAAACATTTTGAAGTTTAATTTTAAAATAAACTGTGTTAATGTCCTGCTGAATAAAAAGCTCATGGCGAAAAATCATTGTGAAACAACTGGGGTTGAACATTACAGCAGAAGAAATGTTTGCATCCCATTTATTCTTTGTTTTCCCACCTGATTTGTGTCCCGTTTGTTGCTGCAGGGACTGAGAAAGCTTTGTCTCCCCGTAGAGAACATCTAATTAAAAGGGTGGGTTGTATCAGGTTTTGGTAGCGGAGTAGGGGAATAACCTGCCTTTGCATCGGTGCTCGTCTGCTATCTATGAATCGTGCTGCTTCATCTGGATCACAGGATGTAGATTAATTAATGAGTTTTAATTAGAATCGCTCATCTTTTTGTACAAAGAGAGGCTGTTCCTCCTGCAGCATTTCTCAAGGGCCGCAAGTCGAAGATGCTCTTGCAAAGGGTGTTTCCAAAGCAGTTTTCCCCAACGCACATGGGAGTAGTTAAATCCGGGAAAACGTGTGTAGATGAAGGAGAAACTGTTTCATGTCCTTGTTTGTGTAAAAGATTTCTGTTATCTTATTGTCCTCTGGGAAGAATTTGGGCTGGAGTCAGGTCTGGGCATTTGAAGTTGCATCTTCAGCAATGTGAGGCTCGTTGGGCTGGCTCACCAACAGCCAGGGGATGTGTTGCCTGACTGTACACGATGCGGGGGGGTTTGGCCTTAGTTTTTGACTGTAATCTCTCTTCTCGCATCCCTCAAACCCCTAGAACTCAAGGCAGGGAATGGGTGAACAAAAATCATAGAATCATAGAATCACAGAATGGTTAGAGTTGGAAGGGACCTTAAAGATCATCAAGTTTCACCCCCCCTGCCATGGGCAGGGACACCTCCCACCAGACCAGGTTGCTCAAAGCCCCATCCAGCCTGGCCTTGAACACTTCCAGGGATGGGGCATCCACAGCTTCTCTGGGCAACCCGTTCCAGTGCCTCATCACCCTCACAGCAAAGAATTTCATCTAAATCTCCCCTCTTCCAATTTAAAACAATTACCCCTTGTCCTATCACTAGACTTCCTGACAAAGAGTCCTTCTCCAAATCTCTCCCATTGATCGGGTTTGTGACCACCTGAAGAACTTGGACCTAAGGAGATGTACCCTTGGGCACCCCAGGGGCTGGAGCACTTCTGCTGTGAGAGTTGGGGTTCTCTGGGGAGACCTTAGAGCCCCTTCCAGTACCTAAAGAGGCTACAGGAGAGGTGGGGAGGGACTCTGTATCAGGGAGTGGAGCAACAGGACAAGGGGTAACAGTTTTCAACTGGAAGAGGGGAGATTTAGATGAGATACTAGGAAGAAATTCTTTCCTGTGAGGGTGGTGAGGCACTGGAACAGGTTGCCCAGAGAAGTTGTGGCTGCCCCATCCCTGGAAGTGTTCAAGGCCAGGCTGGATGGGGCTTTGAGCAGCCTGCTCTAGGGAGAGCTGTCCCTGCCCATGGCAGGGGGGTTGGAACTCGATGATCTTGAAGGTCCCTTCCAACTCTAACCATTCCAAGATTCTGTGATTTATGGTGTGTCACTGAAAGCCTGTTAGAGCCAAAGTGCTGTGTTAGTCCTGGCTCCAGGATGGAGTGAGAAGCTGAGAGCTTCTCAGTGGCTTAAGAAGCTCCAAAATTGGAAAGCTCACAGGCAACACCTTGAACTCCAGCTGGCGGTGTTGGCCTTTTTCTCTACCTTGTGGTGCTGTTCATAATAGAAGTGGTTGGTTTGTGGTTTTTCGTTTTTTTTTCATGAACTGCTGAGTTTTAAGACTTGTTATAATTTTATTAACCTCCCAGGCCTTCAGAGAAAGAACTCTGTCGTGCTGCTTCTAGTACAGAGATAAAAAATATCCTGTACACTGAGGCATATGGAATCATGGAGTCATCTAGATTGGAAGAGACTCTTGGGATCATCGAGTCCAGCCATCTCCCCTACTCTCCAAAGTTCTCCCCTACACCATATCCCCCAACACCACATCTAAACGACTCTTAAACACGTCCAGGGATGGTGGCTCAACCACCTCCCTGGGCAGCCTATTCCAGTGTCTGACCACTCTTTCTGTGAAAAATTCTTTCCTAATGTTCAGTCTAAAATGCACGCTGCTGCATAATGTAAATTTTATGTATATTAAGGCTTAGAAAACCACCTTTGTGTGGTGAAGACTGCCTGGTGTGCTCCAGTTTGTAGATGTGGGTGGGTTTTTTGTTTTTAATTTCCTTTTCTGGCAGAGCAGTGACTGTGCACTGGGCAGGGCAGCACCGTGAGAGCTGCAAGGAATTAACGATGCTGGGCCGGGGCCGTTTGCTGATGCAGCCTCCTCTTTGCTTTCAGTCAATGCTGGGCTGCTGAAAAGCGCTGACTTGGGGCAATAAACCCCAGAGGGGCTCCAGGGGCTTCTCCCAGCCCCGTCAGGTCCATCAGCATCAGCGCTGACCCTCAAGAGCCAGCAATTGATAATCCCTGCACGTTGGGGCTGAAAGCCCGCCAGGCAGCCAGGAGAGGCTGAGCCCCTGTTGTTGTAACTCGTTTGTAATCCACACGGTTCTTGTGCTTTTCTGTCAGGAGATAGAAATGAAAAAACGAGTAAGCAAACTTGCTAATTGCTATCATCCCCAAGAAACGGTGCTGTGCTGTTAAGGCCACATATCCCAGCCAGGTAAGGGAGTACTTTAAAAATAAATACAATAATAATCCTAAAAATACCACGGAGCTGCTGCTGCCAACTTGATAAATAAATTTGGGGGTTTTTCCCTCTTTTTTCCTTTTCTTTCAAGCTTCATCACTAATTTTTTCCAAGGTTTTTCCTCGCCCACGTGCCCTTGTGCCCCCCTGAAGATGCTCAACTGACACAACACTTTGCTGTCTCTCCACTATAAATAGGTGGGGTAGTGGTTTTGGTTTTTTCCAGCCACTCCAAGCAGACAAGGAGTAGGAAAGTGTCTGGGCACGAGTCAAACAAGTTGAGTAAATGTCCAAACATTTGCTTGTATTGTTTGAGTTATAAACTTTTAAGTTATTACTGTCGGGGTTTGATTGTGCCACTAAAGCACTTGGTGTTTATGATCGTTGTTAGAAAAACAAACAGAGTTTTGTTGAAAAAAGCTTCATTCCTTTCCTTGGATCCAGGCCATTGGGCAAACAAATGGTTGAGACAATTAAAAAGGAGGAAGAAAATTAGATTTTGCTGATATTTGTTTGTTCTTTGACACTTACTTGCGAGAAAAAAGTTCCTTGTGTGGCAGAGAATGAGGAGTGACTTTTTCTGCTGGAAACAAGTTGTGGTTGACAGACCAAGAGCTTGAAAACTTTGCAGCATTTACCCTTTAATTTCTTTGTTTTACAACTTTTTGGTGGCACCTCAGGGCTGCCTGAGTAAGGATGCCTCTACAGAATTATAGAGTCTTCATGGTTGGAAGGGACCTCTAAGATCACCGAGTCCAATCATACACACACCAAAAAAACACACCCCAAAAATCCAAACCCAACTCTACAAAACAAATCACCCAACCCAACAATTTCAGCCACCAGAGCATGCCCTGAAGCGCCACATCTACACGTTTCTTAAATACCTCCAGGGATGGTGACTCCACCTTAACGTGTTTCACAGCTGGAACGCTCATGAGTGGGACCTGGGAAGCCATCTGAGATGCTGGTGATGCTCGTCTCCACCGAAGGAGTTGGCAGCACAATATGAAAGCCCCTGAGGGTATCAGTATTTGGGGTCCTAAAATTGTGGTAGGCACCTGACTGTGTCCTCTGCTCCATCCATTTGATGTCAGCTATTGAAATTTTGGGGAAAATACTAACTTTGAGTTTATCTACGTGGTGTGAAATCCTTGGGGCTACATTTGTCCCCAACGAATAATGCCACTGGCCTCCTCTTGATAAATTATCCAGTACTTTAAGGCTGGTTGCATCTTAATAGGACAGGGGGTGATGGTATTAAACTGAAAGAGGGGAGATTTAGGTTAGATATGAGGAAGAAGTTCTTTCCTGTGAGGGTGGTGAGGCGCTGGAACAGGTTGCCCAGAGAAGCTGTGGCTGCCCCATCCCTGGAGGTGTTCAAGGCCAGGCTGGATGGGGCTTTGAGCAATCTGCTCTGGTGGGAGGTGTCCCTGCCCATGGCAGGGGGGTTAGAATTCGATGATCTTGAAGGTCCCTTCCAACTCTAACCATTCTGTGACGATTCTATGAAATAAAGGAAAGGAAGTGATGAGAGGGATCTTGGAGGTGGCTTTGGCTTTTCCTGTCTCTGCTCTGAGAAGCTTTTAATGGATGATAGGACTCTGGCTTCCTTCTCTGGCTCAGGGCAGGATAAGCCCTCTCCTGGGATGAAGACCCTGTGGTCAGCCTGGTCAGGGAGGATCAGTCTGCTCCTCCAGGAATTCAGTCGAGCTGTTCTTGAAAGATGTGGGTCCCCCATCCCTCTTGTGGCAGCTTCTCTTTCCTGGTGGAAGGATGGACACAACAGCAGGACTTAGACAAGCTCTCCCTTATTTTTTATTGGAACGCCTAGGAAGCTTAATTGTGGTTTATTATTCAGGTTGGTCCAAATTCCACGCCCTGTGAAACTGCTGGGTTTTTACTAGCTGTGAGTCTTACCTAACTTGAAATTAAACCAGTTTTGGGCTCTGGAGGCTGTTGCCTGTAGGGTGACACCTCGCAGAGGACACTCTCTGCTCTCGGTGGGGCTGGCACAGATCTCCAGGCTTTATCTCAGGAGGTGGCAGCAGCTGCTGCGCTGGGCACACGGTGCCCGTGTCCTGGGCTTGAGGGTGCTGGAAAAACTCATGCTGTAAATAAAAAAATAAACCTAATCAGGCAAAGTAAATCCATTTAGGAAGGCAGGAAATGTTCCACAGTAATGAAGTTTGTTGCCTGAAGACCCTGTTGATCCTCTCCCCTCGTGCTGGTTTGTATCCTGGAAATAGAAACGCGTTGACAAGTGTTTCCTAACAGAGGGTTGAATAGGAAGAGACAACCTCCCTCCTGCCATGGCAGCCCGTGCCCAGGCTTAGCCTTCTGGTGCCTTCTGGTGTCCTTCCACCCTCTGAGCATCAGTACTTAGCGACGTTAGGTCAAGAGTACGAACAACTCATTGCACATGTGAGTCTAAGCTTCCAGGTTGAGGATTTTGTTGTTTTTTTTTTTTTCTTCAGGGCTGGCAAGTAAGTGTTCCCGAGGCGGTAGGTGTGGTGGTGGGAGAGGAAGCGTGATTCAGGGTGAGCACATCAGCCTGGGAACCAGAAGGTCAAGCTCATCTCTGCCTCTATTATTTTATTTTTTTTTGGTCTTGGCTTCCCATCACTGCCCTCGTTTCCCGGCTGGGAAACGCAGCTCTTGCTCTTCCTCAGGGGGATGGATAAGCAGGCAGAGAACAGATAAAATAAAAAAAAATTACACCGTTTTCTGATGGTTACAATAACAAAAGCCCAAAGAGCAGTGAGCTTCCGCTGGAACGATGGGAAACAATACATCCACGAAGGTTTGATGGTGAATTTGACCTCCCCAAACCTCTGAGGAAGTGAGTGATCCCATTACAGGAGAGATTTCCGAGGGTGAATCAGGGAGGGAAGTGGCTTGGAGGGGAAGCCACCCCCAGTGACAAGGCAGGAGGGCTGTGATAGCTACCATTAAGCACCAGTGTGTGCCGTTCCCAGCAAGAACTGGGATCTCTGAGGCTCCCCACAGCTTGGTGGTGGCTCTCCAGGTCCATGAGGGTTCCTCACCCCCTGCCCCCCAGCTGCATTGAGCTGCATAAGGTTTCCGAGCCCCTCCAGGGCTGACCAAGAAGCCAGGACCTGCCCTAAGGTCCATAGTGGGCTTTGTCAGTGGGACTGGGAGGTGGATGTGCACTTACTGGGAGAGCTTGGGATGTGGAGGTGGGGTGGGTGGGGACACTACTGGGTGCAGCCACCACCAGTGACGAGGGTAAAGCCAATAGCTGTGACAGAGCTCAGGCAGCAGCTCCACAGCATCCTTGGCTGGCTCCAGCACAGGGACATGGGGGATCTTCATCTCACAGGCTTTGGAAAGTGGAGCTGGACCCCTGTTCAGAGGTTAAGCAAAGGCTTTTACGTGTTTTCTTTTAAATTCAAACCTTCAAGAAAGCTTTTATCAAGTTATTTTATTTGGGGAGTGAATGATACTTTTTGGTGGTGGTGGTGGTTTTTAATGATGGAGAAAAAGAAACCTGAAGCCCAAAAAACATTGGCTTTGTCCCTCAGCTGAGGACACTGGAACAGCCCCATTTCTTCATGACACAGAGATCTCCTCTGGGATAAGGATGTCTCAGCCGCATTGGGGAACCTCTCGGAATGAGTTTGGGATTCCTGGGGCTTTGTGAAACATTCATTAAGGCTCAGGGGCAGGTGTGAAGACTCACAAACAAAAGAGAAAGTGAAGCCAAGCTGCTCCTACAGGCCTGCCAGCTGGTTTCTCTGCTGCTCCCTCCTGCTGTCCAGCTTCAGTCTAAAGTTACTGAAGCCTCTTCTGGTTTTCTTTATTTTGCCGGCTGCGAGTAGCAGGAGGTAATTAGAACCCAGCAGAAAAAGCCAAAGGCTGAGGAGTAATGGCTACCCCTAGGAATAAAAATAATCTTTCCCTGCAGTTCCCTGGAGGTAAGAACGCATCCAACCGGTTGGCGAAGTAGCCAAGGATGCACCGAGGACTTTTCAAGGAAGGCATTTCCTCATTTGGGAGGGGTCAGCTCGAAGAGGAAGAGAAAGCCTTGTTCTGAGGGGGGGAAAAAAAACCCAACAACCACAACAAAAAGCACAAACAAAAACAAAACACACAAGAAAAGGGTGTGTTCTCTTGGAAGAGTTTGGCTCCATCCAGTCTAAGAACCCTCCTCACCTCAGGGGAAAAGATATTTATGGTTTGGGAGTCAACATCATGATGATGAAGACTCCTCTGTCTTTTCCTCGACGTGACGCAGGGATTAGCGGGAAGCGAGACCCTGGGCAGGTGGAGGGTTGCACACAAGAAGTGATGAATTAAAGGCTTCCTCTCAGATCTAAGATCCACATCTAAGGGAGCATCCGTATCCACACTCATGGTGACTTTAGAGATCACTGTGCTAAATCATAGAATCATTTAGCTTGGAAAAGACCCTTAAGATCATTGAGTCCAACCTTACTCTGCCAAGTCCACCACTAAGCCATGTCCCTCACCACCACATCTACCCGTCTTTTAAGTACCTCCAGGGATGGCGACTCAACCACTTCCCTGGGCNAAACTCAATCCCTAACTGCCAGCAGGTGAGTTTGTGCTGGTAGCCCATGTTGTAGTGTGTGAACAGGAATAAGTATAGGATGAAAATTTGTACAAAACAGGTATTTATCCACCATAACAGATGATTAAGGGATTGGAGCATCTCTCTCATGAGGAAAGGCTGAGAGAGCTGGGACCCTTTAGCCTAGAGAAGCGAAGGCCGAGGGGAGACCTTATATATGCTTCTAAGTATCTGAAGGGTGGGATGAAGGAGGATGGAGCCAGGCTCTTCTCAGTGGTCCCCAGTGACAGGACAAGGAGCAATGGGCACAAGCTGGAACATAGGAAGTTCCATTCAAACATGAGAAAAAACTTACTTCAGGCGAGGGTGGCAGAGCCCTGGAACAAGCTGCCCTGGGAGAGTGTGGAGATCCCTTCTCTGGAGACATTCAAGCCCCACCTGGATGCATTCCTGAGTGATGTGCTCTGGGCAATCCTGCTTCAGCAGGGGAGTTGGACTACATGATCTCTAGAGGTCCCTTCCAACTCTGACAATTCCATGACTCTGTGATAACTCACCCATCAGCTGGTGGCCAAGTGCTGCTAAATGAAAGGCCAAGGGGATGGTGTCACAGGCAGAGTGATTTAACAAAATTATTAGTGAATGTGACAGCGTTTGAGATTTGAGGGCAAGGTATACTTGACTATTTACTGCACGGAGGACAGGGACAGACAGAACCATCAGGGAGACCCTTCTGTTGAGCCCCGAGGTTCAGAAAGGACCCTGCCTTTGCTTTCTAAACACCTTCTCAGGGAGGGCTCCAGGTGTGGATCCAACCCTGGTCCCAGACTTGGTCATCAGGTTCTGTCTAAAGAACTATACATCCACAATCAATCCTTTAAATCACTCCTCTAAGAGTTCATCATTGAGCAGTCAATTAGTCACTTAATGAGGATTTGTTGTGACAAGGAATCTTTCACCCTTGAGGAGCGGAGCCTTAGGCCAATGCCCCTGCTGGCTGATGGCCACTGCCATGCAGGAGAGCTCTAAGGGCCCTTGGGCTGCCCACTAATTATAGAGTGAGATAATTGGCCTACAGTCATATTTGCATGGGAGCGGAGTATCCAGGTCCCCACCGCAGACAGTGTTTTGGCCGCATGTCCAGCCATCCCCCAGAGTCCTGGTGCAACTCATCACAGCTCCCACGGGTGGGCATGGCTTGAGCAGGAGCTGGGGGAGAAGGGGAGCAAGCGGGGAGAGCACGCAGCCACAGATGGCAGAACTGCTCTACTGCCATGCTCCTCTCCTGCTGGTGGAGCAGACCCCTGCTGTCCCTCTGCGTCACCCAGCCTCTTCCCACAAACCCCGAGATACCACCCCTCAAACCAGCCTCTGCCCCACCATGGCCAACATAGCTGTGGCCAGTGTGGCTCCAGCAGGGATGTAAGCTCAGAACCTCGCAGTCTTTGTTGGAGACATGGACAGTGGGATAGAAAACACCCTCAGCAAGTTTGCCAATGACACCGAGCTCAGTGGCACAGTTGACAATGCTGGAGGGAAGGGATGCCATCCAGAGGGACCTGGACAGACTTGAGAGGTGGGCTAATGCAAATGGCATGAAGCTCAACCAAGCCAAGTGCAGAGTCCTGCACCTGGGACGTGGCAATCCCAGGCACAAATACAGGTTGGGCAGAGAATGGCTGGAGAGCAGCCCTGAGGAGAAGGACTTGGGAGTACTTGTGGATGAGAAGCTCAACATGAGCCGGAAGTGCGCGCTGGCAGCCCAGAAAGCCAACCCCATCCTGGGCTGCATCAAAAGAAGCTTGAGCAGCAGGTCACGGGAGGTGATTCTCCCCCTCTACTCTGCGCTTGTGAGACCCNACCTCCTCTGGTGGGAGGTGTCCCTGCCCATGGCAGGGGGGTTGGAACTTGATGATCTTTAAGGTCCCTTCCAACTCTAAACATTCTATGATGCTAAATATGACAGATGAAGCCAGGCCACTTGCTGTCAGATCCTTAGAGGAAAAGAGAAGTGACATTTAGAGGCTGAGTGTGTTTAAGGAAGGTAAGCAGCCTTTCCAGTTTTTCCACTCACTTCATGTTCACCCTCCCCATCTTTCAGCGCTGACTTATTAAAGACACCGGAACACCTTGGTCAGGGTCCAAACCATCATGTACAAGGGAGAGTTGTGTGTGCCACAGGGGCATGGGATACACCTGAAAATTTAAATGTCAGGGCTGGGCTCGGTGGCTGCCTCCAGAGCAATCTCATGGCCCTACCACTTTTGGGCTGCACCACCCTGGGCTCCTGCTCTGCTAGGAACAGCCACGACAAGCCCCACCAGGCAGCTGAAGAACATGGGCTGTGACTTTTACCTCAGTGGGTTCAGGTACAAAATGGTTTGAGTTGACCCATGAGCACCATAAATTACAGCCCTTCCCTTCACGACTCCAGCAGCAGAGACAACCAGCCCCAGCTGCTGGGCTAAAACTACCCTCTACCTTCAGCCTCATGCCTTCCCTCAGCAGGGATGGCTCATGCTTTCTCAGGCTGTTTATTTTTAAGGGAGAACCCAAATTTATTCGCTTTATTTATAAAACAAGCACAGGAGGAGTCAAAAACATGAAAAGCTGCGGCCACTTGAAAGGCTGGTGGTAACGGGACAGCTGTGAGAGGTTTTACCCCACAGCAAAGGTGAGGCCCCGTAACTTCGTTCAAGTTTCATTAGAGATGGAGCCAAGTTAAGTTCTCTCACTCCGGCTCCAAGCTGGAGGTGGACACACTTATGAGGCCACCTGCTCTGGCCTGGCTGAGACACAGAGCCAAGCCCTGAGGCAGCCCTGGAAAGCACTGTGGCAGGCTGCTAGACCTGCTGGTGCTTTTGGCCACCATCACCATCCCCCCTTTGTGATAAAAAAGTAGCTCATGCAAATGGGAGCTATTTTTTTTCTGGAGTGATTTCCATTTTATCTTTTATTATTTGCGCAAATGGTCAACAACACCTGAAGAAAAAAACTTTAAAAATCCACCTTCAAAACCTTAGAATTGGTTCAAACGTTCCTCCCAGGCATGAACTGGGTGGTGGTGCCACCCTCCAGCCTGAATGCAGAGTTAGGGGCTGAAGCCACCAACTGCAGTCCTTGCCCGAGGCAGTCTGAGTAAAAAGCAGCCACTCGTTCCTGAGTATCTGCTCCTCTGAGGTCTTTGTCATCATCTTCAGCCTGGAGAAGCAAAGGCTCCAAGAAGATCTTATAGCAGCCTTCCAGTATCTGAAGGGAGCTCCAGGAGAGCTGGGGAGGGACTCTTTGTCAGGAAGTTTAGTGACAGGACAAGGGGTAACGGTTTTAAATTGGAAGAGGGGAGATTTGGATTAGATATTAGGAAGAAATTCTTTACTGGGAGGGTGGTGAGGCACTGGAACAGGTTGCCCAGAGAAACTGTGGGTGCCCCATCCCTGGAAATGTTCAAGGCCAGGCTGGACGGGGCTTTGAGCAACCTGCTGTGGTGGGAGGTGTCCCTGCCCATGGCAGGGGGGTTGGAACTTGATGATCTTTAAGGTCCCTTCCAACTCCAACCATTCTATGATTCTATGATCATTATTATCAATGGTTGTTAGTTTTGGCTCTAAACCCTTCCCTGCTTCAAGTGGGACAAGTCTCAGCACATGATGATTTAGCTGCCACCATTTCACTGGGAAACCCTCTTCTCCGTAGCAGCAGTAACTGCAGTAGCACACGCCAGAGTCAACGCTACTCCCTCAACAGTCTCAGGAAGGACAAGGAGGAACATTTTCTGAAGGGGAAACTTTGTCCCGTGCAAGAATAAAGACATCTACCCTCAGCAGCATCACACACACCCATAGTAACACCCACGGAAACGCTGAGAGAACTATTCTTTCATGGATCTAACATTCCTCTTGGAAAAACCATTTTAATATTGCAAAATATTAAATGAGGAGGGGGGACTTTTGCCAACTTCAGACACTGTTCAGGATGAACTTCATTCCTGCCACGACGCCGCTCACAGATCCTGAAGCCCAGCAGTGAGAATCCACATCTCTTGACAGAAGACACGTATAACCCTCCTTTTCTGGTTTGGGTTTTATTTTCTCCTCCCTCACTCTCGGTGTGCCAAGACTGAGCTCTGCTCACACACACACATCCACAGTTGCCAAAATTGATATTAAATTGATATTCACCTCTAAATAAAGCCCCTTCCCTCCTCCAGGAAAGGTGCATGCTGCTGGGTGACAAAGAACAAAATTCCAGCTCCCATCTGCCATTGGTAGGTTGGTTTTAGCCCAGTTTAATAGATGATTTATCAGATTTGTGCAAGACAGTTACCTCTAACACAAGGGGAAAAACAAAATAATAATAAAATCACGACAATATATACACACAAAAACAAGATACACAAAATAGAGCTAAGTTTATATACAGGTAATTAGCAGCTAGACTCTTAACTTCATTTAGTACATGGCTTTACTTACTACAGTTTTAGGCACAGAGAAGAATTAACCAGTAGGATAATTGCTATAATGAAGGGCCACAATGAAATACCTCGTTCCAAATCCTCACTGGGCAGAAACTGGTTTATCTGACACAGATACAACTCTCCCTTCCCACCAGCTGAGGACGCAGCCCTGCACAAAGGATGAAAGAAGATGATCCAGCTAATCCAGCATACCACAACTTTATACTTTAGACATTAAACATCTAATTCATCTTTTTTTTAATAGGGTAATGTTAGAGCTACTGAACAGGACTGAATTTCAATTAAATAACTAGCATTGGGGTTTTTTGTTGGTTTTTTTCCTTCTCCCCCTCCTGCTTGCTTATCGAGGACTCGCAGCTGTAAACAACTCGAAGAGCTGGCAAGAAATGATTAGATGTGACGATTGCTTTGTACATACTGCACATTCATCATGAAGAATTTGCTTCAGCAGGATTTAAAAGCGCAAAGGTCATGAAATATTTAAATTCCCATAGCAGGTTATGGTAATAAATTACGATGCATCACCCATATGTGGGACTCCATCCCAGGCTGCAGCCAGGCAGGTGCTCGGATGTAAGTTTATGGCCTTCCTTGTCTTTCTGATTTAGGATACGGACTCAAGAGCCCAGCAAAACAAGCATGAGCTTTACTCACAGCACACAAGCAGCCTTTTTTTGTTCCAGAGGCACTTCTCACACGTGATTATGCACGCCCAAGTGCTTCTCCAGCCCCAGGAATGGCCACATATTTTAATTACTGATTGCTCGTGTACAGCGCGCCTGGCACAGCGAGCGACAGGATCGCTTACCCCGTGAAAAGGCTGAAAAGAACAACTGCAGAACAGAACCAGCCAGATCCCATAACGACACCATTAAAAATTTAAGCAGCAAGCAGATAATTAAAAAAAAACAACAACCAACCAAACACAAAACCACACAACAACAACAAAAAATTTAACTTATGAGGCAGGTTAAAAATGACGCAAAGATTTTTGCTTCACGACAGCTTCATGTACAAGTACAGCTCAGCAAGTCTGAAATACTTTTATCACAAGAACTTACAAACTTGTTTATCACAGTTATGTCAGAGCTCCCCACCGAAGGGTGTGTCGGTTTCTATTATAGCCACTCCCCTCCTCCTCTCCAAGGGTTATTACTCAGCCACTTGGGAAAAAAAGAGGGGGTTGCTCCAGGCTTTAGAAAGTGCAGAGAATAAGTGAGTTTTTCCCTTTAGAAAAAAAAAAACCAAACCAAAACCCAACAGAACACTGAGAACTCTTAAACATGCAGGAATAACAAGTAATTTAGAGGGTTTGGAGTTTGGCATTTCATTTCAAAATGGCTATTCTGGATGTTTTCAGGTGTACAAAAAAGGGAAGGGAGTTCTAATGTGGAAGAGCAGCTTTGCCATATTAAAAAAAAAAAATCATAGAGCCACACAAATATACTTTGAGATCATTTTTACAAGTGTGTCTGTTGAATAAAGGCAAAATAATGCCAGCTTGGACCATCAGGGAGTGATGTGCTCCTACACACAGTGCTCTCCTGTAACTCCACTTCTCCTGCAGGAATTTTGGCTGTAACTTCTGTTATGCATTGGCAGGGCAGAACCAACTAAGGCTGTGAACCGAGGATTCTCAGGGCTGTCAAAACTACAGGAAGATGAAACGACAGTTTTTAGAAGTAACAGAACTTACAACTACTCAGTGTAGTACAGATACTGTTCAGAAAGTAACAGTTTCTTCACAGGAACCTTAACTTGTAAGACTTTTGACATAAGGTTCTAGCATTTGGTACAAAGTTGACTTGTTTCTATGGCTTCTCTGCTACATGGTCATCACAGCGGGGTCACAGATTGTCAGGAGACTCTTTGGCTGTCAGTGCGAAAACTGGCACGTGGTGCATAACCTTGAGGCTTCCCCGGTGCCTTTCACGGGACAGGTAGGTTGCTGGAGTGTGACCAAGAAGCAGGTGGCTGGGAAGAAAGGCAAGACTCCAAGTGAAGCAGCAGAGCGAGGCAGTCACCCACTTGGAGCTGGGACGTTCAAAGAGAAAGGTCAAACCAGAACCCACCCTCTGTGCAGTCATGAGTTGAGTGGGGACAGAGCAAGGAAGGAGAAGACTCCACCACTGGCAGGGGATGAAGCCAAGCCAGATAATACAGACAACAAAAAGCGTGTCACAATGGTCAGAAATTTCAGTTTTGACATTATCTTGAGCTCCCACGAGCATACACACATGGGCAAGACAAACAGAGCTCTCGTTTTTGGCTTCAGAAAGAGCAAAAGGCAGATTTCACCATTCGGTTTGCTATGTACAACAATACTGCTCTGTACACTTCATTGACAAGATGCTGCCTGCTAGAGTTCAGCATTACTTAAATAAAATTCCTCTTAGTCACAAAGAGCAACAGATGAGAGCATCCCTGCAGGAAGGAGAGCTGAAACCCACCACTGGCCATGACCACACGTTGTGCCAGTCCTTCTGAGATGAACACTAGAGGTCATTCCGCAGCATCTAGTACCCCCTTTGCTTGCAGAAATAGAGAACTTCCCCTTTCCTCTTCCAGTTTGTTTGATCCCAATCCTGTTGGGACAGTTCTAGCACAAAGCCATGCCACAACTTCCCCCCAGCTGCCAAAACATTCCCATCCAAATTAAGCAGTCTCCTTCAGTAGACCCAGTTTCCGAAGTGCCTCTCTCCTCGCTTCTTCTGTTGAGCCACGTCCAGAAAACTTGACCGTTACCCCTTGGGATCGAAATCCTGAAGGTCTCGGCAGTGAACCTGACCTCTTCCTCATATCCAGGTTTAGACTAGCTTGTTTGTAATCATTAAAACTTTTTGGTGTGTTCTGCTGAGCGCTGCTGACCCTATTGGCAGCAACAGCTACCTCTGGTTTGATTGTTACAGTTTTGCCCATAGGAAGGAAAGGGCTGGGCTCACTTTTTAAGATCTCGTGGATGTTTTGATATCCATTGGGAACAGCATCTGCTTGTTTGGGCTGCACATCAAGCTGCTGAGTGCTTGGGGCACGGTCCACTTGGTCCTGAGCTGGCTTTCCCTTAACTAGGCCAAGTTTTGTCAGGGCCTCGTATCGTGTTTGCTCAGAGGACAGATCCCTTAAGGAAGAACTCCTGTTACGTGACACGAAATCATTCCTGTGCAGCTTCTCCTCCAGATCAGGTGCCAGAAAAGCTCCTCCACTGATGTTGGCCAGCACCTGAGCTTTCCTCTCCTGGACGTTAACGGCTGCTTTGGAAATAGTCTCATTGAATTCTTTGCCACTGACATTTGTTATGTTGATGTTGCTCGGGAACCGGGGCAGTTTGGGCACAGGCGCAGTTTGGTGCTTCAGAGCTGCAGAGTAATTACCGTTGGCTACTGGGGTTTTCTTCCTGTCCAAATTCCCTTCCGTGAGGGCGCTGGGGAAGCGTGCCCTACTCTCCATCTGCTGCTCAGACATCTTCTGGGCTATGATGAGTGGGGTGGGGATAGAGCGAAGCAATTTTGGGTGCTGCACTGGAGGAGGTGGTGGAGGAGGAAGGGGAAGCGTCTCAGACATCGATGGTGGTGGTACTGGAGGGCACGGGGGAAGATCAGCAGGTACAGGTACAGCTTGCTTGGGGCTCTCAGCTCTCCAGGCAGCATCTGACACTTAAAAGACAAAGCAGCAATAACGTCAGAATACAACACAATGAGCAGAATACAAGGCTTTCTTTCACCTAGGATTAGCAGGCGTCAGTATTCCCCTACCCTGAACTTCCTAACTCAAACTCAGCCCATGTTGCCAGAAGAAACTAACTGAACTCCCAGCAATGACATCTTGTAGGCATCTTGTAGTCCAAATCACCACATAAACAATGCATTCACTAGGAGATCCTTCTGCCATTCATTCAACTTTTACTGAGTTTCAGTAGCTGCCTTTTCTGTAAGAGTTTTGCAATTTTTATTTATCGTAACAGCCAGGAGAAGATACATTACAACCCACTGTATGTGCCAGCTCATAAATCCATTCTTTGAAAACAGAGAGAGGAAACTCTATAGGGTGAAAACACAATATGCCACGCACTACCTTATTGACAGGATCATGTGCCTTTCAGTCCCACATGAAGTAACACTACAAACACTCTGCAAAACTCTTAGAGAAAGTCATAAGAGGTCTCAGAGAGAAGCAGAGCGTGAATACACGGATGAGCACATGTCTGCCTCGCTGTGATGACTCTGCATAATACTCAGTTCTGTTACAACTCAGTCACCCAGGGACTGAGATAGCAATCCAACAACTTAATCATATGCATGACCCCCATGAGAAAAAAAGAAACAAAAATAGTTATAGTAACAGCAAGAATTTCAGAAATCCCAAGTCTATCACAGTCCTTAGAGCTCCTGATGTGTAACAGATTGATGCTGACACAGTAAGGAAGGTATGGAATTTCTTTAGCTGTTTCTAGTGAGAACTGGAGCATGCCAGGGCTAGGTCAAAGGGAAAACCACACTTTCAAGCAAGACTGCTACCTGGTTCTGCATCTCTGCTAGGAGGGCCTTCATGGTCACTGCTCTCGGGTGTTGACTGTACTAAGTCGATGATATCTTCAGTCTCTGAGTGACTGGATACATTTTCTTCCGTTGACCTTGGAGACTGACAGTGGATGCCACTGTCACGTTGGACAGGCTCCTCCAAGTCATCTTCTAAGGCATCTATGGTTTCCTCAAAGAACATGAGGACATCCTGCTCTTCGTGAGTTAAGTGCTTCAGGCTCTCATCAGCCTATGAGGAAGAAAAGAAAGAAAAAAGAAAAAACCTAGAAAGATTAACACTCTAAAGGTGAGTACACTGATAGCAAACACAGCACCCCTTTTTAAAGGCTGAAAGAGACAGCAGAAGCACCTCCTGCTTGTTTCATCCCTTCCCAGAAAGGCAGGCAGCCACTGCAATGCAGAAGAGAGAAAAAAACCAACAAAACAAACAAATGAAAAACCACAAAACAAACAAGCCAGGAGTTTACAATACATTAGTTTTGACCAAAGAACAGCAACTGGTATTTCATCCTTTGAAATACCTAACTTTAGCTCAGCAGCCAAGTGTCCATTTGAGATGGAAAGAACAAATTGCTTTTTGGTCTGCTTTTATGATCTTTTAGCAAACGGCATCCCACACCTGTGCCTTTACTAGGATTAAGATGCTTCTTCAGGCTCTAAACCGGAGTAGACTGTTTCACAGTTGCTGTGTCAGGTTTGGGGCCAAGGCTTGGGAGCAGCATGGGAGGGACAGGGGACATTCAGGACAGTCCAATGAAGGGGTTGATCCCCTTTTTGCTCTAGAACAGGGTGAGACTTTGCTCCTAGAGGCAGAGCTGGAGCTGAAATCCGGCTCTACCTCTGCAATCTCTGAGTTAACTGGAGTTACACAGTAGATTACAAAGAAACAGTGTGGGAGAGGATTTCTGAAGCTTTTTACCTTTGAGTTACAGAAAGGAAAAATTTAGAATAAATACGAAGATGTGTTCTCCAGCAGGAAAATGCCTTGGGCTATTTTCTCCAGCAGGAAATAATCCCACAGACCACAGAAGTGATAAATAATCACTTGAATTATTCAGTCTTCATTTTCTGTGAGTCACTGTTCTTCATTAACTTGATTAACACAACATCACAATGAGAAGCTAGGCAGCAACACACAAGCTCTTCTCCCACCACTTATACCCTGGGAAACCATTCACTTTTCCAGAAGCTTGGAGGTGACAAAATTAGGAAAGGCACTACATTAAGACAATGGATACAGGAAAGATATTTCCCAAGAGGGCTGTGTAAGTTATGGAATGTAACTAAGTATTGTGGAAGATTAAGTGATGTTTTCCCTCTTCTGGATTGAATTTCTCTCCCACCAGGCATATACTGGAAACTTCGCCATCAGTAACTTGAAGTTTTGTTTCTCATCTCTCCTTTTCAATTCTCTGAGGACATCCGACTGTGGGTGCAGGTAAAGCAACGAGGCTACTTCTCAATGGTGCACCAGGGGAATTCAGGTAAATAAAGATACACAGTGCAAATATCCAAGAGGTAGACACGTTCTTGCTGGGGCAGCACAACTTGCTTCAAACTCACCGTGCCTGTTCAGATCATCTTAGGTTCTCATATCTTAACGTAATGTATGTGCCTAACAATCCAACACTCCTTGTGCAAACAAAGCTTTCATCCCTGTCCCCAGCATTAAAAATAAGAACAATATACCTCTGTGGAAAATTAATGCCTATAGATTAAGAACTATGAAGTGCTGCATTGTACCAAGTGGCAGGTAAGTCTCTAAGGACTCAACACCTTACAAATGAGAAAATAAATGCTTCAGGGCTCTTAGTTGCCTTCTCCTGTGTAGCCTGTTTTTATTCCCTGTAAATAAATGAATGAAAAGCAAAAGACAGTAGCCTTTCAGCCACTCTTACTCAGCCACTTTAGGGCAGGTTTGCTTATCTGTGGCTGCAATCATGTGAACACAGCAGCATTCAGTCACAGCCAGCAGAGTTTTCTGTTAAACCAGAAGACTGAAGCCTCACAAGGAAACAAAGTTGGTTTCAACAAGAGACTCATGATAGGTTGGATGGGGCTTTGAGCAACCTGCTCTAGGGAGAGGTGTCCCTGCCCATGGCAGGGGGGTTGGAACTTGATGATCTTTAAGGTCCCTTCCAACTCTAACCATTCTATGGTTCTATGATACAGCTGCATTTCTGGAGATTCAGATTTGTCATCATGAGGGTGAACAGTTTGATGGCTGGGAAAGACACACAGAGGTGTGGGTACTTGTAATTTCACCTTACCACCCTTAGGGCACTGACAGAATAAGTTAATTTATACCAATTTGCAGCAAAACTGCTACAAGAGCTTAAATTTGGATGCCATTTACAATTGCCTATTTAAAGGCCTCACTTCAAAGGCTGACGTATTCCACAGCTCTCACCCACCACATGGCAGAGCTCGGTTTTCAAAGGCCAAGGAAAGTTTTACAGCTGCACTTGAAGTGAGAGACAGACAAGCCTTCCTTCTCTTTTTTTTTTTTTCCTTTCTTAATGGATGTTGCAATCTCCTTCCTTCCCCACCCAAATACTCATAAGGCTGCTATGTCTAGTAGGCAAGAGAATGACAGGAAAGGAGCCGTTGTTAGGTAGGCTCTGGCTGGAGCTGAACAAGGCTTGGAGGAGCTTTTGTTGTGGGTGAGCTCATTGCAAGAGCCAGACTTCCGCAGGCAAAGGGAAAAAATGGGCTTGTGTTTAAGAAGTTCATAGTGGCAGCACAGCCAGACCGTGGCATGGTATAGAAATACTTGCACCACACTGTTCATTTTAAACATTGAAAGCCCCCACATGAGCTTAATTCACTCAGTCAAGAGTTTAGCAAAACAGCATGTGAATTGAAGCCAGACTTTCAGAAGCTCTTCCTTCTATCCATTTTTGTGCTACAAGACTGAGTGCTTTTCCATACCAGGTCAGATGTGCAGGAGGGTGGATCATCAGAGCTCTGCCTGACTTACCATCCTCATGGATCTTATCAAAGTGAGCAGTTTCCTGTTAGGTGAGGAATGTGAAGTGACAAATCCCCCTTTTGCAAACCCATATAGTAACCGGCACATCTAGATTTAAAAAGGCCAACCTCATCTCAGGTAGCACTTTGATTTCTTTCCTCATGCTGTTTTCCTTCAAGATGACCAATGGCATATTACCTCAGTAGGAAAAAAAAAAAAAGGAAAAAAGAATAAAAAAAAGAGATAGCAGCTCTAGATATTAGGCAGCATTATGGCAGGACACCATACTGGGATGTAAGGCATCCAGCCCGGCTAGAAACTCCCTCAGCCAGCCGTGTTTCAGTTTGCAAGACAAGGAAAAAAATCCCATTTTAGACACAGAAGCACAGTGAAGATAAACCTACTTAAACTGGTCAAACCAAAGGAGTGCAGAGACATAAGGCAAGCAGTGACTTGCTTTACTACTGGTCTGAAAACCGTGGCGTGTTATTAATTGCCCACCTATATTACTTATATGTACTGGAAGAGTTCTTTCTGGGCTGGTTTTCCAGGCCTCCTGTCTCCTTTAACCTGAGTTTTTAACAGTAAAAGCAGAGTCTTTTCAGTACTTGAGTTATTCCTCTCACACTTTCCAGCAGCTCCCTACACATGGTACACAAAACTACACCTGCACCTAACGCTACCAAGTTTAAAGCTACTGTAAAAAACAGATTAAATTTGAAACTTGAAAATTGTACCTTAGCTGAGGATTAAAGAGACTGCTTGGACAGAAGAAACTTTGCATGCAAACAGCTGAAATAACTCAGTCTACTCAGCTGACATTAATATTTTAGATCCCTGAGCAGCCAAACATTTCCTGCTTATACCAAACAGGAAAGAGTTTGTTATGACAGTATTTGGTATAAAAGAGAAAAAAAAGAAACAGGAGAAAAAAAAAGAAAAGAGAATCTGTTTCATAGAAAAGATCCAAAACAGTGACTTAATATCAGAGGTCCACAATTTTTCACGTGGATCTGAAGAAAATCTTAGCATCACATCCAGACTTAGAATCCTACAACCAGCACAGCTTCAGCAGAAACAGAACAGCAGGGGAAACCCCAAGACATCTACAGTGGTTAAAATAAACAAACAAATAATCATTCTTCTGAAAACTGCTAGAGAACTAAACTTCAGCTAGCAAAATACCAGGAGAACACCTGATTTATCAGTCACTTGATGGTGCCAAAGAATTCATAGAATCGTAGAATGGTTAGAGTTGGAAGGGGCCTTAAAGATCATCAAGTTCCAACCCCCCTGCCCTGGGTAGGGACACCTCTCCTTACAGCAGGTTACTCAAATTACTAGGCACAGTTCCATGGGAGAGAAGTGACTGGATGCTTCTCCACAAAACCATAAGGGGAGTGAACTATTCTAATATGTAGTGGAAAGAGACTGATGTAGCACCACTTAAGCCTTAGCGTGTTAAGTACAAGGCAGGCTGTTCTACTAGGAAAAAGAAAGGGCAGGAATAAAAAAAGCCCTGAATGCAGGAACAGCATCAGAACAGGTACAAAAGCTTCAGCACAGAAGAAAAAGCCAAGTGCCCCTTGGTATTTATATTTTATGGAAAAGAAAAAGAGAATGAATCCTACCCCTGCATTGCTTAAGTTGGAAGCAAGTGAATTACAGATAAGAACAAGAACTACCACTTGGGATCAGACCAACAAGTCCCTTGAGCTCAGCAGCCTGTCTTCAGCCACCAGCAACACATAGGACGGGGGAACGGGGTTGGGAAGAGCATTGCTGTAAACTGGATGGATTTGAATGTTTCTTCCCTACATTCTTCCAGTTTCCAGCAATACATGGTTTAAGGACTTCCCAGTTGCATCCGCATCTATGTACTTAATAGCCCTTAATGAGCTTTTCTAGCAAGAATTCATCTTATTGTTTAAGCCCATTTAAATGGCTGGCATTCACAACATTCTGTGGCAATGAGTTCCATGGTTTAATTGTGTGCTGTGTCAAAAAGTACTTCCTTTACGAGACACTATCTAATGATTTTGATAATACCACCTCATTTGGTGAAGACAACTGTAATACTGAATGTTATTTTCTTCAGTTTATTAGCATAATAGTACCTGTGTGCTTCATAATAGTTAGCAAAGCATATAATCAATAGGTCATAAGCGAGGAAACAAATTATCTAGAAGTATTTAAAAAATAAACCAGACGAACTGAAGTCATAAACTGATCAAATTACTCCTCACCTATTTTTAAAAGAGCACATTAAAGCAATGCAAGGCCTACTTGAATTCTGAAGATATCTCTTTGGTCAAAGTTAGTCTGATCACCTTACAATTTCTTCTTCCCTTAAATTTCTATGTTAGAACAACATTTGAGAAAAAACAGGAGATGTTTCAGGCAAAAACCACTAAACACTTTTTATAAAATTGAAATAATTTCACCCCAATCTCAGTTTTCATGAGAGGTTTACTGACTTGGCCAACGGGCATAAGCATGAGGTGTGGTAAAGCCTTGACTTGAAGGCTTTATTATGTAGTTCCCCAAAAATGCACTCAGAGCTGAACAAGGAAACTGTACCTAGATGACGTTACTGAAGGCACCTCTGGAACTGGAATCACAGGGGAGAGACTGTTAGTTTTGAGAAATGGCATGAGATATAGTAAATTGTATAATGAAACAAGACAAGTCCTGAGCAGATTTAGCCCTACACCTCTATTACCTGATGCTTCACGAAGTGAATTGTCTGCTGTTGCTAGTATCTGCTGATGCCCTTACACTGGAAGAACTGGGGAGGCCAGAATGAGACCTTCATGACCCATAAGTGGGCTGGTAATCCACAAGATTAAACTCTGTTCAAAATCACATGAATATAGAGTGATGAACAATGTCTAAGCAGCAAGACACAAGGAGTTGCAGGTCAGTTTAAGTGCTGTAAAGAGAGGGCTGTTCAGGTACACAAATGTCGTTCCGGGATTTATTAACCAGGGTGATGAAATAACAGCACATCCTCATTTGGAACACAGAGTTCAGATTCAGCCACTGAACTTTGGAAAGGATGCAGCCAAACTGGGCTGGGTCCAGAACAAAAGTGAGGAGTGCTGAGAGTTTGGCTACACCCAAAGGCTGGAAGAATAGAGAACGTTATGTTTTAAATTGGGGAAGGTTATGTTTTACGGGGCGGGAGGCAGACGCAGCTCTGATTGTATTTTAATACATAAAATGCTGACCACTGTGTGCACTGAAGGCAAGACAAGTGAAAACAGGCTTGAGAAAGAAAGCAGTGCTATACAAAGAAACTGCTTTGGAAGTTCAGTGAGGGCCAGAGAACACACTTGCCCACCTGCTGGAATAATCTCTACCAATGATGCAGTTTCGAGATCCTGAAGGCAATTTGTGCTCTATGCTCATTCTCACCAGCACATTTTACAGCAAGGTCATTTCTTGTTAGGAGTCAGGCTCTTCACCTTAGATCTACACTCATAGCCCAAAGCAAGCAGACTTCAAGCCCCTCTTCCTCTCAGCTTCTTGCCCTGCTGGTAGGAACAACGGCTTTTTTTTTTTTTTTCCCTAAGACATACTGCTTCCAAGTCACACTAATATCAGTTTAAAGTGGATGAAGCATAGAAGAAGCATAGCATAGCACTCTCTACACTCTGTAAAGAATGGCTTCCACCAGCCAAAAAGACAGCTGTATTCATGGAAAGTATTAGACAGTCATAAAAATTCTTCTCCTTTTTTTGTGTATTGTTATTTGGAAAAGTATTTGGACATGGTGATAGCCCCTGTAGTCCGGTAAAGCCTGCAGAGTATCAGGATCAAAGGACAAAACCACCTTAATTTTATGAAAGGAGTCTCTTTTGGGACTTCCCCTTGAATGTACCTGAAGTGCAGCTCAGCATACCGAGATTCTGTGCACACAAACTGTGAGAGAAAGGGTGGCAGTAGGCTAACAGACACGCCATCTGTCCTTCTGCAGCACCTCCTAAAACCACACTGGAATCCCAGAACCTTTTCAGAGAGTCTGGGGCAAAAAGACAGTAACACAGCACGCTTAGAAAGCCAGCTCTGTTGTGTTTGAATTATCTGAAAATTATAAAGGTCATAACGACTAATCTTTAGGCTCCAAGAGACATCATAACTACAAAATAACCAGGTCAACCCTGAGTCAAATGGCTGAGTGTGCGAAAAATAATAAGGCACCTCAAACTACTTGGAAGATACTTGATCTTCTTCTGTATGTAATGAATGTTCAAAGTGTCAGTTGTACTGTACGAGGTGTCTGTTAGTGACAAACCATTTTCAGTGACTGGGTATCAAGTCTTGTTAGAGCCATAGAGGAAGCTTGTTAAAAAGAATAAGCAAGGCAAGATGCCTTTAGAATCACAGCCATCTGCCAACTTAAACCACTTGAATAGCGACCAAAAGAGATAAACACTTGACCAAATTCTGGAGGTCACCACTGCTCCAAGAATAGTGATGAACTGTGGCATTAACCAAGGCAAAAATAAAATAAAATTAAAACAAAACAAAAAACACCAACAAACAACCCACAGCACAACCCTTCAGAGTAGTAAGAACACATTATCCCTCAAATCTGTCACCCAGTAAGACATGTTCAGATGCAGAAGGTAAGTACTGAAGTTGCACCAAGAGATCCCAAGGCCCTGACACAGGTTATTACTAGTGCAGTTCCAAGTAGTAGAGCTCCCTTTAGGTACAATCAGCACCTTCTGGCATGATTTTCGTAGGCAATACTATTGTCGTGGCATGTTACTCACCTAGCAACTAAAGCAGTTACTCATGGCTAAGAACAGATACACAGTACAATTACCGGAGTGAAGCACTAAAAAAAGAAGGATTGGCTTTAAGTAGCCAATCTGTGCTATTCGGTCAATGGAACAAGACAAATTGCTTCAAAAAAAAGCTGAGACCTAGTTTTATCTTTGAATTAAGTGNACTCCAGAGCTGGACACAGGACTCCAGGTGGGGTCTCACAAGCACAGAGTACCAGGGAGTGTCATTCAAGAATGAGTTTTAGAAGTCAGAATTGCCAAGCAGAACAGGATGGGTTTTTTTTTTACCCTCCCCTTTGGATAGTGCAACTGGTTCCACATATCAAGGGACACTTGTCTCATCCTTTTGCCAAGCATACATGTGGATACTGCCTTCATTAAAAAGAAACCAGAATGTATCTGCAAATTCACGTTCTCCTATATAAAGCCTTTCATGGTTACAAAAGTTGGTGTGAGAAGTAAATATCAAGGCAAACATTCCTCCCATCTAAATGTAGGCTCTTGCACTCTTCAGCTGCTGTGACAGATTTGGCAGCATAAACCCAGACCCAGGCATCTATCATTTATACAGAAAATTCTACTGCAGTCAAGACAGGACCATCAGAACCTTGCTTTCCCTTTAAAAAAATAAATTGGGCTTTAAAGACTGCAGTTGTCAAAGATTTATAATGAAAAGCACCATTGTGTAGCTAAGAAGCTGAGAAACCTGACAAAATTAAACTGAACTGACAACAGACGACTGGTAAGAATCACACACAGAGAATTTTAAGACCTTTCTGGCACATGGCAATTCATGTCCATCTCCTAGTCATTCCTAAACTGACAACCAGTTCCGCAGCAAGCAGTGCCAGCACCAACACAGAGAAGGCAGGAACAGCCAACAGTCAGCCACAGCAGCTCCAAACACCCGGCGCAGGCTAAAGACAGCCCAAGTGTTTGTCTGTATTATCACATCCCGAGGTTTGTTTGAATTCCACAGATGCAACACAAAGGTTATATTTAGTGACTAATGTAGTTTGAGAAGCTTAAGAGCCTTTTTTTTTTTGTAGGAAGAAGCCTGCAGCAGTAGAGGGATGTCATTAAAAAAAAAATAATAAAAACCCACAAAGACAACACTGCTATGCTTTTTCCTTTTACAAGGCCATTAAAAAAAAATAATTCAAAGTCAATCCTGACCTTCCTTGTTGTGTCTGTAGGCAAAGAGACCCAGAAAAGCAATAAATAAGGAATTGGTTAAGTTTGTAGTTGCTTCCGTTTCAGAGTTAAGAAGGTCTGGTGTGCCTGAAAAATCTGTCCATACTTTCCTTTTCTCTCAGAATTTAGGTCTAATAAGACATTACTTGTCCACACAAAGTTATCCACTGCCTCCCTCTCACCAGGTCATCAAAACTTCTGCATCTTCTGAACCTTTACAGCAAAACTACTGAAGCAAGAAGAACATGCTCCTAGACACCTGATCTAACAACTAGTTTTTCCTCTTATGAACTCCCTGATGCTTAGTGGACTGTTTAAGAAAAAAAAAGAAAAAAGAAAATCACACTTTTGATACACAATTAATACAAGCATATAGAAACAGAAATATTTGGAGAATATTGCTCTTTATCCTGAGGATTTCTACAGCCTGCTTCAGTGCTCAACAGATAGAAGGTATCTGTCAGTGGAACAATGCTGTTTTCTTCCATCAGATCACAACAAGATCTGAGCAGCACTAAAGACTCGAGTGCTATTTACACAATTACAAAATTGCCCAAAATTCCTTCGTATCAAGTTCAACATAGACCTCCCCCCCTCAAACTTAGAAGCTGAAATTATGCCTTTATTGAGAAGAGTTTCCATTCCTCAACCTGTTATTCCACACATGCTAGTTGTCTGCTTTATGAGACAGGCCACCTACTACACTGCTGGAAGAACAGTCATGGAAGGGGATCCGTGGCTCCAGAATTAAACTTGTCGGTACATGCTTCAGTTTCTTCATGTGCAAACTCAAACAAGACAAACTAAAGGCTTCGGGAATGTCTTTGGCTGATGCACAGGTCTGATGGGAATTGCCTAAGCCTGCATCCAGCTTCTACTCTGCCTATAAATTACTGCATTACGCAGTAAGAGGGGATTCCAATTCCAGCTGATGCATCATCACACGGGTTATCACATGGCAAGATCCAGTTAGAGTATGGGAATCTATGTCATCTTCTGACACAGCAGATCAGGATGAGACTCTACAAAACATACCGATTTATATATAGCCTCACTATTCAAATATTGGGTTTTTTTCCAAGCAACCCATCTCATGCCAGCTACTGCAGGTAAGAATAAAACCCATGGAAACACAATTGGCTACTAGTTTGATAACTTAGAAAAATGGAGTCAGAGTAAAACATAAAATTAACTTGTAATTCTGCATAAAATTAAGTCGTATTTCTTTGATGAAGTGCAACTCTCACTGTAATTCTTTAAGATCCTACCAGTTTTCCTATCGTAACCAACATACTGTAAATACCCGAGTCCAAATGAAGCACTTGGCTACTCTCTCAATCTCCTCCACCCTGACCCTTCACAGCTTTGTTCTAGAGCAGATCAGAAACAGTTAAGGGACTAAATTTAGTAATAGTAATGTTTTGCGTTTCAACCAGCAACACAAGCTGCTTTAAGGATAGGGCAGAATATTAACAGTTATATTTTTGCTACAAACAACCAAGAACTTCTTTAGAACTACCTCAGATGCCAAAAAGCTCACAAACCACTGAGTATTTCTGAGGTATACAGATAAATACAGGCATCAACTTGCCAATTTAAGCTTAATTCCATGTTTAAACCAAGATAGAGACTCAGACTCCCGTTTATGGAAAGCATTTTTACCAAAGTGCACTCTGTTCAATTAAAAAGATGTTTTTCAAATGGTTATGCTGATTAAAAAAAAATAAATAAAAAAACCAGAATCATAGAATAGAGTTGGAAGGGACCTTAAAGATCATCAAGTTCCAACCCCTCTGCCATGGGCAGGGACACCTCTCCCTAGAGCAGGTTGCTCAAAGCCCCATCCAATCTGGCCTTAAACACTTCCAGGGATGGGGCATCCACAACTTCCCTGGGCAACCTGTTCCAGTGCCTCACCACCCTCACAGGAAAGAACTTCTTCCTAATATCTAATCTAAATCTCCCCTCTTCCAATTTAAAACCATCACCCCTTGTCCTGTCAGAGAGACAGACATGTGCAAGGAAGCATACATGCTTTCTAGGCTCAGCCTGTCACAGTACAAAGAGTACTGTTGAGTTCATGCTCTGAATCATCCTGCTAATTGGAAAAATGCAGAAGTGCATCCTACTCCTTCAATTACTCACACGCTATTTAAATAGCCACACACTCATATTCACTGATGTGAAGACAGCTTTGTTTATGGTGACGTATTTGTTACTCACCTAATTATATGAAGGTGGAATAAGCCGAGACCTTCATTCAGTAGCGTCAACAAGGAGCTTAAGCAAGGAACAGCACATAGAACCAACTCTATCCTTATGTTCCTTTATGAGCTACTTAAAGTGATGGCAGAGACTGGCACCGAACTGTGCATCACACACAGGTGGTTGCGTGGAGCTGCCCGGTGTGGTGTCTGCTCCTTGCTCGTGGTCCCTGATCTCTAGGAGGAATGGCCAGAGATAAGCACTCTCCCAGCTCTCAGAGACAATCAGACCAGAATAACAAGCTCTTGTACCACATCAGAGTAGTTATTTCTGGTCTTGTAGTCTGTTAACAACCAAGACCACAAGCAACCATTTGGGGCTAAAAATGGCAAAAAAATCAATGCTTAACAGTAATATTAATAAAAAAAAAAATCCAACAATGTAAACAAAGCTACTAATGGAATGTGTAACACCAAGCATAAGGCTCATTAAACACTTACCAAGGCAAGATTTCTGCATTTAGCTTGGCTGCCACGGTTCTCCACGCTGCCACCACCCTCCATGCTCCCGAGTGCGTGCTTTGGAGAGATCTCAGATGCCATTTCGGGAGAATCTGACAGGAGATTTCTAGGCATCACACCTTGATTAATCAATCCTGATGCAGCACAGAATGCCATCAGCATATTACGTCGGGCTGCTAACTTTACTCATTTCTGAAAAGAGAAAACATGGTGTTATATTTAAATCTGTTTTTTTTAATACTTGAAAAGGAATGGAAAATAAATACCCCCCACAAGTTAATAAGAGGCACATCCTTATGCTCTAGAACACATCTACCACCTATGGGCACCTTTTAAAAAAAATTGGTCTTACTCTAAAAGGTGATTTTAAAAAACCAACATAGCATGGCTCTATTCTCCATCTTGTGTGCTTCCAGATTTCTACAATTACAAGCACTGCATATATCTCTGTCCTACAAATTCAGTTTGGCTTTTCCATAAACAGTAATAAAATCCCATCGGCTCAGATACCAACTGACCCAGTTCAAATACCTTCATTCTTTATTAGTTTTTAGACAAGAATTCTATTTATCAGATCACATGAGGGAAACAGAATCCAGTTCATTTTTTAACACTGCTGCAGTTAACTCACGTGTAACTGAAGCAGCTCAACACCAACTACTGCTGGTGAAATATCCATGAAAAGATCTTAGCACCATTGTGTTACATAGCAAAATTGCATTTTAAAGCTTAGAGAGCTTTCATTTCACTCAGCCATAAAGAAACAGTGCTTGTACATTTGGAAGATGCTTACTGGAACAGCAATATGCACCAGTACTTACTGGAGCAAAAGCTTCCAGTTTAAGCCATCCTGGTGTCCAGATCTGTTTTTACCCTCTGAATGTCATCATCTCCCAAAACACTCTGAGAATGAAGGAAGAAACTCTAGCAAAGTACCACAAAGACAAAAGCCATCCTTATGCATGAACAGCACTAACAGGGAGTGGGTAAAAAGTAGACCCCAGCTTTTTTCTCTCTCCAAAACATTAAAATATCCTTTGCAACAAGAAATTGCCTTGTTCTTTAACAGTCCATCTTTTTACCCACGCTGCGTGTCACCAAGAAACAGCAGGGATACCTTCATTCCTCAAAACAGCTGGTTCAGAGGTACCACATGATACACAACCAGCTGGGAACTGGACACCGTTACCCCGACACTGTCCAAATGAAATGAGATGGTCCTGCTTCCTAAGTGCTTCTCCCTTTATTATGGTTCTAGAGGTGACATGAGAAGCAAAGTCAAGTCTGCATTTCCAATTCAATTGGATTACTTCTCCTTCCTCCCCTACCCTGTCAGCTGAGGGATGAGAAACCAGAGCCTCCTGGTAAGCTGATTAGTGTTTCATAGTAGTGAGATAACATCTGCCAATACTGAGCAACAATTCCATTCCGCTGATCGTTTCCTCCCAGGAGAGGGCTATGACATTACCAGATGTACGTATGAACCAATACTCCCTCATCTACACCGTAGCACCAACATGTGTCCCGTGGGAAGGCGCCCACACAGTGTAGCTAGGCTGCAGTCCAGCACGTCTTGGAAGCACACTCCACATAAACAGAGCACTGGATTGCCACAATAAAAGCATCTGATAGCCTTCCTTATGAACATTATGTCTAACAATTAAGATTCAGCCTTGCTTTTACATAAAAAGAACATTCTTCCTTTCTTCTATTAATAACCTTGACTATAAATAGATAAAATGCATCCTCAGGATAATGATCTTTAAGTGATGCTGCAGAGGAAGAAACATGCTTTTGGTCCTGTTCTTCAGGATCACAAGAGGAGAGCACTACAACTGAACCTCTGGCTGCCACATACCCAGGTCCAAACCAAAAATGTGTGCTGGAGAAAGCCCAACTAGCAAAGAGCAGCTCAAGTCTAGAGCGTATCCTACAACAGCAGCTCCATCTACAAACCCTATGTCACTGAATAGCCACGTACAAGCAAACATACACACAAGAAAATATCTTATTTTTTGGAAGACAACATTATCAGTGAAAATCTTGACTCCTCTGAAACGCTACACACAAACACACATAATTTTTATAAGGCAAAACTATCAGAGAAAATCTCAACACCTCTGGAATTCTCAGAAAACTCCCACTGACTTCAGATTTCATCCCATGACTTTCAAGGTGATGTTTAGATGGAAAAGAGTATTTTCCTAAGGAGGGAGCAGCAAGAGGCAAGTACTCCTACTTTGTACATAACACAAATATCATTTTTCATCTGCACTTTCAAGCTGCAGCATCAATTTTTATCCAGGTGCCCCCAGCATAAATTGAGCCATGTTTGCTCAGTGATGTCTTACAGACAACTATCAGGTTTCTAGAATTACACTCAAACCAATCTGTGAACGTTTTGTAGACATTTTTTACATTATGAGATGTCATAGTTCCAGATCACAATAGGTATCATAGACAAGACCCACATTTAGAGGTTAATCAAATGAAGATATTAATCAAAGTTACCAAGAAATAAATCACTGGGTCAAAATTTTGAGGCAGAAGAAAACATTTAAGAGGACTGTTCTGCTTTCCCCAACAGCAAAACTTCAGCTTCATAGCAGGCTGTCTGCATCCAGGACAGCAGGAACGCCCAGATTCAGTAGTAATAAACACTAAAGCCACAAATAACAGAAGTTCCAAGTAACAACAAATAACTCTGCTTCCAGCAAGCTCCTGTTACTCATTTCGGAGAGCTCAAGCTCAGTTCTTTCACAAAGCTCCTGAACAATGAATAAAGGCAGTGACTGCAGCTGGTTGAGAGAGCTACCCACGCAAGATCAAGTAGCAAGCACTATGGCACCAGTTTTGCATCTGTGTTCTAAGCCACAGCCTCTTTGGAGGTTTGATTCACTCCCACAAAGCTTGATGGCAGGTATGATAGCCTGTGAACCTGCAGAAAAAGGAGGTCTGGGGGATGGAAGATCTTATCTCTTTCATCTCACCTTTAATACTTCAAGGGTACATGTCAATAAGATCATAACCTAGTCGTATACATTACATCTTCTCCACTTTGCTGTGGTTTTTATACTCCAAAGGAGAAACTCTTACGTATTTGCACAGTGCTGAGCACAGTTACAGCTGATATTGCAGCAGCACTGGGCATCTCCACATGTACAACATGCCTTTACCAGAGAAACTCCCCTCCTAACCACAGCTAACACAGAAGTCCCTTCACCCTTTCTAGGTCTCCTCTATTAAGTGAAAGACTTTGGGGATTTAAGATAGAAATAACCTAGAATCTAACGAATTTCAAGAAGACCCCACTGCCTGCATCAGTAGGATTGCTTAGGTAACAAGCAAGGGTTCAAAAATAAGGTAACTCTCCTCAGAGAGAGCAAGAACAGCAGGATGACAGGCGGCTGTTCCTCCTGACCTTCAGAGGTGCATTAAATATGAAAGTTGCTCACAACAGGATTTGCTGCTTGGTCTGTTCAGCGTAGTGGGGTTTGGTTTTGGTTGGGTTTTTTTTCGTAAGGATTAATTACAAAAGTAAAACAGAAATCAATCAGGAACACAAAAGTGCAGAAGTGTGACAGCAACAATACTATTCGGAGAGAAGATCCCAAATATTAAACCAAGAAGGTATCTTAGGGCAGCTGTGATTCTATCAGCTGAAATGATCACTCCCTGGTTACACCATAGCTAGCCCTTATGAGATATTTAAAACAATACAATTGACATATCATGCATGTTTGTCAGAGGACAGCAGGAGGAAATTGAAATATTCTGAAGTTAACGTTGAATTTTACCTCCAAAGATTTAATTTTGCTTTGACAGAGACAGATCATTCAGAGGCACTGTATTAGGTGGTGATCAAAGATAAGGTGCAGCCTGGTTTTTTTTATAGTTTTGCTGACTAAGATCACATCTCCACTGAAGTTCAACGTTAGCATTTACAAGGGACTGCTTCTGGAGCAGTAAGAGATTGAAAAAAAATTGTTTATTAATAATCCTGTTTGAAGCCTAGCTTAATAGGCAAAAAGATCAATCCCACAGAAATGGAAGACATTTAGAAGCTAAAGTCCACTGCTACATGAGCCAGGAGCCAAGAGCCAGGAAACAGAGAGCATCATCCCATTTACTGCACAATATATTTAAGGTAATTAGAGTCAACAATTTTTAGAAAGTTATCATACATTTTTAAAAGGGCACAGTATCAGTCTCTCCCTCCCTCCACTGTACATCCAATTTCTAGAATATTCTTTGCATAAAACATCTTCTAAGCTACATTTCCAAGTCCAGACTGTACCTTGAGCATCACACACACATTGCCTGGTTTTTTTAAGAGAGATTTCTCAGTGATACAACTGAAACAGAACTGGCTGGTGAACTTCAAGGTTTGTGTAATCCATCAGCTGTACCCAGATCCAGCAATGCACACACTCAGCTCTGTGCACACCCTCTGTCCTCTTGTCCTCCACAGCCCTGCTTGAGTTTAGAGAGTTAAGCAGCTGGAAAAAAACCACCTGAAAGTACTCTGAGGTCATTCCAAGAGTTATTGTGGGACAGGTTTTATAAAAACAACAGTACAGGAGCAGACTAGAGGCCTGTATCTCTATTGGCCTCTGGCAGCAGCAGATGCTGAGGGAAGAGTGTGTGAAACAAGGCAAACAGAGAGTAGGAATTTACTCCGATTCCTGCAAGTTGTGGTCAGGAGACCACAGGGCTTCCCAAAACAGGCTGGGTTTGTGTGTCTAATAATACAATGAATTTTTCCTTGTATTAAGTGCTCCTGCAACATACCTCTGAACCTGCTGTACAAGATCACAGCTAAACAAAACCAACTGGCCCGTGACATGCCTCCAGTGAGCCACTGCAGACTCCTCAAGAGTGCCTGATCCAGCACAGCGGATGTATTTCCTCTTCATGAAGAGAGAAACTGAAATCTTCTTACTTCCTTCAGAATATGAAATACAGAGTAAATCCTTGAGCTTCAGAGGTAACCCATGTCCTACTCCTGCAATATACAGTAAGCTTTAAGCTTTCTGGGAGAAGAATAGACTAAGTGATAGTACTGCCTAAAAAGGAGAAATCTCACAGGCAAGCCAACTAACCCTAGGAGCACACAGGATGGATGAAAAGGTATTGCTCTGAGCACTTAAAATACCCCAGAATCAGACAGCAAATTCATAAGCTGTTCTTATAGAAAGAGTCAAAACAAACCTGAAGTAACAATCAAGAATTCTTTACGTTTAGGAACCAAGGCAAACCAGAACTGGCCAACACGTTTAAATTCTGACTTTTCTTCTCCATAGTGCAGATATTTCTGATAATGTGCTAATTATGATGCACATTCTTTATCTTCTCATGAAAAATCCTGTCTGTCCAAACCAGTCATGGCTATTTAACATCCAGTAACCAGGAAATGTTCCCTGCCCTTGTTTAGAGAGGAACTGTCACCACAGTACAGCCAGACAAATAGAAATGCTGACCATTTCAAAAAAGAACAACCCACACAACACACCCCACACCCTCACTCTATGGAAGATGGTCCTCCAAACAACAGTCAGGCCAACAGCATTTTTATGGTCACTTCCTTGGATATCAATTCTGATTGATATTTTCAAAGCAGGCATTGACTAAGTTGAGCAATGTTTAGTAGAGTGGGAAAGCGGGGTACTCTCAAGAGTAGCATGTCAGCCCAGGACAGACATGCAGCTACAATCAAAGTAATTAGTGTTAATAATCACATGAGACTCCCAGAATTCAAGGGAATTTAATGCAAATGACCCCAGTATTTTGTTTTAAACTTTCTGTTTTCTGTGGTGCATTTGTGACAATTCAAACTTTCCTCTACAGGCTGGAGAGCTACAAAATCCGTTAGTTTTAGAACTAAAAACAAAGATTCTCTCAGTCCTCTAAATCTGGAAGCTGGAGCCTCAAGACACACACTGAATGTCATTCATACAACTTGCACTAGAATTTGAGAGGGCTGCCAACAGTGAAATAATTAATCCTGCATACATAAGTTTTTAAAAGAACTAGATGGGCAAGGCACCAATTCAGTAAAACTTAAATCCAGTCGACTTCACCAGGATATTTCATCACACACTTAAACGGTTTGCCGAATTGGATCTCAAATTAAATGCAGCAACCACTTGAAAAGAAAGGAAACAATCACAAACCAACATTTTCATCACCTCAGTAATAATTCAATTACTACACTGAATTCTCCAAATCATGCTTCGCTCAGAAACAATGCTTAAGGTCACACCTTTGACCACGTTAATCCGAGCCTCAAGATACCAGAAAAAGAGAGTTCAAAACTGTGCTTCAATCTTAACCGGTCTTTCTGGATTTTTCAAAAGCAGCCTTTTTTTTTTTTTTGAGACCCAATACTTCAGAAACTTCATCACCTACCGAAGATAACTAAGGCAACAAAAGACAAGAGACGTTTTGCAAAAGCCTAGATCATCATTACCTCATCATCCTCTCTGCAGCATTTGGGAAATGCTGCTGTTTTTAAAACAGGCAGCGAAATACCAGTGCAGGGTTCGATGATGCTAAGCACACTGGTCCAGCCTTAAGGCAGAATTTATTCAGGAGAAATTGGTGAAGTAGGATCTCACATGCCTTATCCCTTGCAAGTAAATTCTGTTTCCAATTCACTACAGCAACAGCAGCTCAGGTGAATCCTGTTGCCTAAAGCAAAAAAAAAAAAAAAAAAGCCAGTGGCAAAGGTCCACATACAGCAGCGTGGCTTAAATCACCGGAGAAGGATCCCTGAAGTGCTCACATTTCCTGTGCCTTTACAGAATCCTTCCCTGCCCTAACTAAAAATAAAACTATAGCCAGTGATAAGTAGTTACTTTTCTTTAGATTAATGCCTTACCCAAGGATAAAGCTCTCACTGGTACTCTACAGTTGAGATTTGATGACCAGTGGGAAAACTGCATACAATATCCAGGGCTGTTCAGTCCAGTATCATACAGGGCTTCAAACACATCCAGGTGATGGTCGAGGTCTCCTCTGACTTTGAATGTCCTTGTGCCAATTTCATCAAGAAAAGTATTCAATTCTTTTGAAGTTACTCATTTTAAATCTCCCCTGTTAACATCAGGACGGTGGCTATCTCTGACAGCCAACACTTCAGAAACATGAAGTGTACATAAACAATTGCAGACACAGACTCCTCTGTAATTAGTCAACTTCTGCCTCCTTACAGGTGTAGCATCACTGGGGTTTAGGGTTTCGTTATGTAACTGCTGCTACAGTCATAGCAAAGGTGAGCCAAATCCTGTTTTACGAAGTATTTAAGACAGCAAGATAATTTTCAACCCCAGTATGTCTGTCACAGCCTTACAGCTGGATCTCAGGTGGTTTTCCTACATTTCTTCTTGTGATTGCTGGAGTGGGATAGGGAGGAGTGCAGAAAATATCTGAAGCACAAAGCAGAGGTGTTTACTTTAAAAGCAGGTAATTTAATGCACGTTTCATTCCTGTGTAAGTACATAAAGGTCCGCCTGCCCAAGGCAAACAGAGCTGAAAACAGCACCGGCAAAACATAGCAGTAAAGTCTTGCCCTGGACATTCCTTAGCACAGGGAAAAATCAATACACACCCAATTGAAAATGATATCTTTAAGCAGTTAGTTACACTGCAAATTAAAATTCCTTGCTTTTATTTTTTAATTAAAAAAAAAAAAAAGGAGGAGGGAGGACTTGGTAACAGCGTTTGACACAGCCTGTTTGGCTGGCTCTGAAAGCCACATTCATATGCTCATTTATTTTCATGCTCCAATATTTTAGAAGGTCAGTCATCCTGAGAATTGTCAACTGTTCAGGAGTTAAGTTGTTCCAGTTACTATATCCAACCAGCAAGCCCCTCTGCCAACATTCCCAGTTAATATTTCTCTCAGAGGCATGCAGAGAAAAAGCAGCTACGACCAACAGGAGTTTTACTATTGACAAACTAGAGAGGTGTAGTATAGAATCTCTCTGTTCCTTTCCAGTGTCAGGCATCACTTGTACTTGTAGTCATAAAACTTCCTTTTACTCATTCACTTTCCGTTGGAAAAAACCCAAACAAATCCTTGATAAGAAATGTCGCTTCGGAAAAACCTATTCCATTTCCAAGAAATAATTAATATCTTCATTTCTCAAAGTCCTAATTGAGCAACTTTTTTTTTTTCCTGTTTAAACACCAGCTCCCCCCTCATACAGCAGTAATTACTGCAAAGGAAGGAGCAAAGCCACAATCACTATTCCCTTATTGTAGTACCCGTGCAATGAAGGCCATCCGCAGTGCTGCATTAGTCAAAAATATGTAGAAGAGTCTTAAAATAATACTTTAAGCATGAAATTGCAAAAGCTTTTAAAACTAAGACTTGTGCTTTAGAGTTTGGAAATAAATCTTTCTTTCTGTGCCCCTCGTAAAGGAATAGGAAAGAAAATAATTGTTACTCACATTTCTGATACCTGTTCTGGCTTAAAATCCTTGCAAAATTTTTAGAAAGGTAGACAACCTCCTCCAAATTTCTTTCCCATTTCATTTGCAAGCTTAGGGCAGCAGGAATCAGCTTTCGCTGCATCCACACAGAACCAAGCACCACAGAGCTCTGCTCTCAGCTATTTCTCCTCTTGGTGCCACACTAAAACAAAAACTATTCAGGAAACATGCTCTTGAGATCCTGGATTACTGAAAATCCCGGGAGTGTTTTTCAGGCTGTGGTTTCTCTTACACGTACTAAACCTCGCCCAAACTACCTAAGATGATGATCTGAAGAAGCACCAGCCATCTCCAGATGGAAAAGGCACCTGACTCAAAGGGTAGAGGGGGGAAAAAAAGGAAGCATTTCAGCCTAAAACCTGTTATGGTTTGAGCCAGCAGTTTTTGTCAATGGCACATTAAATTGCAGGCAGCCTGAAAACAGTGCAGAGGAATAAACCAGTTCTTTCCCATCACTGTTAGTCAGTCGATAATACCATACATCCAAAGTTTAAGAATATATGGGTGTGAAACCTTTCTTTAGTTCTCTTTTCCTCCTTTTCTGTCGGCTTGTTTTGTTTTTTAAAGCTCACAGCTGTTCGCAGGCAGGATGTGATGGGAAATAAAAAGAAATTCAGAGGGAAAAAAATAAAAAAGAAGGAAAAAAAAAAAAGAAAAATAAGCCTTAACGCATCTCCTAGCTGGGAAAACTACACCTTGCAGGCAGCAGTAAAGCCTTTAGTGAAGAGTTTTCCTTCTTCCCTCCTCTTTAACCCAACAAAAACTCCATCCCGGGCTCCCCTTC
Organism: Thinocorus orbignyianus; assembly: GCA_013400375.1. Classification (NCBI taxonomy): domain Eukaryota; kingdom Metazoa; phylum Chordata; class Aves; order Ciconiiformes; family Thinocoridae; genus Thinocorus; species Thinocorus orbignyianus. Next base: position 146,478 of record VXBW01001018.1, read on the forward strand.
CCGCCGGAGCACGCGCAGCCTCAGGCATAAAGGGGGGAAAAATTATTAAAAACCCATTAATGAGTAATAAGACCGATACTGAAACATCGCTATCGAGGGCTGAGGCGCCTGGTGGCCCCTCTCCAAAGAAGCCGCTGAGGGAGACGCGGGCGGGGGCGGCCGGAGCTCCTCGCCTTACACCGCCAAGAACCAGGGGCAAGCGGGCAGGGGGAGGCGGCGATCTCCCCCCGGCCCGGGGGCGCGCAGGCACG
>VXBW01001018.1:146741-206649 GCA_013400375.1 Thinocorus orbignyianus
CGGCCCCCCCCCCGCCCCGGCCGGGGGGCGAGCGGGCAGGGGGAGGCGGGCGAGCCCCCCCAGCCAGGGAGAAGCGGGGAGCCACCCTCGGCGGGGGAGAAGGGGAAGGGAGACAACGAGGTCCCCTCAGCCGGAGCCGGGGTGAAACGGGGAGGGGGAAGCCGCACTCACCGGCTACAGGGAGCCACGCCGGCAGACAGAGAAGCAGAACCGAGCCTGGATGAAGGGACGGCGATGGGCAGGTGGCTGAAGCGGCACTTCCAGAGGGGAGCAGGCTCCAGTGGCCCCGAACTCATGCGCACTGCGGCCGGCCGCCACCCAGGGCGGGCGGTTAAAGCGACAGGCGCTGGGGCTGGCTCGTCCCGTGTGGGAAGCGGCGCCCCGGCACGACTCCGCCTCGCCCGGGCGGGACGGGCGGCTTTGTCCCGGGTCTCTGGGCAGGGCTAGAGGCCCGTACGCCTCCCTCTGGCGGGGTGGTGGAGTCCGAGGGTCTTCGCCTGAGGTAAAACCCTGGACAGACCTGTCGCCTCAAGGCTGTAGGCCCCGGCCCCCATCGTGAGGGGAGGGCTGGCCCCCACCGTGAGGGGTGGATTGTGTCAGATCTGGTGGTTTTGGGGCTTTTCCTTCTTCTGATCCTCCCAGAAAGTTTGAGGGTAAAAAGTGTGAAAAAAGAGAGTGAAAAATGACTGGCCTAGCTTAGCTCGCTGCCCTCCCTTACAGGAGGAAAAGGACAAGGAGTAATGGTTTTAAATTGGAAGAGGGGAGATTTAAATTGGATATTTGGAAGAAATTTTTTGCTGTGAGGGTGGTGAGGCACTGGAACAGGTTGCCCGGGTAAGTTGTGGCTGCCCCATCCCTGGAGGGGTTCACGGCCAGGCTGGATGGGGTTTTGAGCAACCTGCTCTGGTGGGAGCTGTCCCTGCCCATGTCAGGGGGGTTGGAACTTGATCTTTAAGGTCCCTTCCAACTCTAACCATTCTATGATTCTATGAAAAGAAAGGGGCTTATGTGTCTTGTTAATCAGTGCCACCCATATATTTAATGGCTCAATAACAAATACTGCCTATTAGTACTCTTATTTGTTGCTAATACATCACACTCACTGGTGTTTATCAAGTATTTGCGTCCCCTCCCTTTTTCAATCTGCAAGGCCAAGGTGCTCATCAAATTAACGATCTGACTTATATTATGCTGTAAAAACTTAAAACTGCTCTCAGGAATCCTTATTTCTTACCCATGCAGTGGTGGCGGAAATGCTGCTAGAGCAGAAAGTACCTCGAAGTGTGGAAGATGGAGATGTTTAAGAAAGATGCGACCCTACCCAAAACAACAGAACCAGGAAGGGGGAGCTGTGCAAGGGGAGCCAGCAAGGGCTGGGAAATGGTAAGACCGTCCCCAATCTGCAGCTTTCTCTTGGGTGTCCCCCCTCCAGAGGGGCAGAAGTGGCGCCCAAGAGGAGAGCAAGTGGTTGAGATCCCCAAAAGAGATTTACCTTACATAATTTTTGGTTATTTGAGAGCTTGTGTCTAAGCTGTTTGGTCATTCTGTGGCCAGTAGAGATAGGGTAACTCCACCAGCTGCTCCAGACAGCTCGGACAAATCATGTTTTGAAGAAACATGTCTCTGGTGGTTGTAGAGTGGTGAAGCCTGACCAGAATCCTACATGTCTCTCTTGACTAGTTTATAGCTTGCTAATGTTAGGCTGGATCCCATCTCTGCTTTTTTTTTCTTGGCTCTACCAACAGCTTGGTACAGGATCATATGACTTTCCCATGTAACATCTGTTACACAACCCTGCGGGAGAGGAAAGTGCCCTATTTCGTCAAGGACCAAAGTGGGAGTGGTGTCTGCAACGTATAGCATTTAGAACCTGGTTAAGGTATACATCTTTCTTCAGGAAATATATTTAATTCAAGAATATACTTTAAGGCAAGCATGTGCTTTACTGATTTCCAGTGTGGGGACATCAATATGCAGACGTAAAGTGCTTTGAGATTGATTCATCAATGTGGGATGGTAACTTCCATCTATTACTCTTACAGGATTATGTGTAAATACGTGCTAACTCACTCTGCCTGAGTTAAAGCTCTCCTTGCTGAGTAGGACATCACCTTGAGGAAGCTCTTCGAGTTCCAGGGCTTTGTCAGCTCCACAGTGTTATTTTCTTTGTTTCTTGATTTACTCTCAGCACCTTGTAATATCAGGTCTAGTCTTCTGTTAAAAATGTACTCTGACTACATTTTTCTACCCGAGGCATGTCTGAAAGAGCTTTTTGTCCTTTTGATCATTGTTTGTATGTTTTTTTTCTTCTTTCCTTCAACATTACCAACTGGAAATCCTAACACTGAGTTTATTCTAGGAGAGCAACTCTGTGTTGACACATTCTCTCCTACAGGTGGGGAAATCTATGGTGCACAGTTCCAAGTACACAGTCTATTACTATGTATTATGGAGAACTTCCCTCCTCTTCGCTGTGAAAACTTGTTATACCAGTTTAAAAATATGTCAGGCATGCATCTCCTTCCTGTAACATTAATCATTAATTAGCATGCGATACTGACATTTCTGGTTGCTACTTAATAGAGCAAAACAGTATTTTATGTGTGTTTTTAACTTCTATCCTCCTCCAACATCGATGTCTCAACGTGCCCAGCTGTCAGTGTCAGTACAGCCCTATGTATGGGAAGCCCATTTAAGCAGCCCCTTTGGAAATGCTGCCCAAACCAGAGCCATGAGAACAAACCCATGTTTGCAGAACTCCTCTTGGCAATCTGACTCTTTTTCCTTGTGTTACAGGCCAAAATTCAAATTTCTTCTCACAGAACGTGCTTGTTGTAGTTATTACTACAAATAGCTGAGACTAGACACACTAAACTAAGCAATTGTGATGTTATTCACCTGTTTTGGACTTTGTTCACAGTTTTCATTATGGGTCTTTTTTTTTAATATCTCTGCACATGACCTAGATTTGATAAGCAATTGGTAGAACTGAGCAGTCAGAAAGAAAATGTGAAATGGTAGAAAACTATCTGGTTTTCATTTGAATTTCAATAGGCTCGGAAAGCTCCCCAGTAAAATACAGAGCCCTCTTGTGTGAGGCAGTGTATATAAAGTAAAACAAATCAGTGTTTTAGAAAGCTGGTAGTTTACATTTTGAACATAAGGCAACGGATAGACAAAATAAGGAAAAAACCTGCACTGGGATACGAGATAAGCATGAATGATACAGGGTTTAGCTAAAGTGAAGGTTGAGTTAGGTTTATGGTCATTGCAGTTGACTTACTGCCGTGATAAACACGGTGTTATGATTTGTTGTTTGTGTAAGCGTGGCTGTTGGAAACCTCAAGACAAGACCACGGCTGATTGTGCAAAGTATTGTACAAATAGCAGGCAGCCTACAGTCACTGTTGTTCTTGTTTACAATCAGTAATCCCACACGAGATATGCTTCGTGACTCATTTATACAACTTTTACTCATGATTGACCATGTCCTCTTTTTGGCAAGGCACTTGCAGATCCAACCAATGAAAGGCTTTGGTGTCACAGCATGCAGTGCCTTAGCTGGCAGAATGAATCTTCAAACAGCAAGATAAACTCTGAGTGATCAAAACTTTGGGATTTATCTGTGACTCAGCTGATGTCCCACCCCGGATGTCACTGCTGCCTCTCTCGTATCAGTTCAATGGCTTTTGTGGTGCTGTGTAGTGGTCAAGATTAAAATAAAGAAGACAAAATATCCAAGATACAGATGAGATGGGTGGTCTGCAAGATGGGGAAGAAATTGGGTCCCAGGCCACACTCAGAGGATGGTGATCAGTCTTTACTTGGGCTGGCTGGCTGTCACAAGTGAGGTCTCCCAGGGATGGATGCCGTGCCCCATGCTGTTGAGCATGGGATGGTGGGACTGAGAGTATCTTCACCAACTTCACTGATGGCACTAAACTAGGTGGTGAGGTGGACATGTCAGAAGGCAAAGCCACCTGGAGAGACTGGTAGAGTGGGCTAGCACAAACTGTATGAAACTCAACAAAGGCAAGTGGAAAGTCCTGCAACTGGGACAATAAAACCCAGGAGGCCAATACAGGCCAGGATCTTGCTGAGAGGGACCTGGGGGTCCTGGTGGACAACAAGTTGAACACGAGTCATTGGTGAACCCCCACAGCAATGAAGGCAAATAGGATCCTGCGGTGCATCTCCAGGGACATTACTAGCAGAGATAGAGACATAATCAACCCACTCTACTCGGTGCTTGTCAGGCTGCATCCAGAGTGCTGTGTCCAGTTTGGGTCTCTGTCTGAAAGACACAGACAGACTGGAGAAGGTTCAAAGGAGGGCCACAAAGGTGATCAAAGGGCTGGAGAACCTGCCCTGTGAGGAAGGACTGATGGAGTTACGTCTTTTCTCCCTGGAGAAGTGAAGGCTCAGGGGGAACCTCATCACAGTATTCCAGTACTCAAAGGGCTGCTACAAAGAGGGACGAGGCTCTGTCTTCACAAGAAGACAGATGGAGAAGACAAGGGTAAAGAGGTACAAGTTGCACCAGGAGAAGATTCATTTTGATGTAAGAAAGTCATATTTTAGAGTGAGAACAGTCACTCACTGGGACAACCTCCCCAGGGACCTGGTAGAGGTTTTCAATACGTGACTGGACAGGGTGCTAAATAATCTCATCCAGGCTCCCTTTCCCATGAAGGACTGGACAAGGTGGTCTTTTGAGGTCTCTTCCAGTCTGGGGTGTTCTGTGATTCTATGAACATTTTTGGAAGGAGCTTGAATATTTATTTTTTTTTACCCAGGTATTTTTCCATTTGTTTTAAGTGTCATGGGACAAAACCGAGCTTTAGGTTGAAGGAGACAGATAGCAACCTCTGAAACCAGATCCACTGCCATAGGGACAGGATTATGGAACTCCAAAAGTGGTGAGCCAAGCTTCAAAAACCTGAAAGTGTTAACTTTGTCATAAGGAAAGACGGGAGGTTTATCTCTTTTTAATTTTTTTAGTATTTACTGCAAAGATCCTCCCCTGGGTGATTAGGGTGTACATGTGGAAAGTGAGAGATGAGTTGGAACAATCAGATGGCTGACAGACAACTGAGTCTTCTAGACTGACTCTCCATAGACAAGCACTTGAAATACTATCATTTGCTGTAAAAAATGGCCAAGACAGGATCTGTGGAGAGCAGAGACAGTCAGCATTTATTGGGAACTCTCTAGGAATGCCTTCAGCGTTTAGTCCTATTTGCAATTAAGCCAGAAAAATATCTAATTTCCACGTTATGTTCTGGCTTAATTGAGAAATAGCCTGGAGCTACTGTGGCCAGTGCTGTTCTGTACCTGTACAGAAGCAGACCCGGGGGCACTGAGAGCTGTGGTTATTAACCTCTTTCCAGCCAGGCTTCACACTCTGCCTTGTGTCTTCTGGATCCCCAGATTCAACCCTGTTCCCTTATCTCCTTCCTGTATTGCAGAGGCCACCTCACTGTCCCCAAGCCATTCCTTCTGCCTCCTCCATCATCATTTCCACTCCACCAGTGCTTCTTCACCCCTCTCTTTCTCCAGAACTCTCCATATTGCCTTTGTGGCTTCCTACTGCCTTCTCTCTCCATCAAGCCATGTCTCTTCTTTGCTGGTGGCTCCAGAGCCTGCTCCGATGGACATACTGGTGACTTGTCCAGTAAATTGGACCTAGCTTATCTCCTCACCTTACTTTTGGTGTTAGTGTACCTCACTGCTGAGACAAGATTTGCAGATGTGAGGAGAACTCTAGAAGTTACCTCCTGAGGTGTACTGTCCTCAAGGTTTGTCTGCAGTTCAGCTGGGGGAAGAGAAAGAGGAGCTGGCGTGTATTTTTGGCATTCAGTATCTCAGTTGCACTTAAATTCTAGTTTCAGCTCCTAAATTCTTTATCGAATCCAGTCTGTCATATTTTCCTTCAGCAGATCCTACTCTCAGAGCAAATACTTCCCTTTGCCTGTGTTTTGTCTGTATAGAGGAGGGTGGGACTGCCTTCTGCTGGTTTTGCAGTATCTGGTTCAAAGTAAGTGGCCCAATTTTACCATGTTCCTCTGGCATAAATGCAATAGCATGGTATAGCTTATATCTGTTCCTTAGCTTCTACTATTTAAAACATATGTTTTCTGACATTTAATGATAGTTTCTTTTCCCATACATCCCAGTGACTGTAGACAGCTAGTTATGTACCAGTGTCAGCTAGTCTGAAATGGATGCAGCTTATTTTTCTGTGGGGAACGAAGACGTGTCACTGAATTGAATTAAATATTAATCATATTATTTCAAAGGGGAGGAATGCTGGTAGAATCAAAGAAATGTAGAAGATAATTTATTCTATGAGAGCATAAAATACATATGCTTGGAAATAAACTTGTCTTTTTAAAGTTGCTGTGGGGTTTTACAGTTTGGGACTTAGGGTTTTTGTTTGTTTGTTTGTTTCTTGGTGGGGTTTCTGTGGTTTTTTTTAAATTGTTTTAAATTAATTATTATTTTTTGGTTTTTTAATGTCTGGTTTGATTCCTGCTAGAATTGAAAGTTAATTCCTCTAATGGTCTTCCACTGGCCCATGGTATGAGTTGGAATGATCTTAATTCCAGTTCCCAAGGACAGAGTGTCCTGTCATACAGTGAACCATATTTTAGATTTGAGCTATATTTTCTGTTGCAGCAGAACTGGATGGTTTATGGAGAACAAGAGCAGCATGGAGGGATTCCTTATCTGTCATGTTTGAGGGAAGGACTTGCTGTTGTCATCCAGGATAAGGATTCTGGTAGAGTTGTGGGCAGCTTCAAATCAGTGGAAGAAATCCTGGTAATTTCATTAGGAGCTGAATCAGGCCTTTACTAGATCAAGAAAGGGGTAGAGACCTCTGTAGCAGAATGTAGATGGACTTTAGACATCTAAATTTCATCTGCAATCCAAACAATCTCTGCTTATCAGCCATCTAAACCTGCCTCTGCCTTATCTCTGTAGGTGACTCCCAGTTTGACCTGAAAGTTCATTAGATGCCCACACTGCATGAGGTGAACAGAAAATTTCAGCAGAATCCTAACCAACATTGTGGCTTGCACATTTTCCATCTCTAGTGTTACCTGGGCGTCTCAAAGTGTCCTCAGAGTATTTGGGGACACTTGAGTGATATTTATTTATGAACTGAGTTTCTATGTACAGGATTTTCATAGAAACTGGGCTGGGTGGATAACCTTCATGCTTCAGAAAGTGAAAGCAGAGATAAAAGCTTCTAATCAAGGCGTTACAGCAAGAAGATGGAAGGAGGAGAAGGGGATGGAAATCCTCACCTCCAGATTTTCAAGGACAAATCATGTATTTTATATTGCCATTGATGGATAAAAAAAATTCACCATTGTGACAATCCTCTAATCTCACAAGAGAAGGCTATTAAAGGATAATCCTAGCCTAAATTGCATCCTTGTGTTTGAGCATTGGTTCTCCTAATGCTGTAGGATACAATTACAGAACAAGGCCTGGAAACCACAGCCTTTGTTCTGCCTTATTGCTTAATTGTTTAATGAAGTATTCACTTCATCTAAGTGAGTGCTTTGTAATTTTGTACTTGTGTGCAGCTGGCAGTGGCAATGAGCAAAGGACTGGCTTTTTTACAGAATAATTTGTTCTTTTGGTAGAAGAAGGTACCATTAAAGATATCACGCTCTGATAGTAAATAATTTGAGAGCTCTCCCCTTAAAAGTGAGGAATGAAAGCACATTTGTTACTGCTTTTTTCCTTCCTTGCCTTTTCCTCTTGATGCTGTGCAAAGACAGATGGAAGAGGCAGTGTGACAATTAGTACCACATCTTGCACTAATTGCTCAGTGTCTAAGGTCAGGACACTGCTCTCATGTATGCCTCTAAAACTGGAGTGGGAGAGGCATTCCTGACTGGAAAAAAGGTAGATAAAAAAAGGCTCATATCAAATGAAAGCAATATTCAGGCCCTTAAATAGGTGCAAAGTCACTATGTGTAAATGCAAAGTAATATTTAAAACATTTATTTTACAATCTTCTGTGGGGTTCAAGAGAAAAACAGTGGCTCTTTTCTACTCTTGAAAAATATTCCTATGCTCAGGAAAATGTGTCAGACTCCACCTCCCAAAGAGTTCCCTGGTGAAGGTCAAGTATTTGGAGACCTCAGCTCCCTACCAGCTACTGCTGTGCAGCTCTGCACCTCCCAGCATTTCAGGTGTTTTGATCTTTTGAAGCATTTATTTCTCTTTATAACTATAGAAGGAACTTAGACAATTAGCTCTGGGCTTGGATATCATTTTTGGCTGTCCTAAGCTCTGGACACCAGATATCAGGAGATTTGCAATAGGCCAGTGAGAGAATGTGACCCTGGGAACGGGATAAAATTGTTTGAATGCTGGAAGCTTTTTTGAGTTCCAGCCATGCAGGATTTTTCACAAATGCTGAATACCAAAGAAACATTGCAAGTCTTGAATACTGAGTTTTTCTTTACTATCTGTAAGAGTGCTTTATGAATAAAATCAGTACAAACAGAAGGGGGAAAGTCACCTGTACAGTAATCCTTTCCTCTTTTCCCAGCTCTTGCCTTTCGGGAGGTAAAGCCTATGGATGTTTTGCAGGTCCTCAGAAGGAAAGGTGCTGCATCAAGGAGACCACATTGCTCAAGACAGCAATGAGAGCAGTGGTTTACAGCTACTTCTCTTGTTGCTTTCCATGCAGACTGTCCCCCAGGTGCCATTCTTGTGAAGTCCATGGAGTGCAGATGATGGGAAGGAAACCCATCGTGCAGTGGCCTTTGGCACATCAACAAACAGTCTGGTGTAGGGCACCTGTGTGTAAATAATATACACACGTTAATGTGTTGTTCTTGGCCCAAAAGAGGTGACAGATGCGTGGGCTTGTGACTGTTCCATTTAAAAAGAAGTACCGTGCAAACCTTGTGTTTGTTGGGATGCTTTTGTAACTTGTTTGCACGAAACTGCCATTTTCAACATAATTTAACAAGCCATTATAGGCCTTTTAATAAATTACAGTCATTAACCTTGCCTAAAGTAACCAAGGGCAGGATCTTAATTCAGGCAATAAAGTCCTCTAGGCCCAAATGTTCTAGATCACAAGAGTATCAGAGCCAACATCAATTCAAGGACCAACAGGAGCAAGACTGGCTCACGGCCACCTTTTGTACCTTTATGGTGCTGACCAGTTTGTACAGAGACTTCTCAGGCTGCTTTTATCTGCCCTTACTCCAAAGCTGCTTCCGTGACCTGTTCTTTCAGCTGGAAGAGCTGAAGCATGGCGAGACCCAGCTTCCTTTGCCTTTAAGGACACACCTGCCAGCTTTTCTGTGGGGAGTTTCCTGCAGAAGGATTGGCACTGGGGCAGTGATCTGACTCATGGCTGCTGGAGACACCTCCTGGAAGAGCTGTGATAGAATAGCCACGGGGCAGTCGTGAATCAGTGCCGAGCAGGATCATCAGGACCTGATTTCTTTATATATACTTACGTTACCGGCTATTTTTGTATCCTCTGCTCAACCACTGCCTTAACAGGAGCTCTCTGTCCACATAAAAGAATGTGTCGCAAACCCTTTTGTTTAAACCCTTTAAAAAGTCTGTTTTTAATTAAGAAGAAAAAAATAACTTTGCTTAAAACAGATATTCAGTACCCTTTTCCTAAAATGAACATTTTAGCTTCTTTGGAGGAAAGGTTTCAAAATAGGCTGCAAAAATATTTCTTTAGCAGGTTTTTTGGCTTCAAATACTGTCTTGCCAGATCTGTTATTATAGCTGCTTATCACTGAAGTAACATTTGCTTTTTGTTTCAAAGTTTCAATTGCTTGCTTTTAGTGTTATTACTGGCAGTTGCTCAATTTCTGTGCTTACAGATGCCCATGGTCTGAAATGGCTTCAGCGAGAACCAGTTTGAGCCTCTGCACTGAGTCAGAGAAGGATCAGGGAGGAAAATGAAGCAGAGGGCACAGATCACCTTCATCCTGGCTGTGCAGGACCACAATTGTGCAACAGGCCTGAGGGTTGTCTGGTGGAAAAGGCACTGAATCATGGTTCTGGTCTGAGTGGAGTCTTTGTAGGCAAAACTGCTGAAGCAGTTAAATTATATCTTCCACTGATTCTGCTGGTGAGAGTTGTCCAGAAACTGCTGGGCACAAAGCTGACATAACCTCTGCCCCATCCCCACGGGTTGCTGCAGGTTTGGTCTGGGCTGGCCCCCTCTTGTCACCTTGCAGGCTTATCGGTGAGCTTGTTGACCTGGCTGTGTTCACTGCATTCCAGAGCTGGTCCTTGAATCTTGTTTATTTGAATTCCTCTGCAGCTTCAGCACAGCCTGCTAGGTTTCATGTTTGAAATTAGAGGCTTCCCTCACCGTAGTGGCTTTGAACAATGGAATTGCTCCCCGTCCTTTTTCTACAGTATGGGAATTTGGGGATTATTGTTTAATTCAAACTGATAACCAGCATTTCCTGAAGTTTCAAATATTATTAATGATACCATTGTGGGTGTTCACGCCTTCTTACTGTTCATGAAGCCAGGAGTAAAGCTGAAGCTCAGATAAAGAGACACCTGGCATTTGTTTTCTTTAATATTTGCAACAGTCTAATGGTTACCATTGCAGACTCTTGCAAAGTGTTCACCTGCCCTGAGGGCTGGAATGACTCGGCAGGATATCTGCATTACAATTGCAATATTACTCCTGCTGGGAGAGGAGTTGAGAGAATATTTTTATTTTTCAACAGTTCCTGCTGCGCCTTGGCATTTGCAATCCATCTGGACTAACACCCTCAGCAGTTTTCTTCTCTACCCAGAGACTTGGGGCCAGCAGTGTGACAAGCTCATTAGTTCACCACCAAGCTGTGAGTAGCACAGTTGATGAGTTTTTTATCGTTCACTGCTTTTAATGTGTCACAGACAACTTTGTAATTTCCTTTACAGGTGGGGAAACTGAGTCACGACTCATGGAGAGCGACGGTGGTGTCCCTTAATTCACCTGTTAAGGACAGTGGAAGAGGTGACACTGAGATCCCAACTAGCTGAACTCTGGCTGGGAGACCCATCCTCTGGATTGCTCCCTATTGCTGAAAATCATAGAATCACAGAATGGTTAGAGTTGGAAGGGACCTGAAAGATCATCAAGTTCCAACCCCCCTGCCCTGGGCAGGGACACCTCCCATGAGACCAGGTTGCTCGAAGCCCCATCCAGCCTGGCCTTGAACCCCCCCAGGGATGGGGCACCAGCAGCTTCCCTGGGCAACCTGTTCCAGTGCCTCACCACCCTCCCAGTAAAGAACTTCTTCCTAATATCTAATTTAAATCTCCCCTCTTCCAATTTAAAACCATTACCCCTTGTCCTATCACTACACTTCCTGACAAAGAGTCCCTCCCCAGCTCTCCTGGAGCTCCCTTCAGATACTGGAAGGCTGCTCTAAGGTCTCCATGGAGCCTTCTCTTCTCCAAGCTGAACAGCCCCAGCTCGCTCAGCCTGTCCTCACGGGAGAGGTGCTCCATCCCTCTGATCATCTTCCTGGCCCTCCAAGGGCATGAAGGTATGATTGTCACATTTCTCACCTCTTCTGCCTGGCTTGCTGATCCAGTCTCCAGGAAGGTCTTTCTAAATCCCTTGCTCCTTCCAGAACCTTTTATCAAGTTACAGAGACTCATTTGGATCTAAACGATCTAAAATTAAAACTAAATGATCTAAAATTAAAACTCCTAGCCTGAACAGCCAGGTTACTGGTCCTCCAGCGTCATGGTGAGGGTGCCAAGGCAGGGAAAGTGGGAGAAGAGAGTTTAGACTCACGACTGGAGGGGTTCAAGGCCAGGCTGGATGGGGCTTTGAGCAACCTGGTCTCATGGGAGGTGTCCCTGCCCATGGCAGGGGGGTTGGAACTCAATGATCTTTAAGGTCCCTTCCAACTCCAACCATTCTATGATTCTATGACTTCCAGGAGTGCTTGCTCACACTTGCTGTGCAGAGCTGCCTCATTAAACAGGGGGCTCGTTCCCCTCGGGCAGTCGAGTAGAAAAACAGCACTGGCAGAACCAGCCTGGCACAGGAACCAGGAACTTCTTCGAGATGTGAGCTCTTATTGCCCTCTGCTGACAGTTTGCTATATAGTGCTGAAGGCACTTTGAAAATGAAGCTTTTTCTGTTGTTGCACAGAGATTTCGGAGACTTTGTAATAAACTGAAGGAACCTCCCTCAGACAGAGATTTCTGAGGTTTCTATTGCTTGGGTTTTTAATGTACTTTCTCGCTGTTGTAACTCAGATGCTACGAATCGATTGTCCCACATCAAAGATGAGTCCAGTCTAAGCTGTTGTGTGCAAGGACAGCTGTTGTGCACTGAGTGTACACAATGAGAGAGCAAATTTTCCCCTTGAGAGCCTGTGGTCTGCAGAGACAAGACAGATAAAGGCTGTGTATATAAAAAAAGAATGATCAGCCCCATTTTACTGCTGAGATACTGAAAGATCTAGCTAGGCCCACAAAAAGGCAGCTCATACCCTGCCTGGAAGCTGTAGTCAGATGAATTCAAAGCAGAAATAAGCCACAAGTTCTGACTGCAAGGAGAATGGATCACACTGTTGGCATCTTTTTTTTTCTTTTTCTTTTTTTTCTTCACAAGGTTAGATAATTCCTTAGTTCGACTGCAGTTGCAATTCAGTCAAATGACGTATTGGGGCAAGCAGGCCAAGAAGCAATGACCTATGATAAACAGGAGGCTGGACTAGACAGTCACGTTTCTTTTCTGCCTCTATCAGCTTGCCCAAGGTCACACTGGAATTTTGTGAGGCAGCCAGGAAGTGAATCCAGGGATTTGTGGTTTATTTTTTGGTCCTGGGCTTTAAAATATCTTGTTTTTCCTCCTGTTGATGCTTCAGAATTATCGAACAAATGGCTTATAGGAATGTATTTGAATATTACAGTGATGAATAGGACATTTTAGCAGGTTATTTTTAGCCTATGATCTGCCACTAGAGCTCTTTGCTAGGATTTTTGGCTGTGGCAAATTTACTGTTTAGATTTTGCTAGTTTGGAAGTTGTGAATGCTGAACAAATTGGCGTCGCATTTAAATTACCCAGTGCCTCACAAAGCTCTCAGCCTGTCCACGGAGATATTCCTGGATTTTCTGCTCTGAATAAATGCTCACATGGAAAGAGACTAAAAGCTTGCAGGAATATACACAGACAGCAAACAAAAAGGACTGTTACCTCTGACAACTTCCATTTCACCATGCTGAGTACACGGGGAGTACTAAGTGGTTTTTCAAAGGCTGTGTAAGAGGATAAAATCCTGCTCTTGCTGCCAGACAAATGATATTCCCCAACTCAAGTAGCAGAAGCTTCTGATTTTGGCCATTAAGACCAGTTTCCAAGCCCAACGATGGGGAGGAGACATCAAAATTTAAAATTCCTGACTTGTAGGGGTGTTACTGTGTTAAGAATAATAGAAACAATAATAAGTAATAATATTGATAATTAATAATAACCTAGACTAGTGAATAAGGGACAGATTGTCCTTGTGTGAATATTCTTGCTGGTCCCAGTGGTGTATTTTGTAAAGCTTCCAGATTTGTGTGCTTATATAAGAATCTCAGCATTCGTTAAAAAAATATAATAAAATTAACCCCCAAGGAGGAAGAGAAAAAAGCAGAATAAGGACTCAAAAACAAAAATCAAGAAAAAGCACGCTAATTTAAAAATATTTTTAACCTAATCTAATGAGGTTTTGAAAGAGATGGGACACTAACTCGAAAGTATTCACCATGTCCACCTTTATACAGTATCCTAACACTCAGAATAGAAATTTTTGTTGTAGGATTGACCTCCTTAAACGACAGATGACAGAGTTTTAATGGCCTGAAGGGTATATATCATTAAACTGGTACAAGAAACAAAATATTTATATCTAGACTGAAGATCACATTAGGAGAATGCCTTCATGTGTTCATTTGCTTTCTCCTTTTCCCCATTTTCTGTCTATGTTTTACTATTTCTTTATTGTTTGTTTCCAGAAGCATCACTTGGTGTCTACACTGGGAATGACTTGGGGCCAGGAAGTAGAGAAGAGCAGAGCAGGTATATATCACATTATCCTTGATGTTGACAGGGCAGAGCTGACAGGGAACACATCACTCATCTTTCCAAAAGTGATTTCATCCAATTTAATTGTTTGTGGGAGGACAGGTCTGGGATAAAACCTGAATGCCACTTTGGAAGACCTAACGCCTTCTCTGTCACCAGCAGCTGAAGCAGCCTGAATCTCAACATTCTCTTATTGCAGTTAATTTGTCCTTAAAAACTCTTTCAGAAAGGAGACTACATTTGGAGCTTCCGCTCTCTTAGACATGACCCATTACATCAGACCTCAGTGACACATGGCTCTAACGAGCCAAGTTAATGATAGTCTAAGATGTTGCCATCCGTACTTGTTCTGCTCTTCCAGGGGGTGACTTCCACCAACTGGTGGATGAGATCAATTCCTATATCTGTCCTAAGTCCAACAGGTTAACTGGCACTGCTGTCAAAGTTAGTTGAAAGAGTTGGTTGTGTTTTGATATTGGCTAAGGAGTGTTTCTTATTTTCATTTAACTCCAGGTTACTTTTACTCCAGGTTTTGGTTTTGGCAGGCTGAAAACACTCTCCTACTAAGGAAGGAAAATTAAACTCTCTTTTATTAACTAGCTATGAACAACAGTTGTGAATTAAATCCATGAATCTGGCTTGAATTTTAGTACTACAAATTCAATTTGTTATTTTATCTTCTGGTTTTGTGGGGTTTTTTTTTGTGGTTTTTGTTTGTTTGTTTGTTTGTTTTCCTCTGTAACAAACAACCATAAAATATACAGTAACCCTGTGACACTCCCATTATCACAACTCCAGGATACAAATATTCAAAAGAACTATTAACATTTTAATAGCCATATCATGAAAATGACTACAGTTGGCCACATCAAATGTTCATGATTTTCCCCTTTCCAAATACACAGTGATATTAGGGGGGGCAGTTCTATTATTTTTATAAAAGCTATGGATTTGACAAAAAGAATTCCTTCTATTGACAACAAGCAGCCAGGAAATGGTACACCATACAGAGGAAGGTGAGAAAGGTGTAGCTCTGATGGTGTTTTCCTCCTTTGCAAGTGTAAACCAGGATGGGGATGCATTACTCCATGGCTAAATCCAGAATTAGTATAATTCAGGTGCAATGCCAGTGAAATCAAGACAAATAAACCCTACTCATTGCAGTATGAGGTTTGTCCTACAGCTATAGGTCTTCAGGGAAATTTAACCATTTGTCTATTCTCCTTATTGCTTAGAGAAGGCAGCCAGCATTTCCATGAGATTATTCAAATGCAGAATTAGTAGAAAATTTTTGCAGCTACAGAGACAGATGGGTTTTATATAAAATCTCTGCTCTTTGTAGGAACCCAGTGTGATATTGAGCAAGATAATGGTCAGAAAGAACGTTGCCAGGCTCCTAATGAGAAACTGTTGACAGTAAAATTGCCCCAACATTCATCAAAAAGCCAATAAATGTCAAGCACGGGGCCTTTGATGCAGTGGCTCATCATTCCTGTCCAGAAGCCTTTGCAGTCTCTTCAGGGCATGCCATCACCCCGCATTTCTGCTGATTTCACTGAAAACTTTGCTGCTGAAGAAGTACAAGGAGCAGGTGTTGGCATTCTGAATGCCACTGTTACTGTGCCCCTGGCTCACTGTGAGACCTCGGGCAGAGCACATTTGGCCTCAGTTTCCCCATCTGCAACACGGGAATGACAATAAAGGAATTGCCCAAAGGCAGCTCTGTGAAGGACACAGTGTCACCATCCAAATGCTCAGAAATCACGAGCTAGATGGTAAAAACTATGATGCTGACTTCTGCCAATGAGTCAGTCGTGTATTTTTAATGCTAACTACGCCCAGCTCTTTGTGCCTTGTAGTGCGTATTTTCAAGCTCCATCTCCTCCACATCTACAGGAGATTCCTTCAGACCAACCCAGTCCACTTAATTCTGGGTTGGGTGGCCTTAGGAAAACCACATGAAGTTTATATAAAAGCTTTTATAAAGCCTCATTCTGATTTCTGGCTCTGTGGACGGTGTAAATACCTTGTCCATCATCACCTGAGCCCTCTGTTTAACTGTATCTTCAGCATATGGCCCCTAATTGCTGTGGTGAGGCAGATCCTTGCCTGGTCCATGAATTAAGAACAACCTCATTCTGTTACTCCAGCTATTGCTGCCCCCTGGCTTGTTTGTTTGCCTCGTTCATGAAGGGAGCCTGAAGCTACATCCCAAATGATGATATGACTGTGAGACCCCACCTGGAGCACTGTGTTCAGTTCTGGAGTCCTCAACATAGAAAGGACATCGAACTGTTGGAACAGGTCCAGCGCAGGGCCACCAAGGTGATCAGAGGGATGGAGCACCTCTCCTATGAGGACAGGCTGAGAGAGCTGGGACTGTTCAGCCTGGAGAAGGCTCCGGGGAGACCTGATAGCAGCCTTCCAGTATCTGAAGGGAGCCCCAGGAGAGCTGGGGAGGGACTCTTTGTCAGGAAGTCTAGTGACAGGACAAGGGGTAATGGTTTTAAATTGGAACAGGGGAGATTTAAATTAGATCTTAGGAAGAAATTCTTTGCTGTGAGGGTGGTGAGGCACTGGAACAAGTTGCCCAGGGAAGTTGTTGATGCCCCATCCCTGGAAGTGTTTAAGGCCAGGTTGGATGGGGCTTTGAGCAACCTGCTCTAGGGAGAGGTGTCCCTGCCCATGGCAGGGGGGTTGGAACTTGATGATCTTGCAGGTCCTTTCCAACTCTAACCATTCTATTATTCTATGATCATATCCCCCAGATTTGGCCTATATATATCTTTTCTAAAACTTCCAGGTAAAGGCTCAAAGCCATTTTTCTATGGCCTCTGTGGTCAATGGCTGGATAGTTCATTACATTCATCCTGGCAATCCCTTGCTTGCATTTTCATGACCAGTTTCCAGCCGTTCCTGTGTACATGAACAGAAAACATGTCCCTGTCTGTCATTTGCAGTGACAAGCTGCATCCTAGGAGCTGTACACAGATGGAGTCGTGCTTAGTTTACAGGGAGGGCTGAGTGCATGCCACATGCTATTAGGGTCACTTGAAACTAGGCTAATTACCTGGCAGACATGCAGCAGAGCAGATTCTTTAATAAAAATGAATGGGATGAGAAGGGACAGACTCCTTGCTATTTTGGGACAGAGTGTCTCCTCAGGCAGCAGATCCCCACAGCAGTAAGGCTCCCAATATATCACTTGGTTTGCTGTTTCTTGGCTGTAGAACTTAATTAACAGTTCTGGATCCGGTCTGTTTCCCAGGAATAGCCTATAAGTCTGTTAAATTAAACAACAGAGGCAGATGTGGGTAAAAATAAAAATCCCAGTCAAGTTAGAAATGAAAAATGATGTTGCTTTGCCAATCCACAGAGGCCAGTGTAGGAATGTTCTAAAATCTTCTGAAGTTTTTCTGTGTGGTGGCTCAGGAAAGAGGGGAATGTTGCTGTGGATGCCCCTGTTTTTGCAGCTGATGATTACTAATTACCCAATTGCTTTATTGCATAAAAGAGTACAAATAAATACTGTGAAAACTGAGTTGAAACATACTTATAGATAATTTTTCTCTTCAAGGTCTGCAAGTACAACACAGACACTGATCATACCTGTGAATCAGATTGAAAAAGACAACGAGCTTAGAAGAGCAGTGACTTAAGGACCTAAACTCAGCCACCCAGAGCTCTTTTCTTCCTCAGCTTCCATGGATTTGAACTGTGAAGGAGCTGAAGGTGCTGCGGTGTTTGGTCTGTTACAGGGAAAGCCAAGGATAAGGTAACACTCCTACCCACTGCCTAGAACAGTGGGAAAAACTACCAGAGCACGCTTTCTGATTGTTAACTCCCCTCCCATCACCACTTTGTCTTGCTGAAGGACACCTGTTCCTAAATTTACACAGCACTTCCATTCATGCCAGCCTGCTCATAGTGAATAATGCAGAGGATACCTACATGTCTTTGTAATATTAGTGTCTTATGAGGCTAATTAAATTAAATGAATCCACTTGCAGGAGTAAGATAATGAGAATTTGATTCCACTGCAGTAGAACTTTCAAATGAAGTAATTACTCTTTAAAAATGTGGATTTTTTTTCTTCAAAAATGATAAGTAGGAGTTAACAATAATGCCAAAGCCAGTCTTGTGTAGATGGCAATCAATTGCAGGAGAATTTCTAAATATCTGAAGGAATGTGCTCATCTAAACTATCACTCATGTTTTAAGATGGCCAGTGAAAACATTTTATTACTCCATTTAGTTGGAAAGGGCACTATTGGGCAAAAATCAGATAATGTACTTATTTCTAAAAGCCTGGAACAAAAGACCCAGTAGAGATTTGCTGAGTAGTTGCAAGATAGCCATTAAATATAAATATTTTTAAAAACAATTTACTCTTTCCTAATGCTTTTAGAGCAGCATGTGGGAACAGAGTCTAAGTGCAGCATCTTACTGCATTAAAAAGGACACGATGAAGGGTATTGGGCTCAGATTTAACCCTCCTATCTCTTAACTGCTTGTAGTTATATAAACCTATATAAACTCTGTGAATGTATATAAAACTTGCCCATCTTTTCTAGCAGTAACAACAAAAGTTTATATTTTAAACAAAACTATTCCCAGTGACCCACATTTTTCACATTCCTATAGAAACAAACTATTTTTAATGGTGAATTCAAGTCCAAGTTTCCATTCCTCAAATGAAGAATAGCAGCAGAAGTGGAAATTGCTTTCTTTTCATCCTGAGTATGCACTGGAGACAGAGAAGAGAACTGCTTTGTGGGGCTGCATGTGTATAAATGGTAGGGGTATTTATGTCACTGTTTTTTACTGGAATGTATAGGCCAGTTAGAAAGAAGAGAGGCTGATTTTTGTTCCAAACCATCTTGGGTTTTGCTCTGGTATAAGGAACAACAGGATTTAATCCTGCTCCTTGGGCAGCAAAGGGTTGTTGATCCCAGGAGCACATCTGACAGGGTACCACCCCTTGACTGAACCATGAGACCACTCTCATAATGGGGACAACAACAAGGCTGATGCTACCAACACCACCTTTGTCAGGTGTCCCTCATGCTTAGGTCATTCTGAAGCAGACCTGTAGCAGCAACTGCATTGCATAGCACTGAGGTTGGGCTTCTCCTAGCTCCATACAGCACCTTCGTGGCCCAAAGGCCTGAAGACAACAGTGTTGACTTCTGTTGTGGTAGTTTTTCTGTTGAAAGTGCCCAAAATCACAAGCAGGTATGCCGGCAGGGCTGTTTTTAGCATGATGCTGAGCATGCTCGTGGCCTACGGTGACAGCATGAGGGCACTGGAAAGGGCAGACCAAGGCAAAGCTGGTGTGGATTCATCCGTATCACCTAGGAGTGGAGATCCCTGGTGAGAACTGTCCCAGGACTTTACTGGGGATCTGATTCACTCCTGACAAGAGCTGAGGAATGAACTAACACTCGTCCAGACAGAGAACCAAGGACACAGAAGCAAACACACCTTAAAAATGTCCTTCTTGATTCATGATATTTCTACATTTGCAGTTCTAGTAGCTGTAGGTAGGATTCACCTGATCTAACTCTGAACTAAGCACATTAGGCTACTTTTACTGTCAACAAAGGAAAAAAGGCCCATCTACACAGTGATTCACCTGGTCTTTCTTAGATGCCTACTTAAAGATGAAATGGATGAGCCTTCATGATTTGGTCATGTGGAGCTTCAGAAAAAATGCCTTTGCTGAGCAGCCATCCCATGTTGATCACTATGGATTTATACTGAATCATAGAATCATAGAATGGTTAGAGTTGGAAGGGACCTTAAAGATCATCCAGTTCCAACCCCCCTGCCATGGGCAGGGACACCTCCCACTAGACCGGGTTGCTCCAAGCCCCATCCAGCCTGGCCTTAAACACTTCCAGGACTGGGGCATCCACAGCTTCCCTGGGCAACCTGTTCCAGTGCCTCACCACCCTCACAGGAAAGAGCTTCTTCCTAATATCTAACCTAAATCTCCCCTCTTCCAATTTAAAACCATTACCCCTTGTCCTGTCACTAGACTTCCTGACAAAGAGTCCCTCTCCAGCTCTCCTGGAGCTCCTTTCAGATCCTGGAAGACTGCTCTAAGGTCTCCCCGGAGCCTTCTCTTCTCCAGGCTGAACAGCCCCAGCTCCCTCAGCCTGTCCTTATAGGAGAGGTGCTCCATCCCTCTAATCATCTTGGTGGCTCTCCACTGGACCTGTTCCAACAGTTTGATGTCCTTTCTATGTTGAGGACTCCAGAACTGAACACAGTGCTCCAGATGGGGTCTCATGGGTGCAGAGTAGAGGGGGAGAATCCCCTCCTGTGACCTGCTGGTCACGCTTCTTTTGATGCAACCCAGGATATGGCTTGTATCATGCTGTATCATCATCATTAATACATCCCCAGCAAACCTGCAGATGATGAGGAACTGGGGGAGTGGCTGACACACCAAACAGCTCAGCTTCAATCCAGAAGAACCATAATCCAAGGAGAAATGCAAGGTTCTGACCCCGGGGAAAGAATAACCCTGAGATTGACTGGCAGAGCAGGAGTCCTGCTGAAACCAGGCTTCAGTGGATGCCCAGCTGAACAGGAGCCAGGAGTGCACTTTCATCTCAAATATGACAAAACGCACACTGAGCAATACGGACGGGCTGGAATTGGCCAGCAGATGAAGGGAATATTTTGTTCTCCTCTGCTCAGCACTGGTGAGGCCATATTTGAAATACAGTTCGGTTTTGGCACAACCAGTACAAAAGGGATGTGGGGAAACTGTAATTGGTCCACTGGAGGGCTACCAAGCTGGTTACCTGCAGAACATGACCTACAAGGAGAGTGGAGGAAGCTGGACTTGTTCAGTCTGGCACAGAGGAGACCAAGTGTGGTCCAACTGCAGCCTGTGACCACTTGAAGAGAGTTAGAAAGAGCCGTGGTTTTCTCAATAATGTCAGATAATGTAACAAGGAGCAATGGCCAAAAATCTGCTGGTTTGAGGCTGGACATTAAGAATGGTGTTTTCTCTTCTCATCAGGAGGGTTGCACAGCTCTGTGACAAGTTACCCACAGGAGCAGCTGAATCCCTGTTGGTGGGGCTTGGCAAGGCCCATGACTGACCTGTTTCAGTGTCAGCAAAAGCCCAGCCTTGAGCACAAGGATGGACTTTCTGAAAAACACATCTGAGATTCTGTGACAAACTGAAGACATACAGCCTGAAAACTACAGCTGGGACAAATCACTGCCAGGTGAGAATCTCTGCTGAAGCCCACTGGTGGTGGCTTTCACAGTGCATCCTTTTGAAACAAAACACTCCCAACAGCAAAATTCTCCAGAGCTGGGATAAGTGCTTGAACTGCTGGTGGAAAAACAGGATTTGCTGAGGGAGACAAACTAATAACACATACAGTTCCTGAGCAAATATATTCATGAGGACTCCTGTGATAGGCTTTTGCCTGTAACATATGCACAGTACTGCAATCTGTTATGATATGTACTGTCATCATCTCTGGGAATTTGTCCCAGCCCTTTAATTCTCTATTAATAGCAACAAATGGAAATTCTTATCCAGAACTAGGGGGACAGGTACTGAACAGGGTGACCTGAGCTCTTTCTCAGTCCCTGTGATTCCACCAGTAACCTGGAACATATTAAACAGATTTTTTGCAGCACAGAGTTCCTTCTTAAACCATAGATTATAATTAATTGCTGAAAAAAAACCTATTTGGTTTGATTTTTCTTAACATTTATTGCATACTTGGAATAAATTTATTGTGACTTTGGCATGTGTAAGAAGAGAAATTTTAACTTTCGGAAAGAATAAAAATATAGTTCCCAAAGGCAACTGTGGAGAATCATAAAGCACAGCTAAGGTGAGCTTAGAAACAGGATTCATTTCTTCTTATCCTGAGAGTGTGACCAGACAGGCTTACGCTTCTGAATAAAGGCTTCAATACCCTCCTGCCCGTCTCTCAAAGTCAAGTTGTCTGCCATGACCTGAGTAGTCGTTTTGTAAGCAGTATCAAGGTCCTGTGCCATCTGTCTGTAAAAGGTGGCCTTCCCCAGTGCCAGGACAGATTTGCTGCTTTTGCATATCTTGTGAGAGATTTTCATGGTCTCTTCTTCCAGCTTGTCTTCTGGTACGACCTTGCTGACGAGCCCGTGCATCAATGCTTCTCGGGCAGAAAGAGGTTCACCTGTGAAAAGCATCTCTAATGCCACCTGAACAAGAAAAATATATAGTATTAAGTAATTTTAACTGCCTTGTTCCT
The DNA here is from genome assembly GCA_013400375.1 of Thinocorus orbignyianus. Lineage (NCBI taxonomy): Eukaryota > Metazoa > Chordata > Aves > Ciconiiformes > Thinocoridae > Thinocorus > Thinocorus orbignyianus. The sequence continues at coordinate 169,106 of VXBW01001018.1, forward strand.
TTGGTTTGTTTGGGGAATTTCAGCTTCTTCCTTCAAGAACAAGCTACTCTTTTGAAAATGGTCAGATTTAAATCTTTTGGCTTCTTAGCCTGCCGAGGAAATCATAGAATCATAGAATGGTTAGAGTTGGAAGGGACCTTCAAGCCCATCAAGTTCCAACCCCCCTGCCATGGGCAGGGACACCTCTCCCTAGAGCAGGTTACTCAAAGCCCCATCCAACCTGGCCTTCAACACTTCCAGGGATGGGGCATCAGCAACTTCCCTGGGCAACCTGTTCCAGTGCCTCACCACCCTCACAGCAAAGAACTTCTTCCTAATATCTAATCTAAATCTCCCCTCTTCCAATTTAAAACCATTACCCCTCGTCCTGTCACTAGACTTCCTGACGAAGAGTCCCTCCCCAGCTCTCCTGGAGCTCCCTTCAGATACTAGAAGGCTGCTATCAGGTCTCAGTCAATGTTAAGAGGTTAAGAGGTTTCAGCAAAGAGAAGGACTGAGTTTAAAACTGGCCTTTTTGCAAACCTTCCCACTGACTGCAGCTGCCCTAGGCTGACACCACTGGGTTTCTTCTCACCTGAATCTTTAGGCTGACACCACTGGGTTTCTTCTCACCTGAATCTTTAGCGATTGCAGCAAGAATTACAAGAGATGTGGAAGGTCCACAATGTCAAATGACTGAATTTAGTATTTTAAGCCATGCATGTAAAGATAAATACTTACTATGTCAATGTGTAATTTGTGAAAATACCTGCCTTAGTTTAAGGTTGGTGTTCTCAAAGATGCCCTCCTTAAAGCCACATCTCTTTCAGTCTCCTGCCACTTCCAGTATCTTGTACTTGAGGTTTCAGATTAAAAAATCCCCCAGACACTCAGTGACTATTCAATGTTAAGTATCAGTGAGGATTTTTTCCATGATTCCTGATGCAATTCACCAATGCTCTGAATCACACCAGCTGATAATCCTCATTAGTGTCTTTGCTCTGGTAGATACAAACAATGGCAACTTTTCATTTGATAGAGTAAGATCTGTAGGGAACGTTCTTGCTACTTCAAAAAGTGGCATAGAGAAAAGTATATCCCATGCATTTTAAAAAGGTAATCACAAAACCCAAATACTAATTCAGAAACAGCTAGAACTGTGCACTACAGCACACAGACAGACTATATTTGAACAGGATAGCTTTACAGATAAGGAATTTAAAGTTGAAGCTTTTATCCAGCAATTGGACTTGTGCAGTTAAGTCCCTGCATCTCAGCAGAGCCCTGCTGGGCTTGGAGAATCTGTCCACATGAATCCAACTAGATCAGAACTGAAAATTTCTTTTCTCAGTTACAGAAGCTTTACAGATTTACCATTGTTTGTGTAGTGAGGGATGTGTAAGTCACAATCAGTAGGAACTAAAGCAGGAAGAAAGTATGGGAGGGTTTTAGATGCTATTTAAAGCATCTTGATCTACACTCAGGCAGATCATGCTGGCAGTGAAATGTCACTGCCTGGCAAGAGTTGATACCTCGGTGGGACTGATATCCTGAACTTGCAGGGGTTTCCTCACCAGGGGAGAACATCATTGTCCAAAGCACAGACCTGGCTGTTGGAAAGGAGAGGGAGTGCTGCTGGTATGAGTTCATGCTGGTTGGAGTCACATCAGCAGGAAGCTCCTTTCCCTAAACAGAGTTCATCCCTTTATTACTTTTCCCAGTCCGAAGAGTTATGAAGATGTCTTTGGCAATGAAGTATTTTGAATGCAGGAAAACAAAGTTTAGGCAATGGAACTAAAACTCCTAATGTGGGAACCTACTTCTTGCAAAATGACAAAGAGCATCTGGAAATGAAGCTTACCTTTCTTGGAAGAGATCTGCCCAAAGCCACAGCTGGTGTGGAGCAAAACAGTCCAATGTTTACTCCAGGAGTAGCAAATTGAGATTTCTCACTTGCCACTGCGATGTCACAGCTTGCCACGAGCTGACAGCCTGCTGCTGTAGCCAAGCCGTTCACTTTGGCAATCACCGGTACGGGAAGTTTCTGGATTAAAGTCATAACCTGCACACCCAAAAGAAAGCGGTCAGTTAGTTTCATCCCTGGAAGTGTTTAAGGCCAGGTTGGATGGGGCTTTGAGCAACCTGCTCTAGGGAGAGGTGTCCCTGCCCGTGGCAGGGGGGTTGGAACTTGATGATCTTTAAGGTCCCTTCCAACTCTAACCATTCTATGATTCTATGAAATTTAAGCAGTGGCTGTTCTAAAGTTTGCAATTGCTTCACACACCTAGCATGTGTGGCTTTCATCTTTATTAACTGGAATTTAATAAAAGAAATAAGCTCTCTGCAAAATGTGTTTAAATGCACAAGACCACTGCTGTTTCAGTTGTGTTTCTGTAGCGTGAGCTGGTCCTGCTAATGCCAGTGGGAATGAAAACACAAGAATGAAAGGCAGAAACACTCGTTATCAGATCTGCAAGGAGCTTGGGTGCCTCTGCACTGCAGGTCTGGTGTTCCTGGCTTCGGGAAGTTGTGGATCTGAGACACACCATCCCCACCTTCATTTGCCCTGGAACAGAAAACTAACATAATAAAAGTCTCCATCCCAAGTAATTAAATCAGCCTTTTGCTGGTTTCTGCATGATCTCGAGTCTGGGTTGGTCTCACTCAAGCACCATCTCTGGATGTCTCTCTAGGCTTACTCTGCGTTCCAGGGAGAGACTCACCTGCCAGGAAACAATTTTTCCTGCTTGGATTACATGTAAGGTGGGAAAGCACACTTATTCTCTCTCTCTCTGAGATAATTCTTGAAGGTTGGACATCCAACTTCAGATAGCTGAAGTTAAGAGATGTATTTGCCTTAACTTTTCTAATTTAGGTTCTCCTTCCATACAGTGGGAATCCACAAATTCACCTAATTTTAATGCCTGAAGATAGAAAATGTTGGTTAAATGATTACACTAATTATCTGCATTTAAAAAAATATTAGCACAGTGTAGCAAGATAAAAAATTTTCATTTGTTGCTTCCATTTCTCCAGTAGATAAAGTCTAGCAAATTTGATCTTGCTTAGGCAAAATTACCTATTTTCACTTTTGAATTTGATCAGCCTTTGTCTCTGTTTTTTGATCTTTGTTTACAAATATTTTTTCAGCAGATCTTAAAAAGAAACCACCGAAAGAGTATCAATATGTGCCTGTGTGCAGACAAACAACTCTGGAGTACTCTTGTTATAAAAATTCAGTCAACTGCTTCTCTAGAAAAACCCTACCTATGGGTTTGGATTTGGAGAGTGTCTGGAGAAGTGATATTCTCAGCTGTCTCAAACTTGTACACGGAGAGTACTTAGTTCTTGGACACTGCATTCTGTAGTTTGTTAATGCTGCTCCATGCATGGGGACAGAGGTGCAGCAGCAGCTGAGATGATCTGTTTAAGATTACCATTCAGAGAGAGATGTAGAAGCCAAGGTTCCTGCAAACTAGTCCAGTGCTCAGGACGCCACAGTCCACAATGCTGTAGCCACGTCATTTTGAGTAGGATCTATTCTACTTAGGTACTGAAAATTAGGAAGCCACAATCCCATTTTTGAAGCCCTCAGAAGTACCTTTCTCTCTCTCGACAAAAAGCAAAAATCAATTATTCTACCAGATAACTAAAATTTAGATCTCAGTTAGGATCCTAAATAAAGCCTAAATTAATTTCTCTATTTCTGTTTACCTCTTAAGTGCCATTATTATTTAACAGTAAGATCTTCTTCCTCTATGGGCATAATAGTTGTGATTTATGAGAAACTTAAATCCTTTTAGGATACCCAGGTAGAGAGTTTAAAGCACTTATCACTACCATAAACCTCAGAAAAGGGATCACTTCAAGTGTCATTTCATTGCTTATATTTAATTTCTTCCTGGACTTGTGTTGCCAGTGTCACAGAAGCATTTAGGCCGGCAGTGACCTCTTGAGATCATCAAGTCCAATCCCCCTACTCAAGACTGCAGACTTACACAGAGATCTTATTTTTACGTTATCTACTTGATGTTTAAGCTGGTCCTGAGTTATTAGCTAGATGCTGGGAAAGAACACTTGATCACAGGTGATTTGAAGGTGGTCATCCCATGGCTCCTGGGAAAGATACTGCCTAAATACTCAGCTACAAGGAAGACTTGGCCAAACTAAGGAGCAAACTATGACTGTACCCACTGTAGGAGATGTGCACATTGGCATTCTAGTCCTTGCATTTGCACGTAGAGAAGTGCAGGGGAAACATAATTTCACCAAGATCAGTTATTAAAAAGGCAGAGCAGCAAAAAGCAAGGAATCTGGAGCAACAGCCTGTGCTTCATTTAGCAGGTGAGCAATGTTTTCCCTCCTTAAGCCAATATCATTGTTGTTCTTAGCAGTAGGCAAAGAGGGTGGCCCTTTAAGAAGAACTGCTTACCTCTGCACAGATTTCAAACACTTGGGAATGATGCTTCACATCATCTTCACTTGACAGTTCCTTTAAATCATGGCCAGAACAGAATACAGGTCCTTCAGCTGCAAAGAATTTCAGGAAAAGTCAGTCTGAATTAATCAAGAAATCAGGAGCAGCAGCATATCAGTGCCCCCTCAATGAGATGTCGATGGTCAAAAAGAAGCCTGGAGAGGGAGTTTTACACAGAGTTCCCAAATGTTGCCTTCTGGGTTTTGTAACAGCTTTAAATTGCAACAAGGCAACATTTAACCCCAGGAACACCCATAAACATTTTTAAAGGCCTAGTTTTACTTCTATTCCAAGTTAATTTAGTTAAAAATAATATCTGAAACCAGTTTCTTGCAAGGATGCTGTTCTAAACAGCTCCTTTATAGGATGCAAACCAGTCAGCTGCAGCTCTGCTCTCAGACTAATAAAGACAATTAGTCCCCATCTATTGTATCCAGCATTAATGATTAACTTCTGCTAAATAAACATCAAGATTTTTGTGTCATGGTGCTCAAGACCACAATGAAAAGAAAAAAAAAAAAACAACAAAAAAGCAAAGAAAACAGGTTGTTCTGCTAGAGGAGAACCAGAAGGGTTGTTGGGGCATCTTTGTCTCCATTGCTAAAACTGTTATCTAGAGAATCCCAAAAAGCATGTCCAGTGTTTGGGCAGCAAAAGAGCAAGTTTCTGAGGTCCTAAGTTTTTGATTTTCATCTCTCCAGACACAGCAAAGGTCAAAACTAGCAGCATTCCACATCTGAAGGCAGCCTACAGAAAAGCTGGAGAGGGACTCTTTGTCAGGAAGTGTATTGACAGGACGAGGGGTAACAGTTTTAAATTGGAAAAGGGGATATTTAGATAAGATATGAGGAAAAAATTCTTTGCCGTGAGGGTGGTGAGGCACTGGAACAGGTTGCCCAGAGAAGCTGTGGATATCCCATCCCTGAAGGTGTTCAAGGCCAGGCTGGATGGGGCTTGGAGCAACCCAGTTTAGTGGGAGGTGTCCCTGCCCACGGCAGGGGGTTGGAACTCGATGATCTTTGAGGTCCCTTCCAACTCTAACCATTCTATGATTCTAAAACACCCTTTATGGGTCTACTGTCTTTACAACAGCTTTCCTTTATCGTGAGGTATCTGCTGTAAGAATAAACCAATGTGATGCTTTTGAATCCTTCAGAACTTCTCAGATATTTGTAAGGACATGACATTTCCAGCTACAACTATGCAGACACGACCATAGCTATGTATTTGTTTCTTACGGACCAGATTATTCTGGCACAGTCTATCCACAAATAAATATCTGGAAATTAATCACATCCGTATTTGTGCCTCATTGAAGAAGAATCCACTGCAAAGTCCTTGCTAAAGACTCAAAGCATTCCCTGGGAAGTCTTTTATTTGCTTGAGATTTATTCTTTTGCATTCCATTCAGCAAGGGAATTGGAAATCAAGAGGAACAGGCAGTTTCTTTTTAAATTAAAACAAAAAAGGCAAATGAAATCGTGCTTGCAAACTCCCATAGTACTGTACTCCCAAAGAAGAACCTGAAGTGCTTCACAAAATTTGTAGCTGCTGTTTGAAATGTTGAATATCTATATTTAAATTCAACCTAGTGAAATTTGCTTACTTCCACTCCCATGTGTGTGCGAACCAGCACACAGTGTTTTCCATTATGTACAGGGAACAGCAGCATCCTAAATTAATAAACCTATTTCTCCAAGATATTTGGGAGGGGGGCAGAGGAAGATCATCTTAAAACAGCAGAGGAAAAAAAGACAGCTTAAGAACAGCTCAAGTTCTATCATCTTTAAGAATTCCACAAGTTAATACCTAAACAGAGGAAAACTGTCACAGGTTCTGAGAGAGAACACTTTACATCTGCAGGTCATAGGTGACTGCAGAATCACTGTTACAGTCTCTTCTTCATCAGAGAGTTTTAAGAGCACTTTTGACAACCAGTGGCAAAGATACTGAAGCTGGTCCTGGCTTAGGGCAGGGGAACAGAGCGCACAATTTGAAGAAACCTTGTGAGCCCTGTTCACTACGATCTAAACCTGCCACCGAAGGCAACAGGTGTCACACCAGCTCAGCCTGTTCCTGCATGAAAACCTGTACTTAGGAATGTTACTCCTTTAGTTTGATAACCATTAGAGCCTGGCTTTTGCTCTGTTTATTCTTCACATAAACTTTTTAAACCAATTATTTAATCTACTGATTGTTTTTACAGAAGGACAAAGCTCATTGACCCTGTAAGCACTATGCGTAACCCGCCTGCAACACTGACCTTTTGAAACGTGTTTCTACAGCGTTTCTTCTTAAGACTTGCTAACTATCAAGAAAAACATAACAAAACCCAGGTCACTTTTTAATGCTGTGTTCAAGGATGAGGATTTTTTGTCAGGAAGTGTAGTGACAGGACAAGGGGTAACAGTTTTAAATTGGAAGAGGGGAGATTTAGATTAGATATTAGGAAGAAGTTCTTTCCTGTGAGGGTGATGAGGCACTGGAACAGGTTGCCCAGGGAAGTTGTGGCTGCCCCATCCCTGGAGGTGTTCAAGGCCAGGCTGGATGGGGCTTTGAGCAACCTGCTGTAGGGAGAGGTGTCCCTGCCCATGGCAGGGGGGTTGGAACTTGATGATCTATAAGGTCCTTTCCAACTCTAACCATTCTACGATTTAATGATTTAAAAATGTGAGAGTGGAAACTGGGACGAGTATAAAAGGCCAGTGTACAAGAGAGAGCTGGGGCTGGAGGGTGAAGGCACCAGGAGGATCCCCTGCGTGGCCAACTGTATGGAAAACAGGCAATCTTATCACATTTTGTGTAATTCTGTGAGAGATTTTGGGATAAACTCCCTAATATTCCCTTTATGCTCCTCTGCCTTCCCTTCTGTTGGCCTGAAATGACCACGCACCTGAGATGATGATCACTCGGAGGTCTTTGCTCTTGACGTCGTGCAGCAGGTCCTCCCTGAGGGACTGCAGCATGGCCAGGGACAGGGCGTTCCTCTTCCTCGGGTTGTTCAAGACAATGTCTCTGCAGAAGCCGTTAAAAAACAAAAAGAGGGTCCGGATAAAGTAATAATAAACGCACTCACGGGCCCGCGGCGCTGCCTCCCTTCTGCCCTCCCCCCAGCCCCGGCCTCCGCCTCACCGAACGCCCTCGGCCTGCCGCCGGACCGTCAGCTTCTCCCCCGGGGAAGGCCGCCCGGCCCCCGCCGCCGCAGCGCTGCTGAAGGCGGCGAGCAGCGGCCTCCTCAGCCCTCTCAGCCAGCCGGCGGCGGCGGCCATGGCTACCCGGCAGGCGCGGAGCTCGGCTCGCTACCGACCCCTAAGGCCGGCGGCCTGCCCGGGCCCGGGCCGCGGCCTGTGCGAGGCCCGGGGCGGTGCTCGCCTCAGCGCGGTCCGCCTCGGCGGCTGCTGCCAGGGGACAGCCGCCAAACCCCACAGGCCGGCTCTCACCCATCTAATGTCCCCAGGTCAGATCTCAGGAAGAAATTCTTTCCTGTGAGGGTGGTGAGGCACTGGAACAGGTTGCCCAGAGAAGCTGTGGATGCCCCATCCCTGGAGGTGTTCAAGGCCAGGCTGGATGGGGCTTTGAGCAACCTGGTCTAGTGGGAGGTGTCCCTGCCCATGGCAGGGGGGTTGGAACTCAGTGATCTTTAAGGTCCCTTCCAACCCAAACCATTCTATGATTCTATAAAAAGGGGACTTTGTGGTAGAAACCTCTATAAAGACAGGCTCAGATAGTTGGGGTTGTTCAGCCTGGAGAAGAGGCTCCAGGGAGACCTTCTAGTCTCTTCCAGTACCTAAAGGGGCTACAGAAGAGATGGGGAGGCACTCTGTAACAAGGGATGGAGGGATAGGATGAAAGGAAATGGTTTTAAATTGGAAGAGGGTAAATTTAGATTAGGTATGAGGAAGAAATTCTTTCCTGTGAGGACGGTGAGATGTTGGCACAGGTTGCCCAGAGAAGCTGTGGATGCCCTGGACGTGTTCAAGGTCAGGCTGGATGGGGCTTTGAGCAACCCGTTCCAGTGGGAGGTGTCCCTGCCCATGGCACGGGGATTGGATCTAGGTGATCTTTAAGGTCCTTTCCAATCCAAACCACTCCCCAACATGTCTGCTGTAGAACCAAGGAGTCCTCCTGGAACCTCCTCCTGTGGAAGACCTGGGTGGGAAGGTGGATTCATTAATATCTTGGGGATGCTGGAGTAGTATTGACAAATGTTGGGTTTTGCTGTAAATTCTTTAGATCCACTGAGCATTTGCATCTAGGACCCTGGGATGGAGATTAGGACTGTGCTGAGAAAACTTGCTAGTGACACTGAGTTGGGATGTATCATCAACTTAATGACTCCCAAGGCTGACGGCCTCCAGTTACCTGTGGGAGCTGACAGCTGACCTGACAGCCTTACAGTAAGCATTGGCCTTGATGAGATTGCCCTATTCCCTTGAGACCGTCACTGTGGAGCACCAAAGAGGTGGTAAACAACTTTCAAGACATCTAAGTGTGTTAGCCAACCAGAGGAAGGAAAACAACATGTAAGACCAATGAAGAGAAGACATGATATGAGGATCCATGAGAGCTTTTTATATAAAAGAGTAAGCTTTGTGTAATAAAGTAGCTGTTGCTATTGCTGTATGAAATTATTGATATTGAACCCATCTCTACAGCGACAGGTACCATAGAATCGTAGAATGGCTAAGAGTTGGAAGGGACCTTGAAGGTTCCAGCCTCACCTCTGAGTGTAACTGGCATGGGATGAAATTTGGTATTACAGTGTTTGGGTTCATATACTTGTGAATTAATAAGATCATCATTTATTCAGTGGGAGTTCATAATTTGGAAATGGTTGTGGAGAAGACCTTGCAAATCTTGATTTGATTCCACAGAATCAGTCTGTAATCTGTCTGATGCGTCCAAGAAACTGAAAGACATATGTGATTTTAAGAGGTGATTTTAAAATTAAAATGTGATTTTAAAATTCCAAGTATTTTTGGGACATACAGGTACATTCACAGCTCATCTTCATTATTGCTTCTGACCATTCACGTTCAAGAAGACAAACTGAATGAGGGGCAGAGAGAACAGATGCAGCACAGAATGGAAACTTACAAGGGACGAGAGAAGTGTTGTTCCTTGAGTCTAGCAAAACAAATATGGAAGAACTTGTGCTTGCTGTCTCCAGAGGACAAGCATTTTGCAATCTGAGATGGCAAAAAGCTATGTGAGATGGATAATTATGCTGACACTTTAGCAAATGGGTAGACATTAAGCATTACCACCTTTGAGCCAGAAATGAAGGAGCAGTTACCGGCCACCAGAACAGTGAGACTGTGGAACAGCTCTGCTATAGAAGCTACATGGATAAAATCTGGGATTCTTTGAAGAGGGAGATCAGGAGACTTCTAAAAGTGGTTATATGATGTCTTTGCCTAGGTTATCACAGGGATGGATCTGGGGCGGCATGTCCCTTTCCATCTGTGTTTCTGTTGAGCCCCAAAGCTCTCCTTTGCCAGCAACTTGTACAATGCATAGTAAATCTTTCTAATTTGAGAGTTGCACAACTCTCTGCGGACCCTGGTTACTCAAAATAGTTCTGGAAAACGTCACTTTGCAGTATAACCTCTCACATTTCTTTTGTTCTTCTGTTCTCTGTTTACTCACAGGAGTGATGACCTCTCTTTCTTCACACCTGGCTCAGGCGGTCTCCTGGGGAAGAAGCAGCTGTGTGTGTGAATGAGGCTGTTAGTGAACATCTCATCTCCCACGAGACACTGATGGGCCCAAAGACCAAGCAGTGCTGTTCCAGAAGATACAGGCTGCCCCAGTCATGATTGCCTGCTCTTCCTTCTCACACCTACTCATTGTGTATCCTTTCCTAAATGTGAGGGGAAAATACTAGTAATTGAAGTGTTTTATGCACTTGCAAGTCCTCATTGTTTGCGCTCCATTTTGTGGCACAGCAATAATTACCCTAAAATAAAATAGATACATGCCCAGCATATGTTCCTTGTGAATGTAAATCTGTGTTTCTGCTTCCTGATTTCCCCATTCTTGTGAGTTCCTGCAACGTGCTTGCAGGTTCCCAAACACGTCTCTGGTTTTCATCACTGTCTGTTGAACCCTGGCAGCTTCTTCTGGCTGTAGTGGCAATTGTGGCTTTATGTGGGTTTACGTACATTTTAAAGTGTTGAAGGAGACTGAGAGGCCTGAGAGCCTGGTCTACATCAGGCCTTCCCCACTTGCCCAGTTTCATTTGCCCATGGCAGGGGGGCTGGAACTCGATGAACTTTAAGGTCCCTTCCAACTCCAACCATTCTATGATTTTCTCAGGTTGTTTGTACCTCGTGGTTGTTCACTGAAAAAGTTCTTCCAAAATTTAATTTTAATATGAGGGAAGAATCTGCAGAAAAAAAAAAAAAAAAAAAGTGTGCCCATTTAGAAGAAAACAGATCATCTTAAACAGATCACAGCAGTTTCCAAAGTCCGTGCTTGGTGTGGCAAAGGCCAGCACGCAGAGAACACAATGCGTGTGCCAGCTTTGGGAGGAGTTCTCAGTCCCCTGTAACTCTGACCAGTGACCTCTTTCGTGCTGGCCTTGTGAACTACAATCTTTTTTTTTTCTTTTGGCCAGAGAGTTGGAGAGTTGTGCCAGGGGAGGTTCAGATTGGATATTAGGAAAAGTTTTTACATTGAAAGGGTTACTAAGCATTGGAATGGGCTGCCCGGGGAAGTGGTTGAGGCACCATCCCTGGAGGTGTTCAAAAGACGGGTTGAGATAGAGCTTAGTGACATGGTTTAGTGACGGCTTTTTTGTTAATCTGAGTTAGGTTGCTGGTTGGACTAGATGATCTTAAAGGTTCCTTCCAACCTACAAAATTCTATGATTCTATTATCCTGTGATTCTTCCAGTTCCTTCTCTTTCTCTGTGTTCTTGTCCTACTTCTGTTCATCTCCAATGAAAGAATTTATTTTTTTTTTTGTCTTCTCCAAAAAGCTTCTTTTTAATATAGTGTTTCCAGCTCTCTGGAAATTCTGTTCTTTCTCACTTTGATTGACAACCTCATGTTTCCTTTCACACCCATCCACATTACAGACTCTTTTTTTGGCTGCCGTTTCCCTGATGCATTGAACAGACCTGCTGCTGCTGCCTTCTCTGAGAAAGTGCTGGAAAAAAAAACTTTCCAATTTCAGACAGCTTTTCTTTTTATAGCACTTGCTAGCAGCATTGTGGTTACGGCTGAGCTCACACTTCCAACTGGAGACAACCAGGAGCCAGGATTGCCAGTACCAGATGGGGCTTTTCTAACCTCTAGCAGTATTGATCCTTCATATAAAATAAAAAAAGGGAGATGATAAGGGACATAGTGCAACTTCACCGCTAGATCATTACTTCCAGGGTATCACACTGTGCTGGGTAAAAGATGTTTTGAAATTGAAGTGTGCTGAGATGTTATAAAACACTCTGGGGTCTCCATTGATAGCATGCATGGACAGCAAAGATAATATACAGGATCTCCTTCTTTATGAAGCACATAAATCACATAATTGTTTATGTAGGTCTTTATTTCCTTGGCTTTCAGTGATCCCAGATGGGACACGCACCTTGTAGGAGCATCTGCTTCACCCCAATGGTCAGTATCATCCCAGTTCATCCCAGGGCAAAGGCAGACCTCATTGGGATGAGGCTGAAATGTAAACCACATATGTAAATGAGCAAATATATATCTAAAGACATTTCTACCTATTAATTGCTGTGATGAAAAATTGGGACTATTGTATGGAAGCTAAGGCAGGCATATCCCCAGCTGAGTTTCCTGCTAATTATTTCTCCTGAAAGTCTGGCATTCCCAGAGGATCTTGTGACCTGATTTTCAACACCGCTGAAGGAATTCAAATCCCACTGGGAGCCAGAGGGGTTCAGCACCTTTAAAACTCGAGGACTGCTTAATTCTGGCCAGGTGTGTGGCAGTTCCAGGATAACAGGGAGAGCAGGGCCCTGTTCTTTCACCCAGGCCAAGGAAGAGAATTTATTTCCTCTTTTAGGAATTCTGCGAGCAAAGATACAGGTTTCTGCACTATGGTTTCTCTGATGTGGAATCCTCTGGGACTGCCTAAAGAAAAGATGAAAAAAGATTTTGTATATTTGTTTGGTTTTAGCCAGAGGACTCAGAGCTGTGTCCCAGCACTACATGATGGGTGATGCCCTTATACCAGTTTTCACTGTGTCCTTTGACATTTCATGTTTTCTAGGCTGGTGTCAGGACAGAAATAGCACAGAAACTTCAGGACAATACTCATTTGTCCTGAGATTTTCTAATGACATGAAGCTAAGGGCTCTTTACTCTGTCTCCTCCAGGAATTCATATGACTTTGCTATCTAACCTTCTTTGGGTCCTAGCCTTGTTTTGGTTTGGTTTGGTTCTTTTTTGTTTTTAATTGGAAAAGATATTATTCTGATTGATATTATGTACAGACAGACATGCCATATATCAGTCCTCTCTTTAGAAAGGGGGGGCTTCTTCCTATTAACTCAAAAGCTAGTGACTCAAAATCATTTATAGAATTAATATGTATGAGACTACCAGAAAATCATAGTTTGTACTTGAAGAAAAAGTGATTTAAAAAAAAATTATTAATTATTCTGCTAAAAGAAAGTACTTAAATCAAGTTTAAACTCCACGACTACCACTGATATACTGTAATAACCTGTGAACCAGGCTCAGCACCTCCCGCTCCAGTCAGGCTCAGATTAGGTGCTTACCTGGCAATAACTTTACCTCTTGTAATTACATTTAGCATCTTTTGGCAAACGACCCAGTGTCCTGTTTGACTTTGACAACAAACATAAAGCTCCCACTGTCACTACTGCTGCAGTTTTTTGGAATTACTGCTCAGAGGGTTTTCTCTGTCACTGTGTGGCAGCACTGCTCCATGAAAAGGATGCAACTTACTTTCCCTTCAGTTTGAGAACCAGGTGAACCATCAAAGCCCTTTTGCCACCAGACCCACTCCTGTTCCTCTTTATTTGCTGTTTTTCTCTTATCCTCCCCACGTTCATTTTCCATCCTTCATTGTCCTCACTTCCTCAAAGGTTTTCAAGTGATTCCTATTTCCCTGGCTTTTAGCATTAGATTTTTTCATACGTGCCTTCCAATTATGAGTCTTAAGATGTGAACAACTCTCAGAATTATGAAATCTATGGGAGGCTATAATAGGCTTGGAAAAAAAAGGTGGTATTCAGTCCTGTCCTCAGAGTATCTAACCTTATTTCCCAATTTAGATGCTTAATCCTGCAAGGCTCCATGCACAATCAATCGAGATGTGCTGTCCTCCACAGGGCTGGTCAGTGTCTGAGTGAGATGCCTGCTCCCAGTTCCTTCCCAGGATGCCTGCTCCTTGCTATCGATTGCACAGGGAACCAAGGGAAACCAGTCAGATGCCTCTCACAGGTGATGTGAACATTCCCCTCACCCACCCAGAAGGTATAAACGCTGATCTCAGCTCAGGAACCTTGCTGAACAGAGGACCAGATCTCTCTCATCCTGGCAATCCTCTGACCATGCCTCAGGATTCGCTTCCAGATGTCCCTGTCTCCCTGCTGTGGTTACAGATTAAAACATTGCTGTGAAACACGAGGTAAATTGTAGCTGCTGCTTGGGGCTAAGAGCAAAAATTTGCCAGAAAGTTCTCTGTACTTGGGAACAACCACTGTCAAGTGGCTTTGCTCCAAGCTACGTCTGCAAATGACAGTTTTCACCACAAAATTACACCCTCTACCCACTCTGTCCCCTCCTAGTCCCCGCTAGTAACTTCTTTTCCATAGCAAAATATGTTGAATTTTCTGGACTCTCCCAGTTCACCTGTTTTCTGCCCTTTGGCCAATTTCAGCTCAATTCATTCTCAGTCATTTCTTTGCTTTTCACCCCCATGGGAAGCACCAGTGGTATCATATTAGAACTGGGGAAAATACTAATTTATTTTCAATTAAATAAGACTTTTATCCAACAAGAATACCAGAATCTTACAAATGAGCATGAGTTTTATAGCAGAACAGGAGAATGACAAAATCCTAATAGTTAATGGTTCCTTGGCACCACCAAAGTCAGAAGGACTGTGGTGATAACACAGATAAAATCCACTTTGGTAGCAAAGTTAACACAGTCACAGAAAAATGAGTTCAGCTGGGAGCTGAAGCCAGCCATGATGCCACCAGATGGGGTTGAGAGGAGAAGGATTTCAGGTGTTCTCAGGTGAAACAGTTCTTACAGAGAACTGTTCTTGATCCAGAACAGTACTCATTAGCAGGTTGTCAGTGACTTGATGTATCTTAATGTTGTACAAAGAATCATAGAGTCATAGAATGGTTTGGGTTGCAAAGGACCATAATGCCCATCGAGTCCCAACCCCCTGCCATGGGCAGGGACACCTCCCACCAGACCAGGCTGCTCAAAGCCTCATCCAGCCTGGCCTTGAACACCTCCAAGGATGGGGCATCCACAACTTCTCTGGGCAACCTGTTCCAGTGCCTCACCACTCTTGCAGTAAAGAATTTTTTTCTAGTATCTAATCTAAATTTCTCATCTTTCAGTTTAAAACTGTTACCCTTTGTCCTATCACTACATTCCCTGATAAAGAATCCCTTCCCCATCTCTCCTGTAGGCTCCCTTCAGATACTGGAAGGCTGCTCAAAGGTCTCTCCAGAGCCTTCTCTTCTCCAGGCTGAATAATCCCAACTCTCTCAGCCAGTCCTCACAGCAGAGGTGCACCAACCTTCTGATCATCTTCACAGCCCTCCTCTGGACCCATTCCAACAGGTCCATGTCCTTCTTACATTGGGGGCTCCAGAGCTGAGAACACAGCACTGCAGATGGGGTCTCACCAGAGTGGAGCAGAGGGGTAGAATCCCCTTCCTCGACCTGCTGGTCACACTTCTTTTGACGCAGCCCAGGTGCAGTTGGCTTTCTGGGCTGTGAGTGCACATCACTGGTGCATGCTGAGCTCCTCATCCACCAACACCCCCAACATCTTCCCTTATCTTATTTTATGTCTTATCTCCCCAGTTTTGTGTTGAAGGTGGCAGCCATGAAGCAGGACGAGAAATCTCCAGCGAAGCTGCCAACTCCTGGTGTGCATTTTGTCCCTTGTATGGACGGGAAGGCCAGGTAGGAATTTGGGCCGAGGCCATAAGCCAGCTGGCCCCAGTGCTCTCACCACACACGTTTTATCTTATCAAGGCCACACATGTTAAATTCTCAATGTGCTGGCACTAAGGACAGGGCGCTGGCCTGATTCAACACAGCTGTCTGGTACTGCAGAGAAACATCCTGTAACTGTCTGTGTCAAAGTGCTCATGGTTCCTGTTTCCAGGCAGAGGAAATATTAATACATAATGGGCAAAGATTCTCTGTATTTTTAGGAATACTTATATACAAATTAAGAGGGGCATTTTTCATGATAAAGGGTTATTTTGGAGGAAAAAAACCCAACAAACAGTTTGGGGAATTATGCCTGCCAGTCACAGAATCACAGAATGATATGAAATTAGAAGGGACCTCTGGAGATCATCTAGTCCAACCCCCATTGCCAAAGCAGAACCACCCAGAGGAGGTTGCACAGGAACTCATCCAGGTGGGTTTTTAATGTCTTCAGAGATGGAGACTCCACCACCTCTCTGGGCAGCCTGTTCCAGGGCTCTGCCACCCTCAAAGTGAAGAAGTTCCTCCTCATGTTTAGATGGAACTTCTTATGTTCAAGCTTGTGCCCATTTCCTCTTGTCCTGTCACTGGGCTCCACTGGAAAAAGACTGGCCCCTTCCTCTTGACACCCACCCTTTAAGTATTTATAGACATTGATCAGATCCCCCCTCAGCCTTTTCATGACTGAAAGGACACAAGTCTCTCAGCCTTTCCTCATGAGAGAGATGCTCCAGGCCCCTCATCATCTTTGTGCCCTCTGCTGTACCCTCTCCAGCAGTCCTTCTTGAATTGGGGAGCCCAGAACTGGACACAGTACTCCAGATAGGGCCTCATCAGGGCAGAGCAGAGGAGGAGAATGACCTCCCTTGACCTGCTGGCCACACTCTTCTTGATGCCCCCCAGGATGGCATTGGCCTTCCTGGCCACAAAGACACATTGCTGGCTCATGGACATCCTGTTGTCCACCAGGACTCGGTCACCAAATCTGTCAAGGAGGTTGGAAGAGATGTTGAAAGTTGCAGGAAAATTGTTGTGGAGGAGAAGAAAAAGATGGAAATGATGGAAATGAATGCTCGTTCTGTGGAAAAGGCTGCAGCTCAAATTCAGTGGATTGTCTATCTCATGTGGCAAAGGAACGGGCAGGCATGTGCCAATCGATGCCCATCGCTCAGAGCCAGGCCCAGCCTCCCACCCAGCGAGGAGTTACGGGCCATGGAAGAGGCTGAGACAGTGTGTTTGTGTATGTGCCAAATGGAGACACTGTAAGAGAGGGGATTATGAATAAGGGGAACTTTAGGTTATTGTGATGGTGCATGAATGAATTTAGATTTGTAGAAGTTACTAGTTCTGTACTTGAAATAACCTGTGTTGCTACTTCCTTAACACTTTGTGTTGCTTAACCGCTCACTCCTCCCCAACACCTCCAGTTCTCCCTGTCCTCCTCTCCATTAATGGAGTGAGAGGCACTGTGATGTGAAGAGTGCAGGGTTTTGCCCCATCCCTGGAAGTGTTCAAGGCCAGGCTGGATGGGGCTTTGAGCAACCTGGTCTGTTGGGATGTGTCCCTGCCCATGGCAGGGGGGTTGGAACTTGATGATCTTTAAGGTCCCTTCCAACTCTAACCATTCTATGATTCTATGATTGTACAGTTTTGGCAGGTCACACACCACAGGCGATTGCCCAGTGAATTCCACAGCTTTTCTCTTATTAGGGGAGACAATTTGGGTCTCTCATCTCCGTCCAGCCCTTGGTGTTCTTACGAACGGTGGATACTTAAGATCACTGAGAGCCCCAACCCGCTGCCAAATGTAGCAGGAGACAGAGTATGATCTTCTTTCCAAAAGAAGCCAGGCTAAAACAACTTCCACGAGAATGTTAGTCATCTTCTACATTTAAAATGATAAAATTATGCTGTTGTTTGAATGAAAGATATCTACACCACTCTGCTACTGTGGTATCTACTACCACATTAACTACAGCAACACTGCAGTGAACTAGAGATTTTCATTGCTGTGTGACTGTTCTATGGGGAGCTGAGCTGATTAGTACTGGAAAGATTCTTAATATGGCAATGGACTTACCAATTATCAATGAACATTCTAATGAACTAATCGCATTAGTGAACATTTAGAGTTCAATTTATTTTAGACAGCCAACTGACTAGTTTATCTTTGTTTTTATTTTCACATTTTCATTCCACTTGTCTGAGAAACTTGTGCTCGGGCTTCACAAGACAGCAGGAGAGAGATGCGCATGCTGATTTCCCCCTCTCTTCTCATCAGAGGCAAGGAAATCAAACACTTCCCTGATTTACATCCTACTTAATCCCACTGACATTAATTTACTTAAATCTGGGTACATTATTAATCCAGTGAGATCTGTACAGTATGCCAGGGTTTGGCTAGGTCTCTTAAATAAAGCTGTTTAACATATCACTTATTTTAAAACACGGCTACCTGCATCTCTCCTTCCTCAGTTTTTATGTTCTTAGTTCTGGAAGAGGCCAAAAAGGACAATTTCTAGCCAATAATTTATTTAAATTAAAATTTAAAAAAACTTCTCATTTCAGGAGTACCTTTTGTGCTTGGCATGTTCAGCTCCAGGAACCCAGGCACCTCAACCGGTATTGCTGTTCTCAGCAGGAACCTTCAGGGAGATGAACATATTTGGACATCTGAGGTAAACAAAATATGATTATATGAATTGATTGCAGCTACGAAGCTTTTCAAGTTCTTCACGTCTTTCATGAATGCACAGATTTGGTTGTTGATAGTGAAGTTCCATTTGAATTGCTGAGGATGGAAGAGTGTCTGACTTTGTGAGGCAGCTGAACCTCCAGCCTCTTTGAAGTCAACAGCTCGGTTCTTATGGACTTCAGGGGCACCAGGTTTCCCTCTGCTGGTTTTCTGGACCCAGGGCAGCAGTTCTCAACCACTAACACTAGTGGCAACTCATGATGGGTCATGAAAACCTACTTTCCAGCTTTTGGATACGCAGTGCTAACAATGTTTGTGCAGTCTCAGGGCCTCAAATGGAATTCAGACAGCACCTGCCCTCGCCAGTGCTCCCAAAATCGCAGAGCAGCATTGGTATATAATTGCACATCTTTTTGACAGTAGAAGACCCAACTACTTTTCTTCAGTGCACATTAACATTAATCAGTTGTCTAGGTCTGTATCAAGCTACAGAAGGGAAATTACAGGGACATTAGGAAGGTAAATGATGTTTATTACTCAAGTGCCTAAGGCTGAGAAAGTCTGAGGCTCTTCCCCACAAGACACTGCTCCAAAAAAGCTCAGAGAAAAGCAGCTTAATGGATATGTAAAAGTTGCAATTTAACAGCAAACATGTAGGCTGTGTAGTAGTTTGGTGATGTAAGATGAGTTGTGAGAATACCAATGGAAAGAAAAGGGAAAGGAAAAGAGATATTGAAAGGAGGATTGTTGGGAGTTGCACTCTCAGGAGAGGAGTGAAGCTGATGGGAAGAGGTTTTGAACGCAGGGGCTGGAACAACCAGTGAACGTGGGAGAAAGTGGAGCCAGAACTGCAGAGTGGCTCCGGGGGTGGTTGTCACTCCCGCAGCAGCAGCTGCTCTGATGGTTTGCTTTTCCCCATCTGAGACCTGGTTCTCCCACAAATGGGGACTGCTGCCATTTTAGATGTCAGCCAGAACATCTAGAACATCTATAGTTTATTTTTTTTCTGCTTGTTTTTAAGCAGACATAAGGAGTGAAGCACGCAGCGTACACGGAGAGACATTTGCAGTAACGTGTTGAAAATATTGGCCCAGATCTTCAAGTTTAGGAACCAAAACTAGGTATCCCCCAGCTAAATTAGAGCAACTCTAACGCTGGTTTTAAATTAAATCACAGCTCACAGCCTCATTGATCATGTGACATAAAGATGTCCTGATGTCCCCTTATTTCTTCACTACAGCAGCTCTGGGCCACCTCAGGGTTTGCCCTGTGCCGAGGGAGTTCTCCTGTAACACATTGAGCTGCCTGTTTCTTCCATCTGCTCCTCTCTGTGAGAGAAGGAATTAGAATTTGTCTGGAGGAATCCCTCCCCCCTTTTTTTTCCTTTTTATAGCTTCCCACTGATTCAGCATGGAAAGGGGCTCAGGTATGAGGAATGCTGTAGGCTGGGAACTACATCCTGCTCAGCTGTGCGCCTACAGCTTCCACTCCTTGGTAAAAAAAAGACTGACACACATCCAAGAGGATAATTTGGTCCTGTTCCGGTTATTGGACCTGCATAACTTGGTATTGCTCAGGAATAGTTTTCTGGCTTTTGGAAGCCTGTTACTATCATTAGGAGACTCCAAAGCTCTTAGTAGGAAGAGGTAGGCTTTTGACAAAGAGCAATTCTCCTCTCCATATCCTCAGCCTCCTGTTCTGCTCCCAGTGATGTCTGAGCACGACAGCTGGAACAAAAGAGCCAGTCTCCTTTCTTTGTACAGACAGGTAATTTTTAGCTGCATTTTGTACAAGATTCTGAATAAACCAAAAAGCGTGGGGTTTTTTTTTGACATATATCTGTGATCCAAACAATTCCTGTCCCCCAAAAGGAAACAAAACAATGTCCAATCCTGTGAAGGAAACAGGAAAGAACAAGATATTATTTTAATATATTTTTTAGAAAGGCATACTTAGAAACTTCAGGTATAGCTGATCCAGCTGGGGGTAGGAGAATGCCACGGATGAGCCCATCTCAGTGTCCCTTCCAGTTACCTTTGCTATGATAATATGATTAGGAAGAGATAATTATCAGCAATATCCAGAGTGAACACAGGAGCACATTTGGAGTGCTGCCTGATTGCGATGTATTTGTCTAACACCGTCACTGTGTGGGAATGCTTTAATTAGCATTGAAAACATTTAGTTACCTAGACCATGTCCAGCAAAAATAGGTTGTGTGCCTGATTGGTTTTTACACTGTGTTAAATGCCAAGTATTTAGACCTACATGGGCACACAGTGCCATCACCTGAGAACACTAAAACCCATAAATCCCTGATTTTCATTTGCAACAGTAGTATCAGGACTCATTAAGATCGTTAATGTATCAACACTGATCTTGATGTTGAAATGGCTGAAAGTATCAACCAGGCAGTGGATTTCAGTGCAAGGTAAACATTTTCTTGTCAGTAGGGATGAACTATCACAAAGTGTGTTTTATCTACTCAAAAATAGATAATCAGCTTGGAATCATGGCGAGGACAAATGATGCTGATCTATTTCTACAAAGGCAGATCCTGTTCTGGCATCTGCACAGCTGAGTGGGAGGTATGTAATTAAAGACAAGACACCACACACACAGAGCAGATTCCTGTTTGGTTCTTACACTGGTTTCATATTCAGCTCTAAATGCAGCTCAGGTTATATTTTCCAAACTGTTCACTTCTCTCCATTTAGTTCATCAAAGTTATTCAAATCCGGATTTTAAACCTGTGTTTCTATGAAGTTGACCGGGAGCAGATTCATTTACCTAATGTAAAGGTTAGGCTCAGCTCGCAGATTAAGGCACCTAAATTTAGGTGTCTGCACGTAAGTGCTTACATGTGAGCTCGCTGCTGTAGCTCCTGTGGTGTCCAGAGGAGCTGGTCAGCTTGATAGCCCTCAAGGGTTGACATCAAGGGCAATGAAGCTGGTGAGGGGTCTGGAGAGAAAGCCTTATGAGGAGAGGCTGAGGGAGCTGGGGTTGTTCAGCCTGGAGAAGAGGAGGCTGAGAGGACACCTTATTGCTCTCTGCAACTACCTGAAAGGAGGCTGTAGAGAGGCGAGGGTCAGTCACTTCTCCCAAGTCACAGGTGATAGGACAAGAGGAAATGGCTTCAAGTTGCACCAGGAGAGGTTCAGATTGGATATCAGGAAAAGTTTTTACACTGAGAGGGTTATTAAGCATCGAAATGGGCTGCCTGGTGGGATGGTTGAGGCAGCATCCCTGGAGGTGTTCAAAAGACGGGCTGCCATAGTGCTCAGTGACATGGTTTAGTGATGAGTTGCTGTTTTTAATCAGAGTTGGGTTGATGGTTGGACTAGATGATCTTAAAGGTCCCTTCCAACCTAGACAATTCTACAATTCTAAGATTCATTGACTATTGATGAGATCGCTGTTATCTGTAAAGGAAGCCTAGATACTCAACTTGCATCTTGAAGACACATATGGTTAGGTGTCTCAAACTGCAAACTGAACCCGCTCTCAGGCATTTATAAAATATACATCTAGAGCTGAGCAACAACTACTTACTGACTAATTTCCCAGTATAATCAATCAAGAGCTGGTCTCACCCAACAATTAGATCAATCATACTCTTGGTAGCTACTATAGGAGGAGATCCTCTTGTCTGGACACGTTCCTGTGCAACCTTCTCTAGGTGGACCTGCTTTGGCCTAGGGGTTGAACTAGATGAACTCCAAAGGTCCCTTCCAACCCCATATCATTCTGTGATTCTGTGACTTCTTGCATCCAATGGGCTGTAGACCTGAGTTCAGCAGCCTCTGGATGAGCAGCCTCACAAAAAAGGTGGCTAGAAATACTCACCCACCTATGGCTTGCCCGGAGGTTCTGCACATACCAGCATTTTCCAAGCTCTTTCCACAAAGTCTAGCCAAGGAGAAAAAAATATTCCTTTATGTGGGTGTTCACCAACAATTCCTTCCTGCCATGGGAAGGATTTGGGGGGTGACTGATGCAGGACACAACATGAGTGTCCTTTTGTCCCTCAACGCAGATGTTCCAGAACAAAATTAGCATGAAAAGGCTGCTGCAGCTTGTGTGACAGATTTTTGTGATTGCATGGAAAGTCCAGGATGCATTTTAAGTGACCAACTCTGTGTCATTTAATTAACTGATAACAGTGTATATGTTGGCCCTCTCAGAGGATATTTCTAAATTCTTTGTACCAACTAATTTTAGAAGGAACTTACTCCATTTTCTGCATTCTCCCAAATGAGGCCTTCACCCTTTATCTTAACCAAAGCGGGAGCAGCACCTTGTATTTTCCATCACCTCCCTGGCTTCTAATTAAAATTCAACTATGGGTCAAATCCTTGGCTGGAAGGAGTGTACAGAGACCAGGACCTGCCTTGCATAAAAAGTTACAAAAACAGGATGTGTTTTATTTGACTGGAGTGAACTTAATGGTCAGGGGTCATTTTCATTTAAGACACAGTTTTTCTCATGGTTTTCAAATATATTTTGTTTCTTGAATGATAGTAAAAATAAAATGCATGTTTCTCAGCAGTTTTTCTTAAGGCTTGCAGGGCACTTATTGGCAGTAAGTTGCTAAATCTTGCAGTCTCCCTATATAGTGAATAAATCACTGCTGGCCTTATCTGCTTCCTCAGCTTTCAGGCTTGTTTCCCTCCAGCGGGAAGGAAGACTCTGGGTGCTTTCCAATCTATAATTATTAAGAGCGCAGAAACACTATAGATTTTTTTGTAAGACTTTATGTTTTTCTGTTACTTGTGGAGTTTTTTTTGTATGTCTTCCCAACCCAAAAACTCGGTAATGGATTCTTCCTTTCTTCCACTGGCATGCTATACTTTCCCTTTGTTTTTAACTGCTCCCCAGGGAGTCCCCGGTTTGCCCTGTTCCATTCATCCCCTCTGGAAGGGTTTTTAAGTTTTGAAAGTTCACTTCAGGAAGATTTCATAATAAGGACTTAAGGAAAATAATATAATCTTGCTTTAAAACACTTCCTTCCTCTGTTTTGCTGATGAATTGTAACAATTCACAATGCCATCTGGCCAGTAAACGGTACAGAACTTATTGCATTTTTTTTAATGTATTTGTTTCTTTTGGTTGTAGAGCATATAACATAACATGAGGATTCCCCCGCTGCCGTCCTGTGATCAGACAGACCTGGGCTACAGCATCGGATCAAGATGTGCCCAAATGTTTGGAACTGGGCTAGAAATAGCCTTGGCAAATGATCTGTAATCTTACAGTGAGTTAGAATGTGAGTCCTGTGGTGGAGGGCAAAATGCACCTCTGAATTTTGCGGATTGAACCATTTTCTAAAATCAGAGAAAAAAAGTATGTGGAGAAATCCAACCTTCTTCTTCTAAAGGGGACTTTGTAGAGACTTCTTAAGCTCACGATCAAATTCAAAATGAGAAAATAACCTGTTTCTTAATCCAGATTTGAGGTAACTCAGGATAATGGAAATAGAGCTGGACAAGAAGTTTTCCTGAGCTTTCTACAGTCCCAGTTTCAAGGAATCTCACAGAGCAGTTCGGGAAACTGGGTGGTGCTCCAGACCCAGGTCTAGGAAGAACAGTCTCCATTCCAAAACCCAAGTGACAAACCAAGCACAGCCTAGGTCTGACTTTGATCCTGCATGGGCTGGGAGCGTTGGTGGTGATGTGGAGGGGACGTACTGCACCTGAGCTTCTCACCAGATGATTTGAAGCACTTAATGCACAAGGTGAGCGAGACTACAGGGCTTTCTACGGCCTCCCTTCAAGTCTCTTTGAAGCATATTTGACAGGCTGAGAGAGCTGGGGCTGTTCAGCCTGGAGAAGTGAAGGCTCCGGGGAGACCTGATAGCAGCCTTCCAGTATCTGAAGGGAGCTACAGGAGAGCTGGGGAGGGACTCTTTGTCAGGAACTGTAGAGATAGGACGAGGGGTAATGGTTTTAAATTGGAAGAGGGGAGATTTAGATGAGATATTAGGAAGAAGTTCTTTCCTGTGAGGGTGGTGAGGCACTGGAACAGGTTGCCCAGGGAAGCTGTTGATGCCCCATCCCTGGAAGTGTTTAAGGCCAGGCTGGATGGGGCTTGGAGCAACCTGCTCTAGGGAGAGGTGTCCCTGCCCATGGCAGGGGGGTTGGAACTCGATGATCTTTAAGATCCCTTCCAACTCTAACCATTCTATGATTCTATGATATATGAGTATCAGACATTTAATACACAAATTCAGGCCTAATTCAGTGTGGATCCTAAAGTGGTGCAATTTTTGTGAAACTACCTCTCCTTACCCTACAGTCAAAGTCCATCTAATTCACTTGTGTGCTTTTGAAAAGACTGTGAAAATGAAGGATGACTTAAACCAGTCTCTAGTTGTGATGGATGTCCTCACAGCCCACACTGTGGAGGTTACACTGTCAGTGCAGCAGAGATCCACTGTATCCCATGACCAGATGTTAATCCTCACTGTCAGTGCTGCTCCAGCCACAGCGTCACGTTTGGTGTTGACTTTTTGATAGAGATCTTTTGCTGGCCTGCTTTTCCATAGAAGCTGTGGCTGGATAATAAGAGGCAAAGGCTGGCTTCACATTAACGACATAGAGGGTAAAGTTCTTACAATTTATTTTTAGTTCACCAAACCATTCTAGCCCTCAGATTTAGATTCTTTAAAGCAAATGTTGCTGTAAACCCAACACATGGTATTTTTGTACATGCCTCATTTACACATGCTCATATAATTTCCTCATGACCTACAGCCTATTGTGAAGCTGTGTCGTATTCTTTTAATTTTTACACTGAAGGATTTCAAATGGAACCTAACATAATTAGATTACAGGTAATCTCTTCCCATTTTGATCCTATTCTCAAGAGTGTTTGCAAAGAAGCTTACTCGAGTCTTAAATGCACAACTTCAAATCGTGCTGACAGCGATGAGTAAGAGAAGCTCACTCTTAGGAAAACACACGGGTGTGCAGACAAAGCCTCATGACTCCATCCAGGGAAACAGGTATCTCCGTTGCCCGTGTCTGCTTTTAAATCCTCCACACAATTTTTTTAAACTTCTGCACAAAATCTATAACAAGTTGATTCAGAGCCTTTCCTTATCCACTTCTCTCCGGAATCAATGCAAACCCTTATTAATATCTGCTCCTAACAGGGTTCCTGTGAGGTGGTGGAGTTCCTATTAAGGTGTAAGCCTTCAAGATAAACTGCAGTTTAGAAGCATTTTCAAACAGCCATCACCTTCCTGGTAGTATATGAAAAGAGATTATGCATTGCCAGAGACAGCCAGCCTTGTCAGGTCAGGGCAAAACAGCATTTTAAGCCACTTATATCTCAAGGTATGTGTGTCCTTGCACAAATTCACTTTCCCTTCAACCCAGTATTTAAGAAAATCCAGCTTTATGATGTTGGTTGATCTGAAGTGTGGTCAGATCGAATCCTGCTCATTATTTTGAGGGTAGGGAAGGAGGAAAATCTCCAAATATGACAGTAAATTACTGGATTATAAGGACACACTGGGGAAAAAAAGTCTGTTATTTGGTGTTTGGTGCCTCATCTTTCAGAAAGCTCTTCTTTGCATAAAAATTTTGTGACAGGATAAAGCACATTTACACTCCAGACATACCAGCCAAATATTTGGGAAGCTCCATATGGCTTTACAGCCTAAAGCTGGCTTTGTTAGCCAGAGGTGAGGGGGGCTTTTATTAACGATGGTGGCCATCTACAGTATTCCCTGGCTTCCTTACCAGGTGAAACTGGGTACCTGGTTCCTGGTGTAAACCCCACCCTCAGCAATATCTGTGAGCTCATCTTTTTTACCGGCCAGGAAACAGTCCCTGAATTTCATAGAAACATGGAATGGTTAGAGTTGGAAGGGACCTTAAAGATCATCAAGTTCCAACCCCCCTGCCATGGGCAGGGACACCTCTCCCTAGAGCAGGTTGCTCAAAGCCCCATCCAGCCTGGCCTTGAACACTTCCAGGGATGGGGCAGCCACAGCTTCTCTGGGCAACCTGTGCCAGTGCCTCACCACCCTCACAGCAAAGAACTTCTTCCTAATATCTCATCTAAATCTCCCCTCTTCCAATTTAAAACCATTCCCCCTTGTCCTGTCACTACACTTCCTGACAAAGAGTCCCTCCCCAGCTCTCCTGNACTTGGCTTGGTTGAACTTCATGCCATTTGCATTAGCCCACCTCTCAAGCCTGTCCAGGTCCCTCTGGATGGCATCCCTTCCCTCCAGCGTGTCAACCGCGCCACTGAGCTTGGTGTCATCGGCAAATTTGCTGAGGGTGCACTCTATCCCACTGTCCGTGTCTCCAACAAAGGTGTTAAATAGTACTGGTCCCAGTACTGACCCTTGAGGGACACCACTCGTCACTTGGGCAGTCTTAACTGCCACTTGTGTGATAGCCCCACCGTGGGAAAAGAACTCCATTGGTTACCGGTGGCAAACAGCTTGAGAGAGCTTGGCCACCCTCGAGTTGGTTTGTTTCACTCTATGGTTGCCATACGGCCTTGGTGAGGGAAAAGATAAATGGTGAGGACTTCCACTTCCCTGGCAAGCTATTTCTACAGTGAAAGCTTCACGCTGCTTTGCCCCAGGCAGGAGGCTGTCCGAACGCAGATGGCTCAGGGCAGCGGAGGGGGAACATGCTAAGCTGCCCAACTCATGTCTCCCATTTCGTGTTGTGCTACATACATTCTACATGAAGTGGAGCTGGGAAAAGACTAAATATCATGCAATTAAAAAAACAAAAAAAAGATTTTGAAATGCCACAAGGAGCTTTACCTGAATGATTTGAATGTATTTCTTCTCCATCAGTCATTTACACTTCTCTGTTTCTTTCAGCAGCAAATGGAAAAGGTCATAAAGGTTTAACTTTTGCACTGCATCAGACAAGCGATTACACCTTTTGCAGCAAACACTATCAGAGCAAAGAGCATCTGCACATTCTATTGTAGGTTCGTGCTTTTGTTTGCTTGTAACTTCATGAAAATGTATCCCTTTGAGGTTCTTAAATTTGTTGGTATCTAAGAAATAATTCTATTTCTTTTAGCTTTGAGTTACCTCTGACATTCTGGTGGTTATGGGTGAGTGATGATAAACTTTATTCTAGTAGTGACTGTGCTCTGAAAACTGTCTCTATAAAATCCTGTCATGAAATTCCAGGTTCTTTGTCTTACTATAATTCTACATCATATATTCAGAGTTTACAAAAACGTATATTCCAACTCGTGTGCCATGAAACCACACTAAGGTACACAAAATATGAAACCAAAGTTTTGGTTCGCTGTATATGATTGCAAATAAGACTTAAGTTTCTCTTTTCTTTTCTGTTCTTTTTCTTTCTCTGTTCTATGTCCCACCTTTCCTTGATTTGAAAGCTGTATGATTTGACCATAGTGTTTCTCCCTCTTTCACCAAACCCCTTCTCCTTCTGCTGTGGGAGCAGGATCAAACCTGGTTACTAAGAATCTAAAATTCAGGAAAACACCCAATTTTTTGGTTTCAAACACATCCTGTGCTTCACTTTTGGCACAGTCACACATACCTTGCTCAGGTGGGATTCCTCACGCTGGCATTCACAGGCATCTTGCATTATCTACCTCATCAATGTAGAGAGGATCTCCGGGAAGTTACATGACATGGGATATACAGGTAAGTGATGTTATTTTTGGTATTGTAATGTTTTTCAATTAACTGAAAAACTACTTGGTATTAAGGAAACAGTTTTTAAAGTTGCATTGTACTGTATGAGTGTATCAAAAGCGCACTAGGAAAGTGCACTTTTCCTAGATAAATGAATACTGAAAGCCAAATCAACATTTAAAAGGAGAGAGAAAGAAATGAGACTCTATGGAAGTGACAGAAGGAATAAGACAGAAGAGGTGAATGGAAAAAAAAGCAAGAAAATGCTAGAGGAGACAGAAGATTTGGGAAAAAAGGAAGGAGATGAAGAAAATCTGTCCTGGCAGACAGAGGGGACAGAAATAGTCCCTTTCATCAGTAAGTGCTGCATACATTCAAATCCGATTCCCGTGGCAGGAGCCACCAAAAGCAGGAAGAGAGGCCTGAATTGGTGAAACCTGAACCTCAGCGAACCAAGGGAGACTGCAGACAATGGGGCTGAGCAAGGGCAAGCGAACAATCAGAACCGAAAGGAAAAGATTCTTGTAGGCAGCCAGAAAAATGACATCAGCAGCCAATAATTTGCAAAGGGCAAACCCTTGTGCTTGGAGTCCCGCTCCCATCCTTGCTTTTAACACGTCCCTTCTGCAATATGATGCTGTATTTTGATGTAAGATGGTGGGTTGGTGCCACCACACGTGTACATTTGGGCAAACCTCCACCTAAATCATCCTTTCTGCAGAACTGGCTCCTGGAAATGTCAATGGCATCATCAGGCAAGTGACGGACTGAAAGTAATACCTGAAACACCGTCACCCACAACTTTCACTTTGGGGAAAACAAACAAAAGCAAGCCCAGCAGGTGGTGCAGCAGCTGAGTGCATTTAATCTTACAAAATATTGATGTACTTCATGATTCTGGAAAGAATAACCATCTGCCACCTATTGTTCCCAGTCCTGCAAACACTTCCTATCAAATCAGACATTTTGAGTGATATCTTTTGTAATGATTGGAGTAGGTTTGAGAAGTGACAAGTCTCAAAGGTTCAACAGGCAATTGTTTGAATTTAAGACTAATAGACAGGCTTGAGTTTGTTCGGATACCTGCAGGATCTTCTGAGCCACTCACTCTCGGGATATGTGCCCACGCAGAAATAGTTTGTATTTTGAGTGACACAGAAAAAAAACCACATTACCTCATGTGCCTTAAAAATGATCTGCAAGCAGAAGTGGAAATGCCATATGCCACAGAAAATATGTTGAAATCCTACACACCACCGAAGTTAAGCCAAATCTATAGCACAAACATGATTTGAAAAGGGAGAGACCAAAACCAGTTTTAAAAATTATTTTAGGATCCACAAACTTCTGCTATCTGCTGTCTTTTCAGTTCACAAAATGCCTAATTTTGTAATGT
Organism: Thinocorus orbignyianus; assembly: GCA_013400375.1. Classification (NCBI taxonomy): domain Eukaryota; kingdom Metazoa; phylum Chordata; class Aves; order Ciconiiformes; family Thinocoridae; genus Thinocorus; species Thinocorus orbignyianus. The sequence continues at coordinate 198,488 of VXBW01001018.1, forward strand.
CAAAGTCAAGGTCTTCAGGGCTACAGCTGTGTCCTTACATGAATCTGTATGTGTAGCCAGTGGGCTGCCTCAAGGATAAGCCACCAGCAAAGTGCTCCAAAACTGTCAAGAACTTACAGCGTCCAGCTGCCAATTCAAAGCCTGAGTTTTGATGTTCAAAACTGTCGTTATTCCGTACCCTCGCTCTGTCAGGGATCACAGCTCCATCAGCAACCCGTTGAGTCAGCTGATGGCAAAAGGCATATGCTTGAGTACACACACAGCCCTGTGGAGCTGAGCGTGATCTGAAGAGTTGGGAAGGCAGAAGCTCAAGAAGGAATCTTGGGGAGTCATCAAATTAATTCCCTCATCCCATGGCAAGAGTCATGTCTCACAGGGCTGCTTCAGCCAGGAAGCCCAGTGCCAGAGAACGGGCAGACTGTAAGCAGGGCCAGGAAGATGATCAGAGGGATGGAGCACCTCTCCTGTGAGGACAGGCTCAGAGAGCTGGGGCTGTTCAGCCTGGAGAAGAGAAGGCTCTGGGGAGACCTGATAGCAGCCTTCCAGTATCTGAAGGGAGCTACAGGAGAGCTGGAGAGGGACTCTTTGCCAGGGAGTGGAGTGATAGGACGAGGGGTAATGGTTTTAAATTGGAAGAGGGGAGATTTAGATTAGATATTTGGAAGAAATTCTTTTCTGTGAGGGTGGTGAGAGGTTGCCCAGAGGTTGCCCAGAGAGGATGTTGATGCCCCATCCCTGGAGGTGTTCAAGGCCAGGCTGGATGGGGCTTGGAGCAACCTGCTCTGGTGGGAGGTGTCCCTGCTCATGGCAGGAGGATTGGAACTTGATGATCTTTAAGGTCCCTTCCAACTCTAACCATTCTATGATTCTAACTACTCGAAGACAGACAGATTTATTTCCACGAGATGTTGCAGTTCGCTCATGTAATTCCACACATATGCTTTGTGTTCTGCTTAATTTTTTAAAATGCTTTTTTTATTGGAGAGAATGAGTCTCCTAAGCCTCATAGCTAAAAAACCACAAAGGGCAAAGCACACTGAGAAATAATTGCTGATGAAAATCTCATAATATTTGCAATATGAATTCTTGTATTGCTTTGAAGTCCAGTGTGAAGGAGTGCAACGTTACAGGGAATTGGATACTTTAAAAGGGAGTGCTCATGCTCTGTTATTCTAACTCTGGCTTTGTAACATTCCTGCCAGACAATGTCAGGGCCACGCTGAGTGCTCAGCGTCTTCTTGCAGTGTACCCCGAGTGCAGGCTTGACGAGATGAAGTTTGCGAGGTGTTCACTTCTGTATCTCCAGTCCCATGTGTCGGTGGCTACAGCATCTGAGTTAGACACAAACCAGGTCCCCTTTTGATGTAAATCCCTGAATGTTCCCTAACTTCAACAGATACTACCAGTTCAGAATTTAATTTAATTAAAGGTCTCGATTGTATTGGATCTGTGATGCCCAACAGAAGTCCAAATGTGCTGTACATCTCTCCAGTTCAAGCTGAGATTGATTTTGTTCTTGTTCCATGGGAGATACTCGTTGAGCCTCTGAGAAGGAAGAAATTCCAAGATGAGTTTAATCCCACTTCCTCCGCCTTCTGTGCAAATTCCTTTATATTTGACCATGTTCTCATGATAAAGATTCCTCAAGGTTTTTATTTCCTTCTTGAGGTCAGCGATGTGATTCCCTCCACTTGGCAAGGAAACTGCAGCTTTCCTGTGACATAAAAGACAAATTTTAAGGTCAGCATGCGTCCAGTTTTGGGCCCGTTACCATAAAAAAGACATAGAGGTGCTGGAGTGGGTCCAGAGAAGGGCAACAAAGCTGGTGAGGGGTCTGGAGAGTAAGACTTGTGAGGAGAGGCTGAGGGAGCTGAGAGTGTTCATGGAGGAAAGTCTCAAGGGGAGACCTTCTTGCTCTCTACAGCTCCCTGAAAGGAGGGTGTAGAGAGGTGGGGGTTGGTCTCTTCTCCCAAGTCACAGGTGACAGGACAAGAGGAAAAGGCCTCAGGTTGCACCAGAGGAGGTTCAGATTGGATATCAGGAAAAGTTTTTACACTGAAAGGGTTATTTAGTATTGGAATGGGCTGCCTGGCAGGGTGGTTGAGGTAGCATCCCTGGAGGTATTCAAAAGACGGGCTGCCATAGTGCTCAGTGACATGGTTTAGTGATGAGTTGCTATTCTTTATCAGAGTTGGGTTGATGGTTGGACTAGATGATCTTAAAGGTCCCTTCCAACCTAGACAATTCTATGATTCTGTAAGAGTGGTCAAAGACCATCCAAAACCATGCTGTGATGTGCCTGCTTCCCAGGGCACGCTCCTGCAAAGGCAGCAGAGACACAGGCAAAGGCTCTTCTACGTTCTTGCGACGCCACATAGATCTCTAAGCATTGTAAATAACAATGATTGCATCTGCTTTCTCAAGACTAAGAACTGTAACAAAAAACGGAAATGTTGGTAGAAATGATATTGCAGGATTGGTACGTGGGAGTCACGATAAAACAAGTATGATACCACTGTCAGCCACTTGGAAAGCTGTGATTTTTAGAACTGTTCCATGTCCCAGTTACAGCAGTGCAACAGGAAACAATGAGCATATGGGGAACCAAAAATGATGACAGTCTGAGAATGTATGAAGCAGAGACGGGATGGTTCAGATCAAGCAGAGAGAGAGATCCCTGTGGAAGACATTTATCTTAACTAATTAGCCATTTTGGGAGGAAAAAAATCCCAAGCTGGAATAAAGCTAAGTATGTTTTTATATTCCGACACACCACCTAAAATTTTAAAAAAGACAATTAAGACTTGAAATTGGAAGGAGTTAGATCCATCCACAGTATCCCTCTTGGGATTTATGGGATACTGACAGGCTAGCTACCCCCAATTGCTTTCTGAAATGTATTGCAAAGCAATAAATAATTTATTTTCTGTTTCCTCTGCACAAAGAAGAGAGGAAACATTCAGACAAAAGCAATCTGAGTGCTGTGTGTTACTGCCTTTAGCCATTTTCTCTTACATGAAATGAACGTCACATGCAACCACACTCATTCAGAGCTACCAAGATTTACTCGATTCTCAGAGGCTGTGAGATGCTTTTCCATGTGGATTGGCCATGCCAGGGATGATACTTCCAGTTTTTCCAAAAGTAACGCTATTCAGGCTATTTTTCATCTAAAATGAGAGACAACTCCAAGGACAAAAAGCATATTAGAAATGAAAATGTCTGTGAAGATTTACTGGTCTTGGGCTTACCAGTCAGTAATTACTCAACTAATCTAATCTGCCCTGGAATAATGGAGCAGTGCTTTCTCCAAATTGTCACAAAATGTCCATGTATTATAAGATCTAGTAAAAATTAATATCAGAAGTCGAAAGCCCCACAACTCATAGAGCTCTGGAACTGCTTATTTTAAGAATTTATCTTCAGTAGGTTATGCTAAATTCCTATAGGAATAGGAATTATTTAAATATAATTATTGCACAAATATGGGATTGCTTAAAACACTCCAAACATTTACTAAACACTGCTCCCTTTTTGTATCATTACTCAATGTCTTCTGGTAGCACATTTCAACTACTGTTTATTTTAATCTTGCTTCTAATGCAACATAGTATTTCATTGCTACTTCAAATTCCCTCTTAACCACGAGAGTTTGCTTTTTAAACCAAACTCGCCCCTTCTGGTCACACCACCGCCGTGGCATCTGAGATGTCCAAGAGTCTCAAGCAGCTGTTTATGATGTTCCTACGCTTCTTCCCTTCCAGATTGGTCTGTAACTCGGTTTCCAGCCCCATGCAAAGGTAATTTTACGCAAGAGCCTGGCATGTTCACCCATAAACCCACCAAAAAAGCCCAACAACCAGGTTTTCAAAATGTGGGTCTTGGTGGTTTACACAGCCCAGCCCAGCGGCCAAGATAAATCTGAGGGGCACAATACCTGCTTTGTGCTTCCCCCTCCCTTTTCTTTTTTTCCACAGGATGTCTGCTCAAGTAATTTTTCCCGGGGAGACCTTAGAGCGGTCTTTCAGTATGTGAAGGGAGCTCCAGGAGAGCTGGAGAGGGACTCTTTGTCAGGAAGTGTAGTGACAGGACAAAGGTTAATGGTTTTAAACTGGAAGAGGGGAGATTTAGACTAGTGATCCGGGGATCATGAGGAACAAACTCCAAACTTGCAAGCTATGGAGAGGTATGATTTATTCAGCGCTGGAACATGGGGCATTGCTCCACCTAACGTGTTCGTCTGTCCATTGCACAGGTGGGCTTTTTGTACATTACAGATTATGCATATTAAAATCAAGCTAATAATTAAGTATTCTGGCTATGTGCCGGTCCACACAATACTCTTCATAGGTGGCTGACTCCTTTCCACAGTTGTTTAGCTATGTCCGGTTGAGATCCGGCATCTGCGGTGGGAGCTTGGTTTGTTCTCTCTTCTCCGGCACCTGTAATCACCAAAAATCATTTAGATAACATTTTTTAGGTTAAACAAAATAATCACAAAGATCATCTAGGAACTACCTTCTAGTCTATAGGCCACCACAACAAACTCATTGTGTCCTTAATGTTAAAAAACTATCAAACTATGCTTTAGCTGGAGAATCACAGCTCCAGCGGGCATACACAATGCTTCAGATGGAGGATCATAGTTCCAGTGGGCCCACCACTTCACTAGATATGAGGAAGAAATTCTTTCCTGTGAGGGTGATGAGGCACTGGAACAGGTTGCCCAGAGAAGCTGTGGATGCTCCATCCCTGGAGGTGTTCAAGGCCAGGCTGGATGGGGCTTAGAGCAACCTGGTCTGGTGGGAGGTGTCCTTGCCCATGGCAGGGGGCTTGGAACTTGATGATCTTTGAGGTCCCTTCCAACTCTAACCTGGAGCACTGTGTCCAGCTCTGAAGTCCCCAACATAGAAAGGACATTGAAGTCTTGGAATGGGTCCAGCAGAGGGCCACAAACATGATTAGAGGGATGGAGCATCTCACCTGTGAGGACAGGCTGAGAGAGCTGGGGCTGTTGGAGAAGAGAAGGCTCCAGGGAGACCTTAGAGCTTAGAGTCTTTCAGTATCTAAGNGGCGGCCGCCGGTGTCACACCGGGGCACTTCCTGGTCGGGAGGCTGCCGGTCCCGGGGCAGCGAGCAGGGGAAAGCGGCGCTGGGAGGGAGGAGGCGGCGGCGAAGAGAGGCCCCGGAAAGCAGGAGGAAGCCGAGCAAAGGTAAAGGGGTCAGGCGGGACGTCCGGCCATTGTGTGGCTGCCCCGGGGTGGGGGGTCCGGCTGGACCCTTCCATTGCCGAGGCGCGGGGGGGGGGGCTTCTTCAGGTACCAGAAGGAGAANCGAGGCGCGGGGGGGGAGGCTGTTCCTAGAGAGCTGAGGGGAGGCGGGCGATACCATTCCCCCCCGCGGGGCTGCGGAGGTGGAAGAGGCGGGAGCCGGCTCCCGGAGGGTACTGGGGTACTTCGGGCTGCTCCATTCGTAGCGGAGGGGTGTGTGTGGGTCTCTACTATTTCTGCTGAGGGGGGAGTGAGGGTCTGTATGGGAGCGGGCCGGAGTGGCGCGGCGCTGAGGGAAGCCCTGCTGGAGATGACTCTGGGTCCCAGTGTAAGGCTGTGAGGGAGGTGTGGCGGCGGTGGAGGGGGGGATATCCCCTCCCCAACCCTTCCCCAGGCCGGGGGGTGCTCTCCCCTCAGCAGGGGCCTGGGGCTGAGGCGGTTAGCGGAGGGGGGTGTGTGGCTGGGAGGAGGGGGTCAGGGCTGTGGGCCCCTGGGGACCTTCCTGAGGGCCCTCCTTTCCTTGTCAAGCTGGAAAGGACAAGGAACATCAACCCCTGTGGGAGCAGGGAGGTCTTGGACGGCCGAATGCTTGTTTTAAGGTGACTTTCTGGCACTACTGCTGTCTGTACCTGCTCCTTCCTCTGCTTTACTCTCCCTAATACTTCAGGTATGTGGTGAAAAGTGCCAGGCTGAGGGTATTGTGGCCTTGTAGAGAAGGATACACCAGCCCTGGCTGTTCCCCACGGGCTGTGCCACCAGCAGCCTTCAGCCTCCGTGGCCCTCCTTTGGTCCTTGGTCTCTGTTGGGACCATCAACAAAACAGCCAGTTATCGGATGTTTCAGGTTCTTTCTGTGGTTGCCTGTAGGAAACCACCGAAGCCCTGGAGCTGCCAGCTGAATGAGAGTCAAGTGGTGACTTAAAACGCTGTCGCTGAACTCCTGTACCAGTCCTGCGCCTGCATTTGCTTGAGAATAACTTTCTTTGTGCCGTTCTCTGTCGGGATCAGGCAGCTGCACAGAAAGCTGGCTGGGAGTGTGGCTGGTTTGTAGCTTTCGCTGAATTAGAGTGGACTGAAAGCAAGGGCACCTCTGCCTTGTTCACAAATGGGTTTTGTAGAGGATCGGTTAAATGAGAGTAGTTTTATTATTTAATCTTTCTCTCTGGTTATTCAGCTTCGTGCGTACCCTGCAATCTAGAGCTGCCGTGTGACAGTCGAAACTCAAACTCTCCTAGGCGTGTGTATATTAAACACGGCGGCCAATCAGCAGTGCCTGAAACTAGGAGCAATTTGCTTCAACACTCTGTAGTGTAAATAATCCTGCTATGAACAAAGAGGAGGGTGTGTCATTATACTTGTTTCATTTGTACTTCTATGTGCTTCCTTGTTTGTGGCTGGTCAATGATTTTGTGTAGGTTCTTACGCAGTAGTAGTCTTATTTTGTTGCATATTTTACACTTGTGTTGTCCTGGGCATTTTATCGAGCTGGAATGCACAGAAGCTTGGTGCTACATTAGGAATGTTTGTTATGTTCTTTTTAATAGCCATGCTCTTAAGTGACTTAGTTTGCTTCTTTGTAACTTCTCTTGTTACCGATTTTAACTTTGAAGTTAATTCAACTTTGATGCAGTTCTACAGTAAGTATTTAGTAGAACTGTCTTTTAACCAGCTGAGCTGTTCTTTTGGCCTCTGATTATACAGCATGGAAACCAATAATTTCAGACTTAATGGTTTGCCAGTCATCCATCTATAAAACTTGTGCTTCTGAAATCTCTGTTTTCTTTGAGAGGCCATAATATTTTGGCTTAAACACTTAGAATCAGAGAATGGTTAGAGTTGGAAGGGACCTTAAAAATCATCATTAAAGAGGAAAGTAAATGACAGTAAACTCATGCTTGGTGCCAGGCAGCCTCTCTTTAGACTATTTTGTCTTAGTCTGTGTATGTGTTTAAACAGTGCAGTTGTGTGCTGCTCCTATGATTTCTGCTTCTTGGGAACTGGGGTTGTAAGTTCTTAATTTCAACTCCTTAGCATCTAATTTAAACAGATACTACAGTAACATACACACAGACTAGAGCTGAATCTTTAATTGTCAACTTAAGGATTTCTTTTTTTCCCCTTGGATAGAGTCATAGAATATAAAATAATGTTACATGCTGTGATTTACTTGCAGTCTGACTCATATTAATTATCCTGAAATAGGGTGTTGAGTAAAAAAGAGACCTGGCACTAGGTGTGGAAACAGATAATTGAATGTAGTACTAGTGTACTCAAATTTGAAGTTTTAAAGTTTCTCTCACTTCGGATATTTCTTTCAAATTGAAGTTAAAACGCTGATAGTTTCACAACTACTTAAGGTGAATACTGCCAAAGGTTAGTAGATGCGTGTTAGTAGAGGAAATACTGTATGGAATACAAGGGTTAGCCCTTCAGGAAAAGAGAAGGATCAAAGGTTATGTGTGGGGTTTTTTTTTTTTTTTTTTTTTTTTATAGCCTTGGTAATTGCAAGGAAAAGCATAAAGAACATTGGGTACTATTTTGAATAAAAAGGCAGTTTTTCCCAGATGATATCTTTCAGCAAGACACTCAACAAGTAATAGTCTGCCTTTCCTTGTTTTGTAACAGTATGCCACAGTGGTAGTGTGTGTGTGCAGGAGAGAACCCTGCGAGTATTGAAGTAAGTCATGAGACTGAGGGAGCTGGGTCTGTTCAGTCTGGAGAAGGCTCCAGGGAGACCTGATAGCAGCCTTCCAGTATCTGAAGGGAGCTCCAGGAGAGCTGGAGAGGGGATCTGTCAGGAAGTCTAGTGACAAGACGAGGGGTAATGGTTTTAAATTGGAAGAGGGGAGATTTAGATGAGATATTAGGAAGAAGTTCTTTACTGTGAGGGTGG
>VXBW01001018.1:206714-309729 GCA_013400375.1 Thinocorus orbignyianus
AGGGGGGTTGGAATTTGATGATCTTTGAGGTCCCTTCCAACTCTAACCATTCTATGATTTAATTTAATCTAATCTAATTCCTTCAGATTAAAGATGAAACTTCCTTTTTTAGGGACTTAAGTGCTTTCAGATAGCCCACGTTAATGGCCTTCAGCAAAATTAAAAAGTTATGAACAAGGGAGGCTTTATAAAGCACACACACAACGTTATTTCAAAGAACAAAACCTGAATTTAACCAGAAGTCTATATTGGCTAGTAAACATATTGCCAGTAGCTAAGGAGAACACAGACACAGAAGGCAAGACAGAAGTGACATTTCATAGCTGAAGTCAGAGTTCAGGTTGCTGTGGTGTACTGAAACAGTCACTTGTCATGGTTATGACACGTGTTTTGAGGTAGTATGTAGCTGCTATATCCCCCCTTTCTTATATCCTTAGTGTTACGTGACTAGATTTTTATAAACGAAGTAGTGCATAATTACGCTATTATTAGCCTTAAGTGCTTTTCAGAAGTGATGTTTTGTTTTTTCCTAGCGAGCAGCCTTTTCCTGTACATACACACAATAAAACGTCATGTAGTGTGGTGTCTCTGAGGCAAAGTGTTGTTAGTTCGTATTTACAAAGCTAAGGTGAGACTGTACCTTCGGAAAATCAAGTTGGATGGGAGACTCCAGTCTTCCAGTTGACTCTGTAAGATTTAGGAAAAATGTGGATGCAAAGGTATAAGGGAGCTCTGGTCAAAAGGGCCTTGGACGTGGGCTGAGGGCCCCCTGTATGACTCATTTGATGTTCTTCACATAATGACTGTAATTAGTCCAGTAAATAATGAAATGTCATGGAAGTTATATTTGCTAATTTTGACATTCCTAAGCAAAAGGAAGCTGACAAGACCGTGCTTATAATGATATATTTTAACCAGACACTGTATCTTTGATTAGACTGTGTGTGCTTAAATGTTTTATTTAGCCATTCGCAGAGAATTGACAGGACTTGCAATTCAAACTGTTCTTCTTTGGTGATTGCACTGTCTGATGGATTTGGGTTTTTAATAGCGTTTGCATACACGTTTCTTCAGCATGATACCATTTTCTTCCCCTCTTTAGCCACCTCCCTGCGTTGCTTTTTCAATGTAAAAAGTTAAAGTTAGTTGTCATTTTCAGTCGGCAGTGTTGCTGAAAGCTTCCTTTTGGCAGCTGGATTTTTTTGTGGTGCTTGGGTGTGTTTTGTTTTGGGCTTTTTTGGATGGTTTATGTTTGTGATTTTTTTTTTGGTTGTTTGTTTTTGTTGCATGGTTTTGGTTTTTTTAATAAAAAACTGATTTTAGGAATTGACATAGGAGCCACCTTGTGATGTGAATCTAGTCCCGTGGTAATTGCTCTATTTTGTTGGCACGTGCTGTAAATCTGTAAATGTGTTGTGAACTCAATATTTTTGAAAAAGTTAGATCTCTTGTTTCGACTTTGTCTGTCTTTTTTTTTTTTTTTAATATTAAGAGATTGGGAGAGTTGAGACTTGAATCTGAGTCAGCACAAGATATTATCTGGCTGGATTAGCACAGGTGGTCAGATTCAGGAAGTTCTAATTGGTTCTGAAAACAGGAAATAAATCGCATAATATTCTTTAATTTACAGAAACTCTATTTGTGCAGGTATTAGAGAAAAGCTCTTTATGGTTCAACAGAGATGTTTGATTTTTTTTCTTTTCATCTCAGCTGTGAGGTGAAGTTACTTTAATTTAACTGTTTTATCAGACTTATAAACCTGCTTCTAGCAGCGGGATGGAGATTATATAATACGTTTTCCAAAATATACTTGCTGTGCTGTCATTGTTGGCAATTAACTCCTCTATATTTTCTATATTTTGCTTTGGGGAGAGCCAGGCGTATTGTTAGTGAATCCGTATCTCTCCTACTTGGGTATTTTTTTTTTCATTTGTATTGTGAATTGACTAATCTAATGGTTTATGGTTGCTGGGAAGGTAGCTTTTTCTGTTTGTTTTCTGAGGAGGAAGCGTTGGACACTAATGCCGACCCATGCTTATTTAGAAAACATACCTGTAGCTCTTGTGTTTAAAGAGTCTTTTTATTTTGCATCTTCATGCTAGCTGAGGTTGTTGAAGGAAAATACTACTTTGATGGTATTTTCAGTTACTATGTATCATGGTCTTGTATCTTTAACTTCTTGAGAATGTTTGTTATCTTTTTAGAGCTGTTATATTTTTATGAACTATTACACGCATACAACTTCATAATATGAATGGTAGAAGAAAGCGTTCCTTTTGAGTTGATAAAATTAGGGAGAGATCCGTAAGCAATAAAGTTCCTCTGTCATAGCAAATACATCTTTCTGTTCCTTCTTTCAACAAGGAGGATGAAAAGATAGTAGGAAAAGTGGTTTATGTGTATGAATATTTATTCTACTTATTTGAAGTTGAAAAAATAATTTGTCTCTTTGTTTTCCTACCATCACCAGGACATGTATACCTCTGAGAAACCTTCTCCAACAAGATACCTTGCTTCAAGACCTGTCTTGGGTTGTACGCAAAGAAGTTTCCAGTCATGAGTAAGTAGATTTCTTTATTTAAGAAAACCCTTAGTTTGCTGTTTATAAGAAATGTACTTCTGTAGTGGGTTTTGGAAGGTGGTTCTTCCTCAAAAACGTTCATTCTGAGTTTTTTCTCTTTAGTACTTTAAAAATGACCACATAAAGCTGAGACTTGGCAGACACTGTTCTTAATCTGCAAATCTTTGATCAGTGTGTGCTCTGTAAGACTTCTGTGTTGGTAGTCTGGTACAGTTTTCAACAAGGTGAGTTCTGTAACAAGCTGATGTTTGTTTTTCTCAGCATAAATAAAACGCATAACTCTGAGAGGAAAGTATCTTGGGTTTGCTAAGAACTCCAAAATATATGACGGTCCAGTAAATTCAAGTAGCTGGTAGAAATCCAACGTATAATGAATAGACTTCATTTTTATAGGAAAAAATAAATGTGTTACTCAAATTCCAGTATAGCTGTCTGATCCCAGAGGAATTTTGGCACACACTGGAAAGATCTGAGCCATAGAAAACTGTGACTTACAATCATTTTTGGTAAAAAAACAGATGAAAGATGTAGAAGTCTTGTGTCAGGCTGTATCTGATGGGTGACATAAGCTTTTATTAGTTTTTCATAAGTTTTGTGGATGTGAGACTTCTTAGTATAATTCTTGGCATAACATTACCTAGCCTTACATCGTGTAGGAATAAGGATATAACTTCATATGCACAGGAACTGTATTTATAATGTAGTTTAGTTTCAGTACAACTGTACTGAATCTGTTGAAGAGTGAGCATCTAGTTCATAGGATAATTATATCCTGTGTTAGTAAAATAAAACCATTTGAATTTGTGGGAGGAAGCGAGTAAAGAAAATTGTTGGTTAAATTTCTTGTCAAACTAAATGAAAAATGACTGTTCTTGTCATCTGGAGGAAAAAAAGAATGACAGAGGAAATGCTTGCTAAATGCAGCAAACGAAAAGCTACACCAAAAAAAAGGACTGAAAGAATTGCTGAGCTGTAGGGTTCACGCTTGGTGTAGATAGAGCTGTTTCAGTATTTTTATAGAATTATATTTGTTTTCTGTTTCATATTGCTGTTCAGAATTGTTTACTTTCTGATGTTTAAAGTGTTTGTTGTATTGCATAGACGACAGCCTGAATGTCCTGATTTGTCAAACACTGCTGTATTCATCTTCACTTGTTTTATAGAGCATCTCATGTGCTGTCATTGTGTAATGTATAGTCTTAAACACAGCAAATACATCTTTTTACCTTTTGAATCCTAGTAGTTGTGTGAAGTGTGGCTCACCAAGATGCTGCTGGGATATTGTTGGTTTGAGCACAATGAATGTGGTGGTGGCTTGAGCCGTTGGTTTAGATGAGATTTTGATATGATTCCAGATCGAGGAGTTTAGCTTTATATTAGCAAGAATGAAAATCCTTACTCGAATGAAAGATAAGACTTTGGCAGTACTTTTTTTGTGGTGGTTACTAATAATGTTATTCAAAACAGTCTCTTCTTTGCAGGACAGCACATTCCTGTTGTAGGTTAGATGCTTAAGTCCATGCTAAGTGGTGGGCTTCGAGGGTGCAACAGAAAATGCTACTTTTCTTTTTGAAAATGTGGTTTAGAGAAGATTAGATGTTAGACTAGCTTTAGGCTCCTCTGTACTAAATACCTCAGTCTATAAGACATTTATCATCTTATGAAGATGCATTTATTTGCCTACTTCTGTACATGTAGACTTATTAACAAAATCTGTAGGCAGCTGGAGTAGCTAGATGTGTTAAAAGTTATGGGAATCTCTAGTATTCTGAATTTGGGTGTCGTCTTGTGTAATTCAAATTGAAAATTTATCTGAAATGGTGATCTAAAGTGTGGGAGTGTCAGACTTAGGCTGGTAACATCTTGGTTAAAATTCAGAATGCTGTTATGTGCAGACTACTTTATAGAATCCTATTTGTTATTTATAGAATCCTATTTGTTATTTTCTTGTGATACACTTTATGATATATTGCTATTGCTGTTTGAAGGGCTGTTCTAGAATCTCCATCCTGAAATGATTAAACTCTGTCTCTAGTATCTATCCTAGATTTATTCACAGGCAGTTCCTATCTGTTTTTCTGCCAACCTTATTCATTAGCTTGCAAAGCCATTTTTACCTTGTATCATATTTGTCATTTTAGCAGTTTGTTACATAGAGCATATTATTTTATTGAAACAGCTTGTAAGAAGTAAATCTGTCATAGCTTCGTACTTAATAATCATAGAATGGTTAAAGATCATTGAGTTCCAACCCCCCTGCCATGGGCAGGGACACCTCCCACTAGAGCAGGTTGCTCAAAGCCCCATCCAGCCTGGCCTTAAACACTTCCAGGGACAGGGCTTCCACAGCTTCTCTGGGCAACCTGTGCCAGTGTCTCACAACCCTCCCAGTAAATAATTTCTTTTTGGTATCTAATCTAAATCCCCCCTCTTTCATTTTAAAACTGTTACCCATTGTCCTACACTCCCTGATGAAGAGTCCCTCCCCATTTCTCCTGTTGCCTCTTTAGGTACTGGAAGGAGCTCTAAGGTCTCTCCAGAGCCTTCGCTTCTCCAGGCTGAAGAGCCCCAACTCTCTGTTCCTCACTGGAAAGTGAACAGGGGAGCTACTGCTGTTGTGTATCTTTCAGTAGTTGTCAGGTGTGTGGTTAAGTGGTTCAGACCCTGTTGTACTTGATCCCCTTCAGTGTTGGGGCAGAGCATTGACAGAACTATGAAGTCCACCCTTCATGGTGGTTGCTTTTGGTTGTTGGGCAGTACAGAGAATCTGAAAACATGTTAAAGCTGAGGCAGTCGCTATGAAGGCTTTTATTTCGTGGAATGCCTTTATAAATGTCTCTTTTGGTAAATAAGCACAAGAGGAATCTGTATTTCAAATTATATTTTAACATCATGTGCCCCACGGGCGAGTGAGATCACATGCTTAAAGGGTAGGTAAGAGTATACAGTGTAGTTAAGTTAGATTGATCTTGATTTATTTTGTGTTTAAAGATACTTGTCAGGGAAATCCTGGCTGTGTGTAACCTGCCTGAAGTGTCACACCACAGAAGGGGTGGTTTAATTTTCTACGTTTTCTCCAGTTGTTGACATTTAGCTGCCAGAAAATTGCGTAGTGTCATGACAAGTTCTTACAATTATAAACTGTGCTTTCTGTGTTTGGGAGTTTTCCTGTGCTTTCTCCTTTGAAGAAAGGCCAGTGCAATGAACTTGTTTTTGCTGCTGCAATGAACTCAGTTTGCAAACAATTAAACTAAATGTTAGTACATATTGTTGCAACAACCTGCTGACATCTTCATTTTTTTCCCCCTTGAAATGTATGGGATGCAGTGCCAGCTAAATTTTTTTCTAATAATTATTCTGCTGTCATGATAAATTATAGAGAATTATTCTTTCCTGGCTTTGTCTTTCTGCTTTTAGTTTTGTTTCTCACACTTTAAAAGCTAAATGCTGCTTGCAGTTGGGAAGTTAACCTGCTATTCATCGTGCTTCAGTATCATCTCGAGGTTTTCTTTGTGCCTGACTGAGGGTAGGAGAGCGTTTTGTGTGTTTGGAGAGATGCTGTGCACTGTAATCTCGAAGTTTGAGAATGGTCAGTGTGGCCTGGTAATGAGGTGGTAAACTTTTTGCTTCAGCAGTTCAAATCAAGACCACAACGGTGTGATTAAAGGCTGCTTCTGTTTGATGGTTGGCTTTTTTATCTTGATCTCTCATTACAGCTGGCTTTCTAGTTTGTGTTCACAGAGGAACCTCAGACTTTTGTGATTTCTAAAAAAAAAAAATAATAAAAAAAAAAATAGTTTCTCCTTTCTTCTAGTGTGTGTCAAGAAAGTTTTGGCTGTCAGTTTCGCTGTTCATGAGCAATAAACTTGGGAATTAAAACAAATGTTAAGGTCAGCTTTAACAGATAAAGATACAATGTTTTAGCAAGTAGGCATTATTATTCCTATGTTTGCAACAGAAAAAAGTGTGTTCTGGGCTCTTGTAAAGGTTTCTAGACTAAGAAATATCTGTTTGGTTAAGGCCAGCTCAATTTTTGTCCTTCACCTCCAATCTCCCTCCCTTGTGTGTCAGAATGACTTTGTAGTGAGCTGAGGACAAAGTTGAACTGCTTGTAAAATAAATGCTGGGAAATGGACAAATTTTTGTGGCTTACACAAAGTGTCAGGTGGCTGTGTGATTTCTGTATTTTGGGGTAAAGTGTTGCAAATAATTATAAAGCTGGTTGATATTGTTAAGGTTGTAGCCATGAGCTCTTTTCAGTGAGGAAGAAGACGAAGTTCTGATTCATATAACACTGCATGCTGGGGAAGGAAAGCTTAAAGGAAGCTAAAATATCTTTATAATGAAGAGTAATAATGAATAGCTAAAGGATATTAAATTATTATGTTACATGCTAAGGTTTTTTTTAGATATTTTTGATCCATGAACCCTGAAAAACCATTCATAAAATATAAGCTTGAAGATATAGTATACATAGTGTCATCTTTAATGATTGTTCTTCCAGTTTCACAGCAGAACTATCTTCTAATCTTTAAAAATATTGTGACTTGAGAAATATAGTAGAAGCTATTGTCTCCCACGTCGTCTTTACTGAAATTTGAATTTTTTTTTTTAAGTGAAAAACTGAATATCTGAGTAATAAAGAATTGTAGGACATAGAAGGTAAAGAGCCATAATGCAGATTTTAAAAAGGTTAGTTTGAAGGCTTGGGATAAATTTGAAATTTTTTTAAGATTTAGATAGTTGAACTGCAAGGGGGTGGGTATTATCTAGAAAATCTACAAGATATTTACTAATTTAAGTTACTGTATATTAGTGACCCCATAAAAATTAAATCTTTGATAACGTTAGTATTTATCTTATGTTTGCTCTGTGTTTTTCTTGAAACTGTTAGTGGATTTTACCAGTGTACATGACTGTAGTGACACACAAGTGCTTGGATCAGAAGTAGTAGCCTAGTAACTTTTTGGTTTTTGTAGTGAGAGGATGAAGCATGAAAAATACATGTGTTCTAAGTTGTTTGGCTCTTGAACTGAGTGGTCGGGTGAAGCTCTTACCATTCTTGCTCTTACTTCACTGTTCCTCTTTGGTGTTGTTTTAACTTTCCACTTCTATTTTCTTTAGATACTGCTAGTTAATGGTGTATCTGCAGGCTCTCCCTTCAGTGTAGTGCAGCTGGTGCTCCAGGGAGGCAATCAGCAAGCACACTGGAGGTAGTTTTCTGACTTAAAACACAGCTTCAGAGGTTACAGAAACTTGTATGGATTTGTGGAAAAGCTTTGGGTGAAGTTGATCTTCATTAGAAAGGTCTGGCCTGTAGGAGCTGAGGCTTAACTGAGGGTCTTTAAGATTTCTTGACCCCCTTAAAATGTTGCTGATAGAAAGGTTGGTGTCCTTTCCCTGTTTGAGCTCCTGGATTCTTCCTTGTTGCAGGAGGATTCATCAGGTTGTTGTGAACTGGTTGGGCTCTGCTGCATCACTGTATAAATGGTTGTGCTGCTGTAGAGAAGTACAGGGGTGAGAGTAAGTGGTTAGTGGGTGATACTATCCTTTCCAGTGGTAATGCTGCTTTTCCCTTGCTTGAAATGTATATGGAACTGTAGTTTAAGTTGTTTAGGAATGTAATCATGTTCAGCCTTCCTCTATACTAAGTGAGGAGAGGCATCTCCAGAGGACTAATCAGATCTTCCATGACCCAGTTTCTCACCCATGCTGTAATTAAACCGCTCCTCTAAATACAGAGGGTGCATTGGTTGCCATAAAATATAAACCCAAATGCTTCACATGCACAGTAGTGGTGCATCACATTGAGGAAATGTAGACCTATTAGTAGATACTTACTAATTTTCCTGAATATTCCCATTTTATGATGTTGGATTTCTTATTTATTCAGTTGACATGATGCAACTTCTGAGACCTTGTAACTTTTCTTTGCTGATAGTATGGGTATTTGAATATATCAGAACACAAATATTTTTGAAACTAAATCTGCAATGTAAGCAGATTTTTAAGATATTTTTTTTTCATAATCCTTTATTTTTGATCACTTTAGCATATTTAGGACTGGTAAGTTGTGGCTTTCCTCACACTTAGACTTGAACTTTAGAGTGAAGAGAAAGACAAACACTTTTGAGTTTTGTTCTGTCATGTTTTTAACTGAACAAAATGAGACTTTGCTCCCCATAGACTGATGTGAAGTCACTTTTCCTTAAGCTTTGCAGGAGGTTGCTGTTACTGAAAATGTATTTATCACATTCAAAAACCTGTGGGTCCAGGTGATATATCCAAGTTCAGTAGTCTCACTTTTCATAAGGCTTTGCCAACAGTTATTGCTTAGTATTTATTGTTTCATTTAAATTAGTTAATAATGTATAGTAAAGCTGAATGTTTTAAAAACTATTTGCATATATTTAAAATGTTATTAAACATTTTTATGAAGCAGGGTGCTTTTTAATTTTTTTATTTATTTTATTTTTGCCATAAAGGAAATTCAAAGCTATTTTCTTTTAACTGTTTTTTTTTCCTATGGGTTTAAATTGATGGTCGGATTGATGGGGCTTCTCTAAATAAGTTAGTGCACCACGACACCTGCATTTAAACCAGTGTAACTTCTGTTTGTAAACCAAGGTGTTGGCACTGGCAGGAAGCTATTGCTAGTTTTCAACTGACAGGAGAGTTGTGGCAGAAAGTTACCATCAGGAATGTTCTTGGAGGACCAATCTTTTTGTGTCTGTGCTTATTGCTCCATGAAAATGTCCTTTTTAGATGCTTGCACTTCTCATTTATTCTGTCATGTTTGCAATGAAAATTAAGGTTAGATTATTTAAAAATTATTTTTGGACAACTCTGTCTAAAATATCAAAGATTATTATTGTTAACAAATACGTTTATAATAATTAAAAAATGCATTACATGTTATGTTTGTACTATATTTTTATGTAATTGTTTTCTATCAATATTATGAATTACAAACTTATTTAAAATATGCCACTAGTCTTTTATTCTTGTGTGTATGTGTAGAGGGAGAGAGTCCTCTTTGTAAATTTTTCTGCTTGTCACTGTTTTGGTTGATAGCCAGTAAGGTCCACTAAATTATTATGACTAATTGCTATATGCAGAAGTACATCCCTTTGGCATGATAATACTCTCTTGTTACAGGTTTGGTTTTGGTTATTTATTTATTTTAATGTTAAATCTTAGTCTTTGGGCCTGTCTCTGTACTCCTTTATATAGAACATGGCACAATAATGCCTTTATTGTGGATCTTTGGTACTCCTGCAGCAGAAGGAGTAAGGAGCAAAAGAACACTGTAACCTTGTTCTCTGGAGTGAGTATCAAGTATCCAGCACTATGTGAGCAATTCATATTTCTGGGATCCTATTCATCCTGTGATAAGTTGTGAGCTGTGTTCAAGTACATTCCAAAGGGGGAAGGATGCAGAAACTCACAGCTAAAATACAGATGAAAAGCAAGAGCTGTGAATGTAGATGTTTGGGCAGACCCCCCGCCCCCCGTCATTGCGTAAGGCACTACATAGAGAGAGTTCAACGTTCCAGTGACTGCAGGGAGGACTTTCTAGAGGCTGCAGCATTTGGTACCCTAGTGGTGGTAGAATTTCCTATTGAATTTTGGAATTCATGAAACAGTGGCTGAGTCAGATGGGGATTAGAAATGGGCTGAAGAAGAACTTTTCCAACAGCCGTGTCAAGTGAGGCATTTAGAGGACTTTCCTTGCCTGTAGTGAGTCACGTTGCTCTCCTTTTCCCTACAAATGACCGAATAATATGCACCACTCTGTTGGAAAAGTGAAGCTGTTGCTGCTCGTTAGTGTACTTTGTCACAGATAAGAAAAATAAATAAGCTTCAGCCTGGTTTTATGTTATGTTATTTATGTTCATATTCAAGAAACAAAACACCTGATTTACAAGATATGTGGGTATTGTAGTTAAAGTGACTGTGTTTTGGGAAAACCTACTCTGACATTCTTTATCCAATTTTTGATGGGAAACAACTATTTGATTTGTAGCACAGATGGAAAATATTCGGGGTTGTTGCCATAAGTGGGGTTATGCAAGGAGTCCCAGCAGGGTTACTGGCTCCCTGTTTGTTTAAATTTAAGGTATTTTCTTTATTTAAGCTACCCAATCTGTTGTCCTTCCAGTGTTTAAAGGGTGGTTGCGGATGTTAGTGTAAACAAAGTGAGCTGCACTTAGGTGATATCAATTAAGTGATTATAAGGTTCATTTAATCTCTCATTGCAAAAGAGCTCTCTGTAATTAGGAGATATTAATTCTTAAAATTAGGTGGGAGACTGACAAGATAGCCTTGAAAAAATTCCAGTGCTATTGGGATGCCTGAGCCTGTCCTGCTCAAAATTTCTGAAGTGAGCAGAAAGCTGTGCAGGACTTGCAGGCTGATTTGGGAAGCTGGTGTGTTCTGGTTTCTTTTTCCTTTCCCTTCTTTTTTACCCCCTTTTTTTTTTTTTTTTTTTTTTTTTTTTTTTTTTTTTCCTTTTCCTCCTGTTTTATATTATGTAGCATAATTATTGCCTGGAATGGAAGGCAAAGCAGCATGCTGTAGAATCTCCAGTGCTTTTGACCAGTGCAGTCATTAGTCTAATAGATCACTAATATAAAAGGGCACTTTGTTTTAATAAAGCACTTTGGTTTGCTGTAGGAGAGGATTCTTGAATGCAGTCTTTCTGTTTTACCCTTGAAAAGCTCTTTGAAAACCTGCCTAATTCCATGGTAGAGTGCTGAAAGGCTCCCTCGGAGCTCTTTTGAGCGGGAGTCAGACTTCCCAGAATTTTCAAAGATGTAGGGAAATGAGTCTCACCAGAATGTGCTCCGTTGCATTCAATATGAAGCTTTTTTCTTTCTCTCTTTTTTTTCTTCATGCTACTATTTTTGAGTTGTGCAAATACTGCAATGACATAACTTTCCTTCCTTGCCCTCCCCCAACCTTGCTTTTTTGGAGGTGATGTTTGTCAGCTGCTGCTCTGTGCTCTTATCAGAGATGCTGTGCTATGGCCTTACTTCGTGTCCAGGCTGTTCTACAGCCCCTGCTTTGGAGTGGTTATATTTCATATTACTTTAAATGTGGTTGTGAAAACTAGACAAGCTTTTAGCTCCCCTTCCCCGTTACATCAAGTTACTGTAGGAGTCTTTGAAGGATATTGGGGTTGGTCTTGAGGGGTCGGAGAAGAAAAAAATTAGGTTTATAGTTTGCCTTGGGAAGATTAGGTGCAAACTGAAAAGTCAGTTTTTATTTCCTCCCCACTTCCTCCCCACACTGTACTGTGTTCTATACCGGAAGCAGTGACAAAAGTGTCTGTAGTCTTTAACTGTGTGGTAGGAAAGTACCTCTTTTTAGAGCAAAGGCTAATGAGTCACCTTGGTGACATTTCAATATTTATTTATTCCCCTTGCATTAAAACAAACTAAAAGAAAGAATGTTTACGGGAAACTCACTCTGAGGCTCTTGAGTAATTTTTTTTGTTTGTTTGTTTTTGTGCTTCTGCCATTAAGTGAAATGTTCCTTTTTGAGAACTAACTCTTCATTTGTCTTTCTGTTAATCCTGTTATATTCAGTGGTCCTGTGGGGTGGTTGAGCAAGGCCACGTTACCTGTCTGTTGTCCAGTGTGAAACCACACAGATCAAGGAAAAATCTGCTGCACATGGATGAAGGTGGCACTTCTTTTTCTGTTCCTTTAGCACTGGTGTAGGATCAACAGCAGATTAAAATGCCTGACTAATATTGGGTAGAGTGATGTACTTCAGTCACTTCTTGTCCAGACCATGGGCAATTGTTGGCTGAAATTTGGAATGATTTTAGGTTCTCTACAGCTTCCGTGAGAGCATGGAGAACTGTAAATGTACTACAGTCTTCTTTCTGCCAAAATTGGGACTGTACAATTCTTCTTTCTTGGCACTTCTAACAGGTAGGTAAGATGCTCTTATAGAGTGGTTAGGGTTGGAAGGGACCTTCAAGATCAAGTTCCAACCCCCCTGCCATGGGCAGGGACACCTCTCACCAAACCAGGTTGCTCAAAGCCCCATCCAACCTGACCTTGAACACTTCCAGGGATGGGGCATCCACAGCTTCCCTGGGCAACCTGTTCCAGTGCCTCACCACCCTCACAGGAAAGAACTTCTTCCTAATATCTAATCTAAATCTCCCCTCTTCCAATTTAAAACCATTCCCCCTCGTCCTGTCACTAGACTTCCTGACAAAGAGTCCCTCCCCAGCTCTCCTGTAGCTCCTTTCAGATACTGGAAGGCTGCTGTCAGGTCTCCCCAAAGCCTTTTCTTTTGGATAGTTTGATTTTTCTTAAAGCAAAGCTGCATAAAGAAGTCTGTTGCACACTCCTGCTTCCTGCCTCCATCTAGCACACTTTATCTGCAAGCATTGTCCCTAAGCTGCTCAGATGTTTCCACCAAGTTTTTTCATTGATGAGGGAATAGAACTCCTTGTTAGTAGCTGAGCTGTGTACGTGCTTTATGGCAAATAGGGTTGGATATGAAGCAAGTGTGATGTGCTAGTTATGGTGTGCTACTAAAGAAATCTGTTCATCAGAACAGAGCCAAATAGAGAGAACCATAAAAATAGCTACAAGCAGCCACTTAACCAGAATATACCTCTCAAATGTAGCTCTAGCATTAACCTTAAGGAGTCACAGTTAACATGATTGTCATATTCAAGTACTAAGCTCAGATTTGAAATACATTAGTTAAAATACGTTTTAAAAGATCACGTTTTCTGAGTGAGTGGAGAGAAGTCTCCCCCAAGGAGGCAAGGAGAGCGGGAGGCAGAAGTCTGAAAGGGAACTGTTAATGGGGTCTCCCATTAGAACCCAAGTGCAGTGGGCAAACAGGCCCAGATACACACTTCCTCACCAAGGAGGGTGGATCACCTCCGCTCTGTGTGACCTTTGGATAATTTGCTTCAGTTACTTTGAAGTGCTAAATTCTATCTTCTCTAGCATGTGTGTCTAACAGTTTTTTTCATCAATAGGTGAGCCATATTTGTGGGAATAGATATGTCTTTAGAGTTAGATTAGCCTATTACAAAGTATTCAAAAACTTGTTTTAAAAATATTGATTTTATTGCAGAGGAAGGAAGTCATACCATGGTTTATTTGCTATGCAAATTAAGCCTTTAAATATATCAGGTAAATAAGTGCTGTGTATTTTGCAGTCGACTAATAAGGTTTGATGTTCTTGCTGGTGATGGTGGACAGCTGCATTTTATTACTTGGATTAAATATCAACATAGAATGACACGTGCAGTAGAGGATTTAATCCTGCTAACAAATAGCAATACACAGAATTGTATAGTTTGTCTTTGCTTCAAGGATGTGAAAGATTATTAATCTCATTCATGTCCTCTTCAACAGGAAACCAAGTAAGAGTTTAAATTAAAAGCAAAGTTTTTATCTTTTTTTTTTTTGCTTCCTTGAATTGAACACACATTCACTTTTATCAATCCTTGCTGGATTAAACTAAGGAATTCATTTTGACTTCAGTATTTGAGATATATGATAGTAATAATTTTTTTTTTGTTTAATATTGAAAAAAATAAGTCTTTTAATGCCTACTATGGCTTTATTCTGTGTGCTTAGGTTGACAGAATGGTTAATAATGTCCTTTAGCTTGAAGATAAGTCTCTCAATTAATACTATAGCTGTGACCCAAATCCAGGAAATGCAAAATTGCTGCATGTTCTGTTTGGAATGCTGCATCTTCAGGAAGTGCTGAATATTGTATGGAAAATAAGTCTTTTAAAACTCTTTTATTGTTGCAATTACAACCTCATAAGTGTTTGGTTTCTTTTTGAGATTTCCAGAATGGAACTTCTTTTTTTTTTCCTCAAAAATAATTATAATTTTCAGCCTTTTGAAGGGCATGGGTGTGAGGGAAAGGAGAATGAAACAGGATTAATTTGAAGTCCATAGTAAGAATCTTTGGTTACTCTTTATCATAAGATCTGTGTAACTTGCTTAACACAGTCCTAATCACAGAGTTCCAAAAGACATGAAGTACCTCTCTGTTGTATCCGAGTTCTGCACTGTAACCTAAGCTTCTTTTTGACAAGCCTTTACAGGTTAAATATCTAAGAGCTTTTGGAAGCCTTTTAAGCTGTTGCTAAATTGTGCATTTTAGATGTACTCGTATGTCAAAATCAGGTTTTACAGTAAATATATGAACAAAGATCTTCCTTTGCCTGTATGATAGGTATAAACCCTATCTATCAAGAGGGGAAAAAATAAAATATACATACATGCATCTTTTGTTTAAAAAAATCAAGACATATTTGAACGTGAACTTCAGATACAGACACCAGACACTAATGGAGATCAGTATCAGGAGGATGATCAAAGTGATCTACACAGGCAGTTCCCTCGGCTTCAGCATGGCTCTCTGGGAAAGTTGCCGTATGTCTCGTTATCATCTAGACCCGCTTGCAGAATGTGTTGTAGCAAGAGCTAAGAGGGGTAAAACACAGTGTGAATTGAGTAAGAAGGCTGACAGTAAGAGTATTGTGCAGTGACAGGATTTTGCAACATGTCATTTCTTTCCTTCAAACTTCAGAGTGTGCAACAATGACTGTTGAATGCAGCTGTGTGTTTTTCTCTCTTCCTCTTCCCCCTTTTTTAGCATGTATTTTTCTTTGGGTTGGTGAGTTTTTGCCTGGAACAGGTGGAATTAACTTCACTGACCATTTTTTTGAAGTTCTCAATCTTCGTCATGAATTTAAGGAACAGCTTTCTTGTGTGTTTAAAGGAGAGAGAAAAACAGTCTTTAAAAAATGTGAACAAATGCCTCTTACCCCCTTCAATCAGCATTTACTTAGATAGCTTTGTCACTGTTATTTCTCCAGCCTCTAGATCAAGCTTCTTCATGTTCCCAAGAAGACTTCCTCTAAAAGAGGTTCATATATCCAAATCAGTTTGTTTTAAAAACTGCAGCCATACTTTCATGCTTTGAAAATGGTAGCAAAAGTGCTAAAAATGAAGGGGGGGAAAATTATATTCATAAGTGAATGCAAATTCTGTTGGATTAAGTATTTATTGACATTTACTGGCTCTGTAGGACTATTCAGGAGACTGAAGATACTATTTATTTTTATGGGTGATTGGAAAAATGCATAACCAAAAGCAGTTGTCTTTGAAGAATGAATGCCTTGAATAATAAATGGTGTCAGTTTCCCAGAAAAGGCTACTGGGATTCAGTGTATGATTTTTTGAGAGCATGAAATTTTCTTTTGTTTATCTTTTCCATGGTTCACTTCAGTACATTAATGTCCAAGAACAATCTGTAGAAAGTAATGAAGATCAGAATATAAAGTTTCTGAGATTTATGGGGAGGGTTTGTTGTTGATCTGGAACTCCAGAATCGTCCTTTTCCAACTACAGTAGGTTATTTCATGAGAACTAGGCTTCAGTTCATAGATTGGAAAATTAATTCAAAACATTTCTGAGAAAGGATAGATAACCTACTTTATAGCTGCTCTAGTAATAATTTGTCTTATGAGATATTGCCTGTCTCAGAGCTCAATACCTATTTATTTTGAGATATTAATTTGAAGACCAGTTGTGACAGGAAAAGTCAGAGAGGAGCATCATAAAACAAAATGTTTCTGTTGATACTTACAGTGTTGCTGTGACTTAGTTGCTAGGTAGACTTTATCTAAGTTTATTACTTTTTGCAAGAAATGTGCCATTTTTACTGTGAACTCACTATGCAAATGTTTTTACAATACGCTATTCCTTCCATTTGATATTTAAAGAACCTTTTCCTGGCTAATTTGCCAGGAAATTATTTCCTTAATCCTTTAAACTAATCTGTTGAAAACTTTTCTCCTGCTTCTGAAATAGTTTTTGCTCCTGATAAGAACATCTACTGCATTTTCTGAGCCCCTTGGCTGAGATGGAAGGGAAGGTGAAGCAGTTGTGCCATGTGTGCTTTCTGAAACTGCAGCTTTTAGAGCAAACCTTCAGGCTGGTCATGAGGAACAGCTGCCCTCACTGATGCTGGTATTTGACTTTTTGTAGCCCTTGTTGTGAACAGTCCTACTGACTTTGCAACATCTCAAAGTGCTCTCTGTGTTTTCAGAAATGTAGAAAGAAGGGTCCAAAGAGCAAGGAAGCCCTGCTCTTGTAAATCCCCATCTCCTGCCTGCAATGTCAGACTTTACTCTTTTGGAGAACCGAAGAGAGACAAGGAGTGTTTTGTGTGTCTGTATTTGTCCACTTTCTAGATGATAAAGGCAAGACTTTAAATCTTTGTCCTGCTTCCATCAAAGAGGGCGGGAACAGGACTGGATCTTGGGGCTAGTACCCTGCTGGCCATTGTGTTATGGGTATGTCAGGCCTGAAAGCCTCGTACCCAGAATTATTTATGCCCTTTTCTTTATCTGCTAAACTCTAAACGTGCTTATGAGGAGCATAAGGTAGGATTGTGAAGGCAGATCTGCACAGTTCTCTGCAGAGATGTGCTGGAATAATCTGTGTGCAGCCTGAATTCTGGCCAGTTCAGGTTGATGTGAGATGGAAAAAGAATGGTCACTGTAACTTTGCATCTTTGCACCTCAAATGCAATGTGTGCAGGCCTATTGTTCATATGAATGACTGAATGCCCTCGAACCATTTTAGTGGTGTGGGGTGGTTTTTGTTGTTTTTTTTTTTTTTTAGTAGCTTACACATCTTTCTGTAAATGAGGGCACAACAAGCAGGCGATTTCCGGGTAGCTGCAGTGCTGCCTAGGATTATCCTAGGGGGTCTTGGTGTTTTTTTAAAAGCCTCAACAGAATGCTATGAATATATAAACATTACAGATTATAAGAAAAGAGTAAAGGAGAAAATACAATTTTTTTTTTTCTCAAACTTCAATTCTGATTCTTAATTTATTTTTTTTCTTTTCCAAGTGTCATTTGACAAATGCCCACTCAGCCGTATTTCTACAGTGTCTTTTGGGCTGTAAATAATGTTACCTCCTGGCAATATGCTTTATGAAAAAGAATTGCTTTCAAAGACCAGTTAATTACAATTACGTTAATGGAAGCATTTTTATTTTGAGTGATGGTAGCTGACTAATGAAGATGCAGGTCATTCTTCTTCTTATGGTTGGAACAGGTCAAGGATTGCACACAGTGATCCATAAAATCCCATCCTGGTTAATGGCTTCTTGTACCCGTGGATTTCTCAGGTTGATAACATGTGCATGATTATTTCTGAATTCCCTATGATTTTGAAGTTAAGGATGAAAAGCAAAATGCAAGAATATGATCAAGCATGTATTGCTCAGCAAAGTAACTGTTGAAGATGAAAAAGATTTAGCATAAATCCATGTGATATGCAATGAATGTGGAACAGAATCATAGAATGGTTAGAGTTAGAAGGGACCTTAAAGATCATCATGACTCTTGTAGTGACAGACTATAAGGAAGTGCCAGTTTGATTTCATGATTCCAAGGTAAAGAGTGAACTACAACAAAGCTATCACTCATGAATAACAGGAGAAATTACATGATTTAACTAGTTAGTGGGTTTTGTTTCTTGAAGCTTTTTTGATATTGCTGCTTTTTTAGGGCAGTTTTAGTGCTATTGTCTTGTAGGTGCATAGATTTGAGGAAAGAGAAATAGCAGCCACAAAGCTGATTGTGCAATTCTTCAAAGTTTCAGTTTGTGACATCATTTATTGTGATTATCATGGCCCTCCCTCAGATTTGCAGTGTTTTCTTTCTTTGCATTGCACACAGGATGTTTAATAAAACTTTTTACATTTTCCTAAACTCATTTTAAAGCTTTGAGGGTTTTTTTTTTCCAGTTTTTTTCTAACAAAGAAGGGAGGGGAAACTACTGTGCATCCCATATTTGGAGATTATATCATGGTGGGGGAGGCAGATGTCTGTGAAAATGATTTTTAGTCCCAAAGTTCTTCTGTGTCTCTCTTAAAAGCTCAAAGAAAGCTTCAGTTGATCAAAATATCCCTACCACTGGTAGAGGTACCAGAGATACTGGTGACCATGGGATGAAAGTCTTTCTAATGGCTATTTTGAAAACTGTAGTAGGTACTGGTTTTAGAATCATAGAATCATCCAGGCCGGAAGGGACCTCCAAAGGTCATCTAGTCAGACCTCCCCGCAGTCTCAGGGACACCCCCAACTAGCCCAGGTTGCCCAGGGCCTCATGGAGCCTCACCTTGAATATCTGCAGGGAATGGGCCTCAACCACCTCCCTGGGCAACCTGTTCCAGTGTTCCACCACCCTCAGAGGAAAGAACTTGTACCTAATATCTAATCTAAATCTACTCTTCTCCAACTTAAATCCGTTGCCCCTCGTCCTATTGCTGCAGGCCTTTGTAAACAGACCCTCCCCAGCCTTCCTGCAGGCCCCCTTCAGATACTGAAAGGCTGCTATTAGGTCTCCGGGGAGCCTCCTCTTCTCCAGGCTGAACAACCCCAGTTCCTTCAGCTTATCCTTGTAGCAGAGGTGCTCCAGCCCCCTGATCATTCTCACCATTAGACCTGCAAATCATTTAAGAGCCATCTTCTAGTCTGTCATTGTTACCAGCAGGACAAGGGATAGTTTCAAAGAAAAGGGAGCAAAATTCCTTTTTGCAGTCAGGAATGGGTGGAATTAACATCCTTTTCCTGGGTGTTAATTCTGAGTTACTGAAGTGATTATTTGTGTTTTTAAATAGTTTTGACACAGGAACAAGTACAAAGCACACCTTCTATTCCTTGCTCTCCTCTTCCCTCCACCTTCCCCCTGTTAATTTTTGTCAGTTCAGCAGCCTTTCCTTATCCCGGCACTTAGAACCTTGCTGTAAAAATGAGATAATCCAGTTCAGTTAAAAATCACCATCGGGCTCTGCAAGATATATGCATGCTTTAAGTGGTTAAGTGGATGTAATTACTAAAGATTTTATTCTACCTTACTCCTCTGTTCCTTTTATTATTTTTTTCCCCCATCCTCAGTATGTTTATATAAAGGCCATCAAAAGTTTACAAGTGCTGTAGAGGTAGTTGTGTTCTTCTGTGAAGCATAAACTCACAAGCCATTTTTTTTCAGAGGAAATGCAATGTAATGAAGCTGTAAGTAATGATATTCCTTTGAGTTTGTATCTCTAACTTGAAGACAAGTTGTTTGATGACCCAGCTAAATGAAGAATGAACATGTCATGGCAAGGTAATGGTGGGGAAGTTCTTACAGCAGGATTTTTGAGGACTATATTATTAAGTAGAAGAGGGACTTGGGAGTGCTCATGGATGAGAAGCTCAACATGAGCCAGCAGTGCATGCTGGCAGCCCAGAAAACCCAAGATACGGTTGGCTGCATCAAAAGAAGTGTGANTTTAAGGCCAGGCTGGATGGGGCTTGGAGCAACCTGCTCTAGGGAGAGGTGTCCCTGCCCATGGCAGGTGGGTTGGAACTCTGTGATCTATAAGGTCCCTTCCAACTCTAACCATTCTATGATTCTAAGTAAAGGGTATTAAAGTAATCTTTACCAGACAACCCTGCCTTCTACATCTTCTTTAAGTGTTTGGAAATGATAGTTGTTCTGGAAACATCTATATATGGTGATCTTTTCCTTATGTCTCTGCATAGAAAGTGATTTGTCTGAAACCTGGAATTAAAGTACAGGTGTTACAGCTCCCAACTTTCTATATTGAGAATAATTTCTGTTTCTAATTGTTTGAAAAAATCCTTTTTCAGGAGGAGATAAATTACAATTGCACAGTACATCTACAAACTTTCGATTGAGTGGACACTTAAATATCTTCAGGGTGGGAGAAGAAATCAGACAGAGATTGTCAGAGAGAATGATTTTAGTTGTCTTTGTTTTGGCAAACCCGACCCTGTAGTACTTTGGGTTGCTATTGCTTCTGGCAGAGGTGGCTTAATGGGCTGTAAATGAGACCGATATAATAGAAACAGTTTGTGGTGCCTCCTGTTTCAGGAGACTGATGGGTGTGGATAAGTACTCCAGTGAATCTGAAAATCTGAAATGCTTGCCATCAGCAGCTGGAAATGGAAAGAGATGACCTCTCCCTCCTCCCCCACCATCTAACACTTAAGCAATGGGAACAGAAGGTCTAAAGGCCAGAGAATACGTCTTGCTGTGCCTTGGTTGTGGCCTGTGGTTTGTTTTAATGTTATGGTTTTTGGAAAACGTAGTTGGGTTCTTAAATTGTTCTCTTTGTGTAGGCAGGGCCTCGCAACGCTGTGTAGGAATTCAGTTTCCTTAAGTGTTCACAGAACCACTTCAGGGCTGACAGTTATTTAATGTGACCATATAAAACACTATTTCTCATGATTTACTTATTTATTTATTTTGTTAGCTCTGTAGAGGCTTTGACAGAAGGTGTTTCTGTAGTGCCTTTGTACGTTTTCCAAATGGCATTAAAAATGTTGTGGGCCGCTTACTGCCATTTGTCTGCTTAAAATTACCTGACAGAAGTAATGATAATACCTTAGACCAAAGGGTTCTCTGAGCCTCTGGTGGTGGGAGAGAGAAGAACGCCTAAAATACTTCCAGGATTTCCAGCGTCCCTCCTGGTGTGCAAGAATTCCCATCACGTAGGAGGGTGTCAGAGGTGTGTGTGCAAGGGGGGAGGAAAGGAACCGAATGATTCTTCAGCAGGTGCTCCCTTCTGCCTAATGCAGTTTAACAAGCTGGATTTAATTTTAATTCTGTTAGTGGGTCTGATGCTGGCTCTACACTGCACCGGTAGCTCTCTTAAAGCATTGCATGAAATTCCATGAATTGAGACAGACTTTAAAGGGGATGCAGACGTGCCTCTTGGATACTGAGCCCAGGGGAGTCCCTTGCATCTGTCGGCATTCATTTCAAGCGGTGTTTGCTTTAGTTACTTTGTGGTGTGAATGTTTCCTTTAAACTTTAGAGAAATCAGTCTGCGTTGTCTGCAATAAACAGTTTTATAATGTTCTGTGGAAATATATTTAGGACTGCTTGCAGCTTTTTCTCTCCTTGTGCTGAAGTCACATTAAATCCATCACCCCAGCCTATAGAGTCGTCAGGCAGAAATCTTTCTGTGAAGGTAGACGAGTTGTTCCTGCATCAGTTTTGCTTGAGCCTACCGAAGAGAGCCGTGTAATAACATGCAGTGATGAAACCTGTTGGAATTTTAGAGGAGCATCTAGTCTCTCTGATCTTGCTAACGAGCAATGATTCAAGTGCTACAGATTGTTAAGGATCTGGTGTCGCCAGCAAGGCGGAGAACAGATGCTGCTAAGAAAGGTAAGAGAAACACTGGGATATATTCAGTGTACTGAGGAATTTACTGTAAATCAGAAATATTTTGGAGTTTGGTTGTAGTTAAATTAAATGTGTACTTGCTTAAAAATGTTCTTTGTGGCATGTACAGCTGCCATAATTTGGCTTTGAACTGTATTAAGCCTAATTATTATCGTTCTGCAACTGCAGTTTTCCCAAAGAGAATCCTGATGACGTTTATTATGCTGAAGATGGAGTTTATGTCAGCATTTGTAACTGCTACTGTTGTACTAAAGATCTTTTCTGTTCTGAAAGTGGTTTTCTTGTCCGGATAGCTCAGGCAGTGAAAACAGCAACTGTATTCTGTGGAATCCCATCAGAATAGATTTTAGAGCCTTAATATTCGAAATAAGAATAAGAGCAAACATGGGCTTCTTTAGTGCTTATGGAAATGAGGGAGACTGGAAATACACAGCTGCACTGCTGTTTAGGTTGCACAATGAGATTATTTCTAGATTACAACTAACTTCAGAATCTGAAATGGCTTTTGCGATGTACAAAACTACTTGAAATGCTCAATTAGTGTTTGAAATTAATTGATGTTAAATGCTTTTCTTGTTCTCTTCAGTGTGTTGAATGTTCGTTATTTTTTTCTTTGATAAAGTAGTGCCATCCTTTGTGGTATCTGGCATGCTTATCCTATTAGGAACTAATTAAACACTTCCAAAAAATCTATACTTTTACTTGTAGCTGTTTGCAATTTCTAGATATATGTTTTGCAGAGCAACTAAATAATTTGTAGAGATGTCTGAAAAATTACATTCCTCTTTTCTTACTAGAATTCATTTTCTAGGACAACTTTATTTTATAGTGAGTAGATCATGAATAATTCAGTATCTACAGCATCTGTGTCTGCCTGTTACTGTGTCATTGTTCTGTTCTGTCCTTACATGTAATGTGTGGTTATGGGCAAGTACCTTTATTTTAAGTCACTTACCTAATAACATCAGGCTACTGTAATTCTGATGAGCTAGTTAACACCTCTGTAAGAAAACAAAATGGTTAAAGGTAGAACTGGGCTCTGCTGTTGCCTTCTTATTCTGAAAAAAAGAAAAGGTGTGGATTTCATAAAATCAAGCTTCCTAATAATTTCTGTAGATTTTGCAGTGATTGGTTTAATGTCCCACCCAGCAGTTTTATAATTTCATCAGAGTGAATGGCTTGATATCATCTCTCTGTTCACTGTTCATTTTTTTTTGATTTGTGTATTTCCGTTCCTCTAGTTACAGAGAAGAGGGAAGGGAAGAGGAGTTTTACTTGTCTGTTTGATGTGGAGCTAGTTGTCAGGCTTGATTTTTGTAGAGTTAGTGTAAAAGCTGGTTTAAAAAGAAAACACCAAAAATATTTAAAAAAAAATGTTTATTGGAACAGATTCAATGGGATTGGAAGGGAAATCCTTCAAATATGTAGGGGAGATACTCATTTTCTCGGTTCTAAAGCTTTGAGGTGTTTTTTTTGTCCTCTCCATTTGTTTTACTCCTCTGTTAAAAGACAGTAATTTTGGGTCATTGTTTGGGCGGTATTCTCAAGCTGCTAGTAACTGAGCTAATTAGATGTTAGCTGTTACAGAACTTGGTAATACATTTTTACAAGCAATACTAAGATCTTAATGTAAAAAACAATTTCAAACATTCTGAAGAAAACATTTACAAAAGACTTCTGTGATAAATACAGCAATTTGAGTAGGCATTAGGTTGTGGCTGTTTTGTTTTTGGTGTTTTTCTTCTTTTCACAGCATGCAGCATTAGGCATCTGGTGTATGTGAAGGACTATATTTTACAGAAATGACTCATTCTCATTATTGTTTGCACTAAATGGAAAAATATATTTGTAAAGGAAGAGTTGCTAGGAAGCCCAGTGTGAATGTGAGGTGGATTCCCTGGGACACAAGGGTTGGTGTGTGAAGTGTTTACCGATGTTCCTGCAAGTTGGTGTCGGTAAATGCTAAAAGTTCTTAATCTTCTTCCCCTTGGAAAGAGTGTTCATCATTAGAACATAATTTCTTGGGTAGAAGTATGAAATTCATTGGTTTTGACTTACGTGGAAGTTTTCTGTAAAAACTCTGTCCCTTGGCATGAAAAATTGAAACTCAAGGAACTGAAAATGACTGGGCTGATACTTGCAGAGGGGTCACTGCACATGAGGAGCAGAGGAAAAACGTAGCCTTTAGTAGGGGCCTAACTTGTACTCAGGAGACAAATGTTACGAAGTAGTACAATGTGTTAAATTGTATATTTCACATGTTGTACCCAGTTAAAAACTTTTCTTCAAGTCTGAATGCATGTCCTAACCAGATAACTGCTTGTATAAATAGTACACAAGGTCATGGGGGAAAGGACTTCTCTGGCCTCCAGTTTTCCCAACATTTGTTTTCAGGCTGAGACTTAGGAACCCAGTTACTTGCCAAAAGAGTGTCTTTTTGCACCTGTGGTTCAACAAAAGCAGCTTGTTATAAGGTCTCTGGTAAGCGTAGCTACTATGGAGAAAAAAATGAAATCACTGCAGAAAAAATTCCTGCAGAATGTGGTCTAAAAGAAACCCATTATTAACGTTTCTTGGGTTGAGATACGGATTTAATGGGCCAATTGAACAGCCTGCCAAGGTGTCTGAGACTAGTTGTATTTTTACAGCCCAGAGTTTGTTTTCATTATAGCTGTGACACATGCCACTAGTTAAATTGCATTTACTGTGTCATAAGAGTGAGTTAAATAGGTGGCTTACAAATATAAGGCTAAATCCTGCAAATAGGCAACGTGAGTATGTGTATCCACCTTGTCTCCCAGTTGCAAGTCCTTTGGTTATGGTTTTGTACTTAATCTTTGGCTGTTGAGGCTGATACCAGAAAAACTTTGAGTTAAGCCTCTTAGGTTCTTGCTTAGTGAGCTAAACAGCAAGCTTTGGTTTATGATGTCTCACGTTTTCATCCTTTTAAACCTCTTTATTAAAAAAAAAACCCACAGAAAAACCCCTACCCTATAGTTGTGTTCCATAGTCTTTCAACTGCAGTGAAGAGCTAAGTGTGTAGTTTTTTTTCTTGTTTGCTTTTGATGGTTTTTGGCATTGGGAAAAGCCAGACCCTTACCATCTTTAGATAACATCTGATCAGTTAAAGGAAAAAAAATGCCTCTAGTCTACTTACTGGCAAAGGGCTAACACGTTATGTGCTCTGTGAGTTTGAAGGTGAACATGAAGCTGTAAAGGAATTTTGAAGAGCTTGCCATTATTTTATTTCATAGGACTTGAATTCCATAAGCAATTTATGAGATTGAAAGTCCTGAATCATGCAAGTATAAAATTCTCTTGATCAATGTTCTAATTTAAAGCCAAACATTTCACAAGATCTGAAACCTTTCTGAATTTTACAAAATAATTCAAATGCTACTTCTTCTAGAGAAATCCATATGGAGTATAAATCTATTAATAATTTTCTTTTTTTTCCATTAGCAAAATTCTGGTTAAAATCCAAGTTGTTTAAAATTAATAAAGAAGTATGAATGTTTGTTTCTTTACCCGCTCTTTCCTCTTACAGATGGCCACGGCAGAACTTAATTGGTAACATCCCCTTGATGTTAGAATATAAAAAGAGACCTTGTATTAAAATATTTCTAGCAGGTCCCACATCGAGTTTAGAATCACAGAGTTGAAAAGGCACAGTGTTTTAGTGTAAGAAGAGATAAGATACCTCAGAGAAAACTTTGGTTTGAGTTTTTTTACTGATTGCAAGATGAGACGTGCTTGGTGACTGCAGTGTTTGGGCTGTGAGCCCCAGATAACGCTCTTCAGGAATCCCCTGTGTTTCTTTAGGTGATATATCTTATCTCAGCCTTTGAGGTTTCAGACAAAGCTTATGGATATCTTCAGTTTCAAAGATATTTTTCATTCTGGAAACGTGGACCTGTGAGGTGTGTAAACGTAGTGCCAGACAAGGATAATCATGTTAAAATGTGCCAGTGACAGCTCGCTCTTCGGAAGTTACTGCCTCAATTCACTTGCAGATGGTACCGTGGTAGAAGTGTATATTCCAGACTTAGGCTTGGCAAGAAATCTGCTGTCTTTTTTTCGCTTTGTGTCTTTTGGAATGGACTAAGTTGATTAGTTGCAAGATGGAGAAAATAAAGGTCCCACATCGAGTAGCCATGGTATTTTCATGTTATCTTTGGTGACAGTAGAGGAAAGGTATAATCAAATGCAATTCCTCAAGGTAACTAGTGAAACAGCAGAAACTCAGTTGCCAGTCGTCTTGTCTCCTCATCTCAATTCAAATCCCTGTAGAGCTTCACAACTGTTCATATAGCCAAACAGTGATTTAAAATTGGAAAACTGATCTGAATTAAACTATGCTTTTTCTTTCATGTTGAGTTAGTTTTAATCTTGATCTTTTTAACCGATCCAGTTGCCGATGCAAATTTATGGGTGTGTGTGCCAGCTCAAAGGAGGAGCCAGCAGAGGGATGTGGGGGTGGCCTCCCTTCAGTGGTGGCAGTGGCTGATGGTAGTGTGAAGTGTTGCAGAGACCTGCTGCTGCTGGAGTGTGAGGAGTTCACCTCAGGGTGGTACAAACATGAGCAAGTAATGACACAGCTGGATCATTGAACAGCTGCACACAGTGTCTCAGTCAGAGGATTATGATCTAAAATACTCTTATTTCTGTGGCTGGCATTCACTATCTCTCACTTTGAAGAGTAATAATTTTCATGGGATATGCGTAGAATCATAGAATCATAGAATGGTTTGGGTCGGAAGGAACCTTAAAGACCATCTAGTTCCAACCTCCTGCCATGGGCAGGGACACCTCCCACCAGAGCAGGTTACTCCAAGCCCCATCCAGCCTGGCCTTGAACACCTCCAGGGAAGGGGCATCCACGACTTCTCGGGGCAACCTGTTCCAGTGCCTCACTACCCCCATAGTAATAACATATATTATGGCTTTTTTTTATTGCATTTCTTATTGTGACAATTTATTGCCTTTTTACTTTATTAAAAACATTCTTAAAATAGTTCATTCTCATTGGTGTGATGCCAGATGCAGTGATTAAGAAAGGTTGCGGTACTCCTTAGCCATATGTAGCTGTTAATGACTTATTTTAGTGTCTGTTTATTTGGTCTTTGATTATTAGGTAGGTAGTATCATCTAATGAAGTACTTAGATGTTGTATCTTGGGAACTGATCTACAGCTTACCAAAATTAATAGACATAGCTTGAATTTGTTTCAGCTATAGAGGAACTATATGAAGTACTTGTTCTTTCTTTATGCAGTAACTAGTCAACTGAAATGAGCTAATTTACAAGAAGGAAAGCACAATAAAGGCAACTGATCTCCAGCTTTGTACCATGATTTGTAATTCCAATATGTGTTGGGTATTTTGGGGGTTGTTGAGGTGGAAGCCAAACCCCATGAATTGTCGACTGTAATATTCTCAATAATCCTGAAATGCTGCAAATAAGAAACCTGAAGTTGCATATGGGAAATGTGGCAGCTTAACATAAAATATGCCTATTAAAAGAGAGGTTTGAAAAAGAAAGAAGAGTAAGGAACAGTGCATTAAAGTAATGGGGGGAAAACCACAACAGTTCAGTGATGCTTCTGCTGGATGGGACAGAAATTCAGTGTGGTATAAATCAACCCAGCTGTGTTGGTGTCAGTGAAGCTGATCTTGCGTGCTGTGTGATTTGTTTTATTTTTTTAGTTCTTTATTTTTGAAAAATACA
Organism: Thinocorus orbignyianus; assembly: GCA_013400375.1. Lineage (NCBI taxonomy): Eukaryota > Metazoa > Chordata > Aves > Ciconiiformes > Thinocoridae > Thinocorus > Thinocorus orbignyianus. The sequence continues at coordinate 234,306 of VXBW01001018.1, forward strand.
ACAAACAAACTCTAAGGAGAAAACCTATTGTTTCTTTAGGGATTTGTGTGTTTGGATGTAACTACAGAGTTCATGATTCCTGTCCTGTAGAAAACAACACATTCCAAAACATGGCAGAAGGGCATTAAAAAAGTCTTATTACTTGTTATTCTTGTAGTTTAGTGCTTATGACAAGATGTTTGGTGCTATCATTAGAAAGCTTTAGAATAGAACCACTTGTACTACAAATAATTATTTATGGTTTTGAACAGTAGTCAAAGCTGTTTGTGCAGCCTGTCTTCCTTTATTACTCTGAAAGGTATGTGAATGCTCTTTGAAGAGGGTGAAGGTCCACAATTTTTGATGTCCAGAAAGAAAAACTGTCTCCCTGTACAAGGAATAAAAGCACCCAAACCTCTGCAATTTGCCTGACAGGCAGTGTCATCATCTTTCTTCAGCTTGATTCTAGTCTCTGCAGTGATGTGCAGAAACCTGCTTCTCTACTTGCACTGGCTGCACTTCAGTCTTCAGTAGGGATTTAAAAGCTTGTAGCTACAGTCAAAGTTTACTCTTTTTGAGAGTGTGGAGTGTTTATTTGCTAGAATTGCTGACTACTCTGGTTGCTTTCAGTCCACCCAGAGACAGTCAAATGGGAAATAGCAATCTGCATACACTGGACTAGTTTCACTTACTTTGCAGGAGTCTAAATCAGCCTCACTTCTTCAGCTAATGTCAAAAAACTCGAATACAGACTCATAGAACTGTCTAGGTTGGAAGGGACCTTTAAGATCATCCAGTCCAACCATCAACCTAACTCTGATTTAAAAAAAATCCCATCACTAAACCATGTCATTGAGCACTATATCAACCTGTCTTTAGAATACCTCTAGGGGTGGTGCCACCCCTCTGGGGAAGCCCGTTCCAATGCTTAATTACCTTTTCAGTGTAAAAAAATTCCCTAATATCCAATCTCAACCTTCCCTGGTGCAATTTGAGGCCTTTTCCTCTTGTCCTGTCACCTGTGACTTGGGAGAAGAAACCGATCCCCACCTCTCTACACCCTCCTTTCAGGTAGTTGTAGAGAGCGAGAAGGTCTCCCCTCAGCGTTCTTTCCTTCAGGCTGAGCACCTCCAGCTCCCTCAACCTCCCTTCATAAGGCTTATTCTCCAGACCCCTCACCAGCTTCATTGCCCTTCTCTGGACCTGCTCCATCACCTCAATGTCCTTTTAGTGGTCAGGGGCCCAAAACTGGCCGCAGCATTCAAGGTGGAACCTCACCATGCTGAGTACAGGGGGACGATCATCTTGGTTAAAGGTTTTATTGATGCAAAATAGTAAAAATTGGAAGCAAGCAACAGGCAAGCTTAGAAAGACTGTGTGGTGATACGTGGTTGTAAGTTGCTGTTTCTCTTCTTGTGGTCATTGGCTGACTTGTGGTTTTAAATCCCACGGGAGGTGGGATGCCCCTGGGTGGCCTTCAGAGCTTTTTATAATTCAAATTCTTTGGTTTGATCCTAGCTACCATCTGAGTAAGAAACAAGGGAAATGAAACCTTGTATTAAATATCTTTTGTAAAGAACTTGTGTTTAGGATTGATGTAATATTTACTTGTTGCAGTATGTGGGTATATACTATTGAATCTCACTGGATAACTTGGTTCATGTCAAGCACAGGAGCGTTGGTGACGTGGAGCAGCAGCATTTGCACAAACTCCCCCTTGGGATTTCACCACAGCAGGGGGAACCTGGCAGCTGGATGCAAAGACAAGTGAAAAAAAACAAGGTGGCTTTATTGGGTTTCTTGAAAGAGGAGGGCAGCTGTGTTGGGGGAGTTAGGGATTCAGTCAAGTATTTGCTTAATGTTTCAGAAGGTTCATGGGTTACATAGTTTTGAGCTTGAGCTGGTAGAACGAATGTACTTGGATTCCTGGTTTCAGTGATACTGCATCTGAGACAAGGATTCCATTCTGCCTGAGGCAGTTGGCCAATATGTTTGGAATAGAGACAAGATCTTGAGCCTGGATCTGACACAGAAGAAGGTGTTTGGTCCTCTACTTTTCCTTTAGTAGCTGCTCTTAAATTTCTGTTGTAGTGTGATTTTTACAACTAAGCCCAGACATCTTAGTTTTAGATATGGAGGCTTGAGAAAAGGCTGAGAAGCTTTTTGCATCAAAAGAAGTGTGACCAGCAGGACACGGGAGGTGATTCTCCCCCTCTGCTCTGCGCTTGTGAGACCTCACCTGGAGTCCTGTGTCCAGCTCTGGAGTCCTCAACACAGAAAGGACATCGACTGTTGGAACAGGTCCAGCGCAGGGCCACCAAGATGATTAGAGGGATGGAGCACCTCTCCTATGAGGACAAGCTGAGAGAGCTGGGACTGTTCAGCCTGGAGTAGAGAAGGCTCCGGGGAGACCTGATAGCAGCCTTCCAGTATCTGAAGGGAGCTCCAGGAGAGCTGGAGAGAGGGACTCTTTGTCAGGAACTGTAGTGATAGGACAAGGGGTAACAGTTTTCAATTGGAAGAGGGGAGATTTGGATTAGATATTAGGAAGAAGTTCTTTCCTGTGAGGGTGGTGAGGCACTGGAACAGGTTGCCCAGGGAAGTTGTGGCTGCCCCATCCCTGGAGGTGTTCAAGGCCAGGCTGGATGGGGCTTTGAGCAACCTGCTCTAGGGAGAGGTGTCCCTGCCCATGGCAGGGGGGTTGGAACTTGATGATCTTTAAGGTCCCTTCCAACTCTAACCATTCTATGATTCTATGAATTTTCAGTATTTTATACTCATGAAACGTGGAATCTAATGTTAAATATGAATGTTAGTGTCCATGAATTGGTTGTGAAGCTTGCACAGAATTTGTTTAATACTTAAAAGCTTAAAAAGCTGACAACTGTTAAATTGCAGTGGATGGGAGTAAGCAACAGTGCGAAGATAGATGCTAATAAGTTTTCCTGTTTGTTTTTAATATCTCAAAATATTGTGAATATTTCAGAGTGGCTGGGTCTCAGCTGAACGTTTTCTACAACAGATAATTAGTGTTTGGGTGGCTTAGATAGTGTCTGGGTGTACATCGACAATTTCCAACTTTCCTGGACATCTTATCTGACTTCTCCAAAGTATTTTTATGTCCTGTTGAGCTTCTAGGTCTTCCAGTATAGCTTTTAAGCCAAATATCCAGGCTTCTCAAATCAGATAATATCTCAAATTTTTGTAGTCATGTCTAGCAGCAAATAAAGATACTGGTTTCTCAGTGGAATAGGTTGCCCTGTTTTGTCCTTCCTGTTGCAAGTCCAAGCAGCTTCTTCTTAAAAAGAAATATTCTGTCAGCATTAGTATTAAACTATCCATAAAAATGTTAATTTGAACTGAATTTCCAGATCAAACAGAAACCTTAATTAATGTCAGTTAATTAAATTCTTGGTGGAAATGAGAAAATAAGTACACAGATGCCCAAGACTGCTGCTGTCTCCTTGCTAATAAAACAGCTAACGAAGGATTTTCTAGCTGTACCTGGATGGGGCAGTTCCTTGGTGCCAATGATTTCCTCGAGGAACAAACCCTTCTACCTTCTGGGTCATGTCCCAGGTGATGCATGTTCCTCTTCCCTGCTGTTATCTTCTGTGGCGTTATTGCATGGCAGCATAAACAAATAAAAGAAAATAGGTATGAAAACATTTGATTGCCCAGGCTCCTCTCCAGGAGGAGAGCACGACGCTCGTATCAGGTGTCATGCTTGTTAGCCATGGTCACTTAACTCTTCCCTGTTGGCCACAGTGATGAGGGTGATTATAAATCGTGGACCCTGACAGCTCCGAGGGCTCAATATGAGATGAATTCAGGCTCACTGACCGCAGCTCTTGGGAGAAGGTTCTGGCCATATGGAGAAGCTCATTGGTATTCAGCTTGTAGCCTTCTTTTAATACTTGAGTTTGCCAGCTATCGCTGCAGAACTGCTGCTGGATTGCAGGTGTGTTCTACTGCCTCTTGGAAATAGCTTGAGTGCATACTTAATGTGGAATTTGCAATGTGAGCAATAAATCTGCAAGAGTTGTTTGAAGAGTCATATAGGGCTCAATTTACCTTTAGTCTCAGGGAGTTCTGAAGACTATGGAGGTTTTGTAGCTTTTATGCCAGGTACAAAGTTTAACTGCACAGATGAAACCACTTGTCCTTGGGGAACGAAGGGTGTGTGCAGCAGTTGATATTTCTCCATCCCTTCCCACTGTGTGTGTGGTTGGTCTTGTTTCTCAGTGTTTATTTATAGATTTATTTTAAACAGGGCAGTTGTTTGTGTGGCACTGTTGTGTTTTCAAAATGACACATTATCACAGCACTGATGCTCCATTCGTGTGACACATTAGTAGGTGGCCTTTATGTGATAGTACTCTCATGCAGGTATTAATGAAATAGAAGTGAAATGGCAGGAAAAGAAATCTTTGTTTCCATTCTTCATCTCTACTTAAGAATAGAAAAATCTTTTCTTGTTTTTTTTTCTCAGCATGAATGTCATATTGATGTTGGTGGTGCCTGCACCTTCCTTTCCATCCACCAATGCAGGCACTAGTTATAGCTGAATGTGAGGTGCTCAAAAATGTCATCTTTCTCTGCATTATTTCTCCAAAAGCAAGAGGCAGAGACCTACAATCTGTGGTTTAATCAGGTTGGACAAAACTTTCTGCATTTATTGACTGTTAGATGTTTTTATTCCTTGGAAATTGAAGGGGAAAGCGTGTTTTTTTTTCTTGTTTTTAAGAGTCATATTTTTCTTTAGAGATTTATCTAATGTACGAGGCAAGATCATGTAAGTGGTTGGGGGAACAGGAGGCACAGAGCTGAGTGTGAATAGGGAAGTTTCACCACTTTTCCCAGTCTATACCTTGTGCTAGATTTTCCCCAAAAATATTTTGATTGAAGGCTACTCTGTTCCATGCCATTTTAAAATCTCTTCTTATCTTTTATCAGGAATATTTTCCAGGGGTTAAGGCTAAGTTTCAGGCTTGTGTTTGGAAATATATCCTTCAGAATTTTCACTTTAATCATTTCGGTTCACAAATTCTGTCATAGTTAGAATGTAAGTGTGGCTTTTGTTGTTAATCCTAATTTTTGGGTGGGAAATAGCAATAGAAGTAGGCTGAAGGAAGTAGTTACAATGCAGTTCACAGGTCTCAGCTGGAATGTGAGAAGTTACCTTGATCAGAGACTTCCTCTTTCTGATAGAAAAGGAAATGCTGTCTGTACTGATGAAGGGACTTTGGTAAATGAATATGCTGTGATTTTTCGTAGTGAAGTATTTTTTGTTTCATTTAAAGTCATGTTGTTTGGATTAGTGGAACAATTCATCATTTTCAAGTGTTAGGTGGTTTTGGGATGCTTCCAGGACTCCCCACTGCTGATTTCAGGGGTTGCACTTTGCTGTGTGATGGATAAATGGCTGCACCATTCCTCTGTGTCCTCATTTTTTTTTTTCCTTCTAAAAAGAAAAAAAACCCTGACTAATCCTTCCTTTTTTTTCTGACAACAGCTGTACATTGAAAAGACTGTAACATGTTTTGAAAAATTTCCTCATCTATGCTGCAGCTGCATCAAGTCCTGGAGCCACCACGTATCATCAGCTCCCTAACAGAAACTGTTACGTTCCCAGGCTGGTGTGTGGAGCTTGGTTTACACAAATCAAAGATACTCAGATCAATAAAAATGTTTTTGTCAATTCTCTGCTATGAATTAGTACCCTAGTTAGGTTTTAAAATATGTGGGATGAATGCTAGTTTGGAGCTTGCCAAATCTATAGATGCAAAATAAAAAGAGCTGCACAGACTCCAATTCCCATTACTTATTTAGTTTATAGGCATTGGAATGACCTTCTAAACTGCGCAGTGTTAATTGCCTATTTTACATAATGTATAAAGCTTCACAGAAGGCTATTTGTAGTGATGGACCATGTATTAAAAATCAGTGTCTGGGAACTAATAAGAATGTAAAGCCTTTCTATAAATAGTGCAGATAAGCTCTAAAGGGAAAAATGAGCAAATATGCTCAGGCAAATCAAAGAATGCTGGTTGTGCCGGGGCCCGTGTGTGTATTTAACATCACAGCAGCTACAGACTGTGTGTCCCTGTTAGCAGGTAGTGTGCCACCATAGCAATGGATCTAGAAAGAAGAACTGGAGGTCCAGCATCTGTCTGTGTTTCAGGGGGCTTTTCAGGCTGGATCAAACCTTTGCTTTATTCTTTGAGCAGATCGTAATCTAGGAGAACATCTTGCAGATAGTTTTACCTGGAGGGAATCCAGTTTTCCATACTTCCATGTCGCATCCCAGCGCAAACTGAAGAACAGTGGAGATGATCTGGAGCTTTCCTTCAAAAGCATTCTTCCAATTTAAACTAAATTGCTCTTTATAGAATTGCATAGAACATCAGTAGTGTTTTACTCCATTTTTATGATCTTGACATTAGATAGAATGTCTTACTGAGTTGTTTTTTTTGGAATAAGTGGAAGTTCTAGTAGGTTTGATATTTCAGAGGCAGAAGAGGGTCAAGAGATTGTTCATTAACGTGTTTAAGACTGACATTTATGACTTGTGTTTGCATATGCTCTGCCTCTCAAGGTTAAGTGCTAAATTCATGGGAAAGTTTCTAGTTGCTCACTATTTTGGGCTTACATGGTAAGGTTTTGATAAAAGGGGCTGCAAAGGTGGCCTGTATGAGAAGAAACCAGGGACTGGCCTTTGTGTTGGACCTGGCTGGTTCCAGCTTACTCCAAAACATACCCATCGTTGAGCCCATCAGTGCAGCTGGTGACACCTCTCAGATAAGATATTTAAGAAAGGATAAATAAAAACCATGGTGCAGTAGTTGTAGGATGGGGAGAAAAACATGAGGGAATCAACACTGCAAACACCAAAATCAGTGAAGAAGGAGGGGGAGAAGATGCTCCAAGTACCAGAGCAGTCTGTGGAAAAGACTGTAATGAGGCAGGCTGTCCTTCTGTGGCCCACGGAGGACCATGGTGGAGCAGATACCTGCCTGTGGAGGATCCCACACTGGAGCAGTTGGATATCTTTGTTGAAGGAAGTTGCAGCCTGTGGAGACCCCATGCTGAAGCAGGCTCCTGGCAGGAGCTATGGCCTCTGGAGAGGAGCCCACACAGGAGCAGGTTTTCTGGCAGGAACAGCAGTTTGTGGGAAGGAACAGTTCGTAAAGGGCTGTATCCTGTGGGAGGGACCCCATGCTGGAGCAGAGGAAGAGCGTGAGGCGGAAGGAGCAGCAAAGACAAAGTATTATGGGTTGACTGCAAACCCCATTCCTTGTCCTCCTGCGCTGCTCGGTTGGGGAGGAGATAGGAGAACTGGGACCAAAGGAGGGAAATTGACTTTGGGAAGAAGGTTTTGTTTCTCACCATCCTACTCTTATTTTTCATTGCCAATAAATAATTTTCCCCCAAGCTCATGAGGGTAACTGGTAAATGATATCCATACCTATCTCAACCCGTGAACTTTATCATCCTATTTTTTCCCTCTGCCCTGCCCAAGGTGAATGAGAGCAGCTCAGTGGGCATCTGGCAGCCAGGCAGGATCATCCTGCTCCAGCTGCGCCGAGGGTGTGGGCAAACATAAATTTTGCAAGCCTGTGTTCCTGAGAGTTCTCTCCAGTCCAGGTTTTCTTAAACAGCCAGTGATGGTAGCATGAGGTAATTCAGCAGCTCTGGTTTGTTGGTTTTTTTTTTTGGTCACGGACTGCAGTGCGTTCGTGTGAGCCTGTTTCCCAGCACAGCCCAGAGCTGTAACCTCCAGCAGAGCTGAAAGCAAAGAGCAATGACGTGTCCGACAAGTGCTGTAAATCCAGGGCAGGATGTCTGAATGGTGTCCTCCTACATTTTCCTTTATGCTCTCTTAATGTGCTACTTGCTTGAATAAACTTGTCAGAAAAAAATAAATCCTTCTTTACATTTCTAACTACAGATCTGTAGTGATTGGTTTTGAAGCAGTATTTATTGCTATACCAGTGGAGTTTTATTTTTTTCATGAGCAATTTTAACTGATGTTAGAACAAGTCACTACTGTGATTAGGAAAACTCAACAAATTGTCTCTATTACATCCTGGCTGCAGGAATGGCCTGATACGGGAAGCTTCTGCAAGAGATAATGGAGTTATGATTAACGGGAATACACTTGAATGTGAGGTGGTTTTGGGGGAGGGGGCAGACGAGTGGGAGGACACAACATTTACTTGATGTATCTTAAACATTCCTACTGTTGCAGAGTTGTCCTTTAATAGTGATATAGTTTGGGCTTTGTTTATTTGACTGAGCTGCCTTTCTTGGCAATGTCTGATTCCTTTTTAAATAAAAACAATTTCTCTGCAGCATTTTGTATGAGCTTCCCCTCCTCAACCTATTTATGCCTACCTTTAATTGTCATGCAGCTTTCATCAGTTTGTAGGTTTTTAATTAGCTGGAAAACAATTATTTCCAACTGAAAACAAACGAAAAACCAAACAATCTTTTACTTTTAGATTTGAGAAAAATTTATTTTAATACAATGATGTTACAAAATTGCTGTAACATGAAAACTATTTCAGTTCTCTTCCATTATTTTGAATGATTCCCCCTCACCCTCACCCAATTAAAACAATATAAGATGATTGTGTTCCCAACCTGTTCTTCACTCTGAGACAAATCTGAAAATTCCTTCAACTAAATTTGGTCTAAATCTTGTAATCCCATATGAAAGGCTTTCCCTGTCTGGTATTCTATTTATATGAATGTAGAAGCTTGAACTTAAAATACTAATGGCTAAATGATATATTGGGAGGCTGTTTGGTACTGCAGTAGTACAGGTGTACCAGTTTCACTGAGAAATAGTTACTTTTGAGGTCTAAGAGTATAAAATTTGCCTCTCTTGCCCTGAAGTGACCAGGTAGCAGTTGTATCTGGCAGAGACCATTGCAGTAACTTATAAATGTGGTAGCTCCCTACTTGTAAGATCTGAGGTATTCTCTCTGGTTAACTTGGAGCTGCCTAAAAGGTAGCTGTGACATTTTTTAAATGAAGCTAATTTAGAGTCACCTTATTTGTATCCCTTTTGGGCTGGTAAGTGTTTTTCCACAGGTCTCAGTTGTGTGGGCTGTGAAGAGTACCTGTGCTTTTCTCTGTGGGGTTTTTAATGTTCAGAAAGTTACTTCTGCTTCAGCAAACCCCTTTGCGCTAGCTTCAGTATATCCTGTTTCTCCTCTGTATTCATGGAAAGTAAATTTCCATGAGTATTCCTTAGGCATTTGATTTGGATTTTGATTTTTTTTTTTCCCCCTCCATTTCAGCACTGTTTGTGTATGCAGGGAGATATAAAATGCTGATCTAATGTACAGGTGTGAAGGATGAAAACAGGTGCAAGGCAATGGGAAAATTGGTACTCAAATCTGATGGAATTAGTTGTGTAACAAGTCAGTGAAAACTTTGAGTAGCTCAATCATTTTTTCATTTACCTAATTTAATTTTTGGGTTGATTTTTCTGCTGTTTGGTGCATTAAAATAGCTGTGATCCACAGCAGAGTTTTAAAATCCCTTTTAGTTGGCTTTAAGTCCTTTACCTCTTACCGACGGCGACTCCTGCTGCTTTAACTTGACACCTAATTGTATTATGGCAATTTTGTACATCATCTGCTTAAAATGGAATTCCCTAAATAAAACTTCACATTTCTCCCCCTACCTGCTTCCATATTGTCTTTTCTTATTGTTCACAATTGTGCTTTTCATTAGGTGTGACTTGTAAATTGTTGCTCTTCTGCTTTTCTAGTCTCAGAAGGTGTTATATTGCCAGAAAGCAATTATACAGGCCATTGCCTCTTTACGATGTGTTGTGTGTCAGGGTAGAGGTTGGTATGTGCTTCTGTCACCCCTTAAATGCTGCATCTATAGCTTTGCTTTACAGCCTTCACTTGTATCCACAGCATCAGGATAGATTTGGACCACTTAAAACAATAAAAACCTTTTATTACATTCCCAACAAGGATTTCTGATTTGGTAAAACACAATTAGTTTGGTTGCACATCCATTAATCTTTAGCCTTTGCTTAAACTCCACGAAAATCTCTCTCTTTATCTGAAAAAAATGTGATTAGTGTTTGTTTTGGAGGCTGTGATTCAGTGAAGCGCCATCTCAGCTCAATAGCACCTAAAGAAAAATAGCTGTTTGTGATAGTGTTTTAATCAGAGAGGGAAATTCCCCCAGGATGTGCATCTGATTCGTTTTTTCAGAGAAACCTGTCAACAATGTGTATTTCAGATGGCTCGAATGTTACCCTGGGATTAAGCAGCCTATTGTACCTCAGGTACAAAGTGCTCTCTGATGCTTCTGTTTTTCTACACTTTTATAGTGCATTATCACAATAATGTCAACTGTTGGTCCCAATTGTCAATTTTTAGGTTTGATGTGCTCTGCTAAAACAGCAGGTGTTGCCAAATAAAGAGCGTATGTGAGTAATTTTAAAGCATTCAGTAGTTACACCCCTTATTTTTTCTATGCAGAGAAGAAAACGAGGTTATGGGAGGAGGGAAAAAAAACCACACAAAGTGAGCAGAATTTCTAGACTGAGTACAGTAAAGTTTGTGCTTGTGGCTGACACATACCAAAAACTGTCATCTCTGCTGTGGATTATATTAAACTCAATTTTAAGTTGAAAATTCTCTTTCTCTTCCCCCATCCTTAATGTAGGCTGAGGTCTTTGTAAATTCTTTCAAGAACTTGCTGTCACAATAAGTTTGCTGTTTAATTAAGCAATTTCAGAAAACATTTTAAAACAGGAGAAACACTTGGTAATTTTCACTCATATTCAGGCTTATTTATGTGATGGCAGATGATAACTGTAATTTTGCTGAAGAGGGAAGAGTTGATGAAAAGCTCTTGGATTTTCATCAAGTTTGAAGCCACTGGAGTGATAACTCTTAATCCTTCCAAGATGCTGTAACTGAAGCAATATTGTTATGTCCATCCTCTTAATTTCTTGTCCTATTGCTAGGCCTTTTGGGAACACCTTTGCAGAGATGATGCCATGGGTTACTGCATTACACTTTCAAGGAGATGCTTTGGCTTTTTTTATAGTATTATCAGAAATACAAAGTTGGTATTTTAAGTGTATGGAAGCTTATTCACTAGTAAGGTAAGAGGGGACCAGAATCCATTACTAAGACTTTTCCCTTGTGAGTTAGTTTGGGTTTAACTTCACTGATGAAAATTTCGGACCTGAATTTGCTTGACTTTCATGCGAAGTCAGTGTGTTTTTAGAAAGCATTGAACCTCATGAGAAGGTTTCCTGTCTGACCACCATGGTTATACGTGTCAGTCAGAAAGGATTTGAAGTGCTTTGACCAATAAGTTTTCTATCAGCAGCTGCTGGTTGTAGTTAAAGCTCAAAGCTATCTTCTCGTGAGGAGTTGCCTTCTGATGTTTTGTTGATGTCTGGGTAACCAGTCAGCCCAGTCACTTCTGGTCTGCCCAGGCTGCAGACATGAGAACTTCAACCCTTCCTAAAGGGCTGAATATCCTAATTGCCTGTGTACAAGCCCAGTGCGGCGAGTGGGTGGATCTGTGTTTAAATCTCAGTGCTTCACTGGGGTGGACGTGCTGTTCCCCTGGCTCTCTAACAGAGAGGGCGTCTGGTCCCTGCCCTTTTTGGGAGGATTCTGCAGTTCTTCTGCTTTTCCTGGGTTACAGGGTGCTTGTTTGCTGGGTGCAGCTCCATGGCCTCAACCAAATTTTGATTTTGCTATGGATTTTGATTCTGTAAGAAATAAGACATTTGTGGAGGCTGGGAGCAATCTTTTTGGGGTGAATTGAGGTTATTGAGCAGGACTGAAGTCCATAAAAAGCTTTATTTGTATATAATTCTAGAGGTAGTTCTTACAACTTGGGATAAGTGTTGCTGAAGTATTGCATCAGTGTACTGAATTCAGAAATGCTTTTTCCAGGTAATTTTCTTATGAGATATGACAGTCTATGACAAATGGTCAAGTTTTTCTGTTTGTTTGTTGGTTTGTTGTTGTTTTTTTAATAAAAAAACTGTAATGGTAAAAAAAAAATAGATAATGGGCCTTCATTAGAAGGTGTACTGCATCAATTTCAGCCTTAACAAATACATGGATTTTTTTTTGCTTGATGCCTGGGCACAAGACCTAGACTAGAATTAACCTTGTGTTTGTCTTCTAACAGAAACTTCTTAAAGTCTTTGCAGACTGTGCTTGTACCTCTTCTTCTTCATAGAATCATAGAATGGTTAGAGTTGGAAGGAACCTTATAGATTATCGAGTTCCAACCTCCCTACCATGGGCAGGGACACCTCCCACCAAACCAGNATCAGCATTGAAACAGAAGTATTGATTTTGAGAGAAGTAGCATTGAAAACTTGGTGGTAGGTTTGTAAGTATCATTAAGGTACCTCACTGTTTATATCTTCCTCTAAACCAGTAAAAAGAATGTAGTAATGATACATCTGTTAATACACTGATTACTGAAGTCATTGTTTCTGTGCAACAGCGGAACAAATTAATAATTGTCATCTTAAGTGAACACCAGATATTTGTAAAACATCTTCAGAGTATCCAAAGAATGAGCCAAATGGTTCATCTCATTGTGATCTCTTGCTTGAATAAGACGAACGACCTCTGTGGAGAATTCTCTTCTGATTTTTATGCTCCTAAAACTAAATAGTCAAACTTTAATTTCTGTGGTCCTACACTATTGCCTCTTTGTGTTTGCCTCTCAGTAGGAATGGGACCTCAGCATTGTCTGTGCTTAACTGATATCTCCCGTTTCCCTGGCAGAGATTGGGGGAAAAACCTCAGACTTTTTTTTGCCAGGCTGTCTTAAGACTTACATGTAGATTAAATCTGAAAACTAATTAGGTGTTACATCTAGCAAAAATTAGTTGAAATAAAGATGATGAATATAATGGAACCAGAAGGTTTCTCTCACTGATAGAGTATTTTGTGGATAAACAACTGCAAAGTTTGAGGGAATGATTATTTTTTTCCCCTTCATTTGTGGTGTTTTAACAAAACTCTGGAGGAGTTTTATATTAACGAATGCTTTAGCTGATGCAGAAATGTATGTAACTTTGTTTTAAATGTATGTAACGCTCTGTTACATGTATGTAACCTGATTTCAATGGTGGGTACGAGCTTTATTTCAGCTGCTCTGCTGCGTTTTCCCTTAGCTTGAGGCTGAGACCCAGGGATCCCAGGGCAGCCTCTGAGGCCCTAGTTCCTGTTCCGCGTGGGAAATGCCATGGCTGTTTACTTTGCTTTGTTTACCAGTCCTCAATCAGTGAGCCTGAAAACAACAGAACCTTCTTGTCTATCTCTGACTTCCTTTTCTCTTAGCGAGGATGAAGAAACCGATAGCGTTGTCTTCAGTTTCTGCTGCTGCTCAACGAACTTGTTTACCCTTCATTTCGTTGTCTCTTATTCCTCAGCCCTTCTTATAACCAGTTTCTAAACATTAAAAAACCAAAAAGGATACGGTGCTGCATGATGCTTAAGGTAATTTCAAATATTCAAAGGGGATTTCAGTCTTCCCTCCAGCCCCCCCCTGCTTCATTATAGTTTGTAATGAAGTGAATGACAGGTATTTTAAGTAGCTGATTACTCAGATTTTTCAAAGCAGCTCTGGTCTGTGCTGTGTAGACATGATTAATATTCTAAGCAGGCAGGTATCTAAATTTGCCTTGATGTCTTTTTGCAGACTTACTAAAACTTATCGTAGAGTTGCCAAGAGTAGGTTTAGTGTCATAAGAGCTTCTTGGTGCCATTCAGACTTTTCATAGGATTTACTTAGAGGATCCTGTTTGTACTTGGGTTATTACTGCAGTTAAAATGTTTATCTGCTGGAAGATGAATAGCTTAGACAGATTCACTGAAGAAAGTGGTTCAGCTCTGGTGAACAGAATTGTAACGTGTACTCAGTCTTTTTGTGTGTGCGTGGAAATGCTTTTAATATGTTAAGATTGTAATTCAAGTTGAATATGGAAGGACCTTGCAGCTCCTGTGTAACTGGTATTGTGACTCCTGATGGTTCCTTCAGTGTATCACTGTAGATGGAGGGACACCTTAAGTGCAGACTGTATGGTACACAAGGTAGAAGAAATTCCATCTCAACATGAGGAAAAGCTTCTTTACACTGAGGATGGCAGAGCACTGGAACAGGCTGCCGTGGGAGGTTGGGGAGTCTCCTTCTCTGGAGATACTGAAAACCCACCTGGATGTGTTCCTGTCCTCTGGGTGACTCTGCTGTGGCAGGGGGTTGGACTAGCTGATCTCCAAAGGTCCCTTCCAACCCCTAGCATTCTGTGATCACAACACCCTGTCCAACAGCCTGTAGTGACTAGCATAACATGCTTTGGCTGGAATAAATCAAGAAATGCTTTTTTTTCCTGCCAGATCTCTCACAACTGAGATATTACTTTCCTGTTGTGCATCGGGGTGAAACCAAGCTTAAAACATCACAATAAATCCTGCGGTTTCCTCATGCAGAGGCTGCACCCAAATAGAGCCCTCACTCAAGCTGAAGAGTGGGCAGAGGGTGATTTTCTCATGCTTTTGGGGAAGGACTAATCCCTGGGTACCTTGTGATGACTCTTCCAGGAGAAGGCAGAGAAGTGAGAGAGTGGTAGTTTATGTGCAGCTGGGAAGTAGAAGCCAGTGCTGTCAGTTCCTGCTCATCTGCTGCCTGTTTGCAAACACTTCCTTTTCCGCAAGGTTCTCCAGGGTTTCAGTGGCCTCTTGATCTGCGCAAGGACACAACGTCACCCATTAAGTAACAGTGTGAGGTCACCAGGCTGGTCCAGTGGAGTTGTTTCTTCTTCCTCATGATGCTGGTAAAACTTTCCTCCTACCACCTTGAGTCACTGCTGGTGCCTTTCTGAGCTGGCTCTGAGCTTTTTAGTCTTACAAACTGGCAGAATAACATCTACCACAAAAACAAAGCCTCCTTTTCTTCCTGTTTTAATCAGTTAAATTGGCTGTGTAATTAAATGATGAGTTGGACTGTGTGTACATCAGTTCAAGGGTTATTCATCTGGAGGAACAAACCTTTGTATTTGGATCCTTTTACTAGCTAAAACACGGATGAAACTTGTGTAACTAGAGAGTTTAATAAGTTCTCCCAGCCCTAGAGAAGAAATGAAACAGCTTTCTCAAAAACAAAGACCCCTTTCAAAAACTTCTTCCAGAGTAGACATGAGTGTTGTTTTGCTGATGCTTTAAGCTGGGAATAGACTTCACATCATTAATGCTGAGTTTTTAAATATAATTATTGTTTGCTCCATTAATTTTGAGTAATGCCGAGATAAAAATGGTTAATCAGGAGACTTAACATAATTAGTGCAGTGTGACATCTGACTACTTAAATATAAGTCTGTTACTGTGGGAAGCATAACTCTTCTGGTGAAATGTTCTGGCTTGTGTCAGGATCTAAAATATTAGAACCATTTTACTGTTCTAATTGATGCTGCAAATCTTGGTGCTGTGTAAACATTCACGCTCTACTACTAATGAGGATGTACAATACAGGATACCTCAAATTATGCCCCAAATTATGTCAAAATTTCAAGTTGACATTTTAAAAAAATGTTCTTTTGATTTATGTTGCTGGGAAAATGATTTTTAGACGTCAGCCTGATGTATGGCACTGGGCAAACAAAGAGGAAATTTATTGCAGAGAACTGTTACGTTCAATCTTGCTGAAAGATCGTTTTGCTTGTATGTTTAGTTACCCTGTCACGGTTGAAAGAAGTATGAGTAGTGTCAATGTGCAGAAGGGATATTTTAGTTCTTAAAAACCTCTGGGGACTGCAGACATAATATACTTTCTAAGTACAAGGGATCAAAAAAAAATGACATTCACCTAAATTTGCTTCTAAAGCCATAACCAATACCTGAAAGGGTGCTACTGTGGAAAGGACAGCTTGGCTTACATTAGGTTGAAGGTAAAATTCCTGAAATATTCCTACTTTTTATCTGCAAATACTGTTTCTGTGCTCAAGGGTCTGATCTTACCATGTCATGCAGCAGCTGATTTGCAGCATATTTTATTAAGACATTAATTATAAAGGCTAGTACTGGGAAAGGTCATAGATTTCAAGGGGAGTGTGGGAGTAATACTCATGGGTTGTAGATGAAGCAGATTATATGTTACAGCGGGCTCAGTTCTAGCAACGGTAGGAGTTCCAGGAAATTTAATCTTTGGTGAAAGACTGTAAAATGATTTCCATGTAGTAGAAAACCTCCTGTATTTTTCCCATGAAGGCTGTATCTTTGTCGTTTCTTTGCTGCTGGGTTCTAATGTGTTGCAGGAACAAGGCTTCCTCTGTGTCCTTGAACAGCGAGAATGCAAATCTGCTCCGATCACCACTCCAACAGCTGTTGGTAGGGCTGACATAACCCAGCAGAGTGTTTAACATCTCCTTAAAGATGAAATATGTAGGTGAATGACCACTTCGTGATGGTCATAATGCTGCCCTTTCATAGCAGTGAGGAAAGAAAAAGAAAAATAGCAATAGACTAGTGAAAAGGCCAGATGCCAACTCTACACCCTTGGGAAGAAGGAGAACAAAGGATGACTTAAGCTTAGACATAAGACATTAGCTGGTTGTTGCACAAGTCAGACCAGTCTTTACATACTGGCAAGCCCCAAATTATACCCAGCCCAATCTTTACATTTAAGTCTATTAAGAGCTGCTGTAAATGTTTTGGATTGTGGTGACAGAATCCCAGGCAGGAGGGTGGGTTGTGTACTGGTTGGGTTTTTTTTTTGTTTCTTTCAAGAAAGGAGCATTGTTCGAAATTGGGCTTACTCTTTTCAGCGTAGCTTGTCACAAATTAGCAATTATGGTTTCTTCTGGCTTTGCAACTGATTATGTTAACCTTCAGCAAATTAATTATCTTCTGGCTCCTGACTACACACACAACACTTTGGAAAATGGAATTACAGTAGAACCCTGCCAGTTCTTGTCGCTTCACTTTGTAACCCTTGTGGTAACATTCACGAGGCTTAATAGTGAGGTGATGACATGAGCATTCGAACTGCAGCTTCCAGCTGGGTTAGTTGGAAGCAGAAGACTTCATTTTAAAGTATACTTTTTTATATAAAACACATGCAAAAAATAACTGCAAAATTAAGACTAAGTGGCCAAGTTGTGTTTTATTAGATTGTTTTTTTCTGGTTTATTGTTGATTTATTCTCAGTGTTGTTCTTTCAGTGCTCTATTAAGTAATATGCATTAGCAAGGCTGTCATAGGCATTGCAATAACTGATTAATATTAGTAGAGTTTCTGTAAGTCCTTTAGTCAATTGCTGCTTAAAAGTGAGGTAGTAAGAGTAGTTGATTTAAATTCTTTGCAATTTATATTAGACTCCTGAATCTTAATTTCACATTTTGACACAGGCTTCCTCTGTGGAATACTGCTTAACCAGGCTGCCCTGCATTCCCTACACTTGCTTCGAGCCCTTTGGGGATTGTTTTAAAATTGCTTTGAGATATCTTTTAGTAGCAGTTAATTCTGCTAATTTCCAAAGTGGCCGTTTTCCAGTGGTGACTGTGCAACGTCTCACGGGATGCTTCAGAACTGCGGGTATTCTGCTGTAGTGAGACTTGATTTGCCATGAATGTCAGCTGTCAGAAAATGCTGCTTTCGAGGGAAACGTGCCCAGTGATGGATATCACACCACTTAGTCTAAATCATACTGAATTCATAGAATAAACTATTGACACCTGAGTTTGGGCAAGATCCATGAGTAGGAATCAGTGGTAAGGAGAAAGGAGCTGCTGCTCATTTCCAGGCTCGGTGCTTTGCCAGGGGGTCCAGGGAGGAGGATGAAAACAATTGAAGGAGCTTTTCCTTTTTTCATTCCCTGGGGAAAAAAGAATAGTCCAACACACTTGGTCAGATCTCCTATTCCTGGCATTTTAACACTTTTCAGGGTGCAAGAAAACCACAGAATGGTTGAGGTTGGAAGGGATCTCTGGAGGTCATCTGGTCCAACCCCCCTGCTTGAGCAGGGCCACGCAGAGCTGGTTGGCCAAGACCATGCCTAGATGACTTCTGCATATCTCCGAGATTGGAGACTCCACAACTTCCCTGGGTAACCTGTGCCAGCGCTCAGCCACCCTCACAGTGACAGGCTCTTTCCTGATGTTCAGAGGGAGCCTCCTGCATTTCAGTTTGTGCCCAGTGCTCACTGGGCACTCCTTTGTACTGTCCCTTCAGGTGCTTCTGTCTATCAATGATATCCCTCTGAGCCTTCTCTTCTCCAGCCTGACTTGTCCCACGATGGTCTTCCATCTTCTTCACAAAGAGTTGGAAGCCCACACGAGTCTCCCAAGCCAGGGCTGGCAGTGTGTCTGCTCTGACCTGCTGGGATTCAGCAATGGAATTGACTGGCTTCTGGCTGTAAGCATCACCGAGCAGCTGGCATTTTGCTTGAGAGAGCATGTGTAAGGACTCAGATCAGTGCAGGAGAATGGCTTGGTGTGTGTCCTTGAGTATTTGACAGGGAGATCTGCTTTTCAAGCTTTGAGGATGCTGACTGTATACCAACTTTCAAAAAATCAGATGAATCTGTCAGTATTACATCTTGAGTTTTTCTCTTTTCACCAATGAAAACATACTTGTCAACTCCTGACATCTTGGGTATTTCAGATCATCAAAATATCCTGAACAATAAAGAAGTTTTAAATAGAAAACATGTAAGATCTCCATCCTGTAAGTAAGGAATGCCAGACAGTTACAGAAATCTAACTTTTTAGAGTTGCTTCTTAAGTAATCAGCCAGAAACAGGGTACTTGAAGCCCCATTTCTCCTAAGTCCTTTAAATAAGATGCTTTTCATGCAGCACTTGGCAAATGCCAGTGAGAATTCTTCCCCAGGAGCATAACAGTGATGTGTTACAGGAGCTGGAGCTGTGTCCTCAGAGGCTGTTTGTTCAAATCCTCTTGTTTATTATGAGCTGGAACGCGGGGCTGTGGGCTGTGGTGGAGGACAGTAGCCTGGTGCCGGCCTGACACTTGGTGTTAACAAATGGCATCTTTGTTTGAGAATCTGCAGCTCCTCCAACTGCAGAGGGGCCCTGCCTTGGAAAAGAAGGAGCACGTGTCGAGTGACTTGGTTGTGTGGAGCAAATGGTGCAAGTGGAGGAGGAGAACCTTCCCCCATTCATTTTTGATTTATACTGATTTGGAACATGGTCTGGAAATAAACAGATTTACTCCATGAAGACTAAAACAGAGTTTTACAAGGACCGGACAGAAAATTGCAATCTGAAGTCTGGTAAAACATATTTTATGGACTGGTCTTTAATTGTTTTTATCATGTGCTGGTTTGTTTTCTCATTTTGAATTAGTGATAACTCTGGGTTTTTAAATACTTAATACTATTAAGGTAGATAAGTATGTTTAATGGTGGAAGAAATGTAGCTTGGTTAACTTCTGGAAATACTGCTTTTCCTTGGGAAGTATTGCTGTGTGAAAGGAATTGCTTTTCTAACTGTTAATGTTTCACTTTTAACATAAAATGTTCTCTTTGCATGAAGCGAAGAATAAAATATAATAACCGATGTTTAATCTTTTCTGTTCAGAGCAGGTTTAGTATTTATCAGCAGGTACTTACCAAGATTTTTCCTTCTGAACGTTGCCTGCCCACAACAAAATACTATTAAGTGTACGTCAAGGCTTTTATTTCATTGTTTGTGGGAACCAACTGAAAGGAAAATAAACAGTTTGGGTATTAAAGGGACTTTCTGATATGACCAGAGACTTACAAAATATTTTGTTTATTACTCTGCTATGTGCTTTGAAATGAGTCCATGTGCAGCAGCTGGTGGTAGTGCCTGCAGACAGGAATTTGTGCCAGTGCAGCTCTTTGTGCAGTGGGATGTGTAATGTGCAAACAAGCAAGAATTTGAGTGAAGTGATGGAAAACAAATTAGTACGTTCCCAGTCTTCTGGGGTTTTTAGGCAGCTCCTTAGTTGAGGAGGGACTTGATGGTAGGTCAAAGAATGAAAAAGGGCGAAATCTCCTTTTCAGAATTTGGGGTAAGGTTACACAGGATGCTGTGAGCAAACTGACCCTCATCCACACAGAAAGAGGCATTAGAAAAATTTATGTAAGAAGTAATTTATTATGCTGCTGATAATACATAAGCACTATAATGTACCTGTACCTACGCACTCCTTTGAGACATCAAGAATGTGCTTAGGTTCTTGTAGTACTGACTTTGTGCTGCCTTGGGGAGGGGAGCTAGTTCTTGGCTAGTTCTTTTCCAGATGAGGTGCTGTATTTCACTGGGCATTATTGGGCTGTTTCAGGGAGAATCTCACCAGTGAGAATGGTGTTTGAGTCATTCCAAAGATCATTCCCATAAATTATATGATGAGTTTTACGTGGGCTAGAGATGCACACTCAATGGATGGCGGATGAAAATCCATTTTAAAAATGCTATGCCTTGCTGTTTTGCACTGCTGTAGCTGAACAGGGTTAGAAGCCATGCAGGAGTAGGCAAATAGAGTTCAAACTACAGGTACTTAGTAGACCTCAAAGAGCAGAAGGTTTTTTTCTTGCAGGAAGGATCAGCATTTTACTATTTTACTGTCTTCTGGCAATTCCTCACTCAGCAGCAGCTCAGTTCCATCAGGTTGTGTGATGAAAACCAGGTTTGTATTGCAGTCACTTCTCACCAGGAGCAGCCAAGCTGCTGCCAGGCTGTCACAGGCCATTCAACTGCTCCTTGGCACTGGAAACACAAGGGATGGTGCTGCCTCTTCCCTCTCATTTGTCTGAAGAGCTGAGTTACTGCTGAGGTTGCAAGAAGGAATGCTCAATGTTTAGCTTGGTAAATTAAATTGTTACAAAATACTTTTTTACAAATGTTATTTCATCCTTCCCCCCCAGCTTCCTCCCCTTTCCCCTTAAAAAACCTGTATATTTTAAGAGAGTGAGAGGGACACCTTGGAACAAAGGTTCTCTGGTGTCTGTAGATGGCTACATCTAGAGTTACTGTTTCTCCCTGTGAAACACAAGGGAGAAAGTGTCATGAAAGCAAGAGTAAGGCAGGATTGGCCCAGAAAGCAAACCGTATCCTGGGTTGCATCAAAAGAGGCATGACCAGCAGGTCACGGGAGGTGACTCTCCCCCTCCACTCTGTGCTTGTGAGACCTGGAGTACTGTGTCCAGTTCTGGAGTCCTCAACATAGAAAGGACATCAAATTGTTGAAACAGGTCCAGCGAAGGGTCACCAAGATGATTAGAGGGATGGAGCACCTCTGAGATGGAGCCTGGATTAGAGGGATGGAGCCTATGAGGACAGGCTGAGAGAGCTGGGGCTGTTGAGCCTGGAGAAGAGAAGGCTCTGGGGTGACCTTACACCAGCCTTCCAGTGTCTGAAGGGAGCTACAGAAGAGCTGGAGAGGGACTCTCTGTCAGGAAGTGTAGTGATAGGATGAGGGGTAACAGTTTTAAATTGGAAAAGGGGAGATTTAGGTTAGATATTAGGAAGAAGCTCTTTCCTGTGAGGGTGGTGAGGCACTGGCACAGGTTGCCCAGAGAAGCTGTGGGTGCCCCATCCCTGGAAATGTTCATGGCCAGGCTGGATGGGGCTTTGAGCAACCTGGTCTGGTGGGAGGTGTCCCTGCCCATGGCAGAGGGGTTGGAATTTGATGATCTTTAAGGTCCCTTCCAACTCTAACCATTCTATGATTCTATGAATATTCCTCTCAAGCTGCAGGATACTTAGAATTGCAGCTGCTTGGTAGGAACTGGGAGTTCTCAGTTAGTTGTTACGTTTTTGTAAGAAGCCTGTTTGTTGTCAGCTCTAGTAATATATTT
The DNA here is from genome assembly GCA_013400375.1 of Thinocorus orbignyianus. Classification (NCBI taxonomy): domain Eukaryota; kingdom Metazoa; phylum Chordata; class Aves; order Ciconiiformes; family Thinocoridae; genus Thinocorus; species Thinocorus orbignyianus. Next base: position 256,145 of record VXBW01001018.1, read on the forward strand.
TGATTTAGCGTTATGTTTTTCAATTTTTGTATTAACTGACATGGATGAGTTGGACAGGGGTTTTGAAATTAAGAAAAAACCCCAAATCCTTCAGCTTTAAGAACAAGTTTTATTTTAAATGTGATTATGATGCACAACAGAGACTGCCTAATAGTGGATAACAGGGTAACACCTGGAATTCATCTGTAAATTTCCTGCTAAGTAATGCTGGCATCTCCAGATCACTTCTTTCCTCTCTCATAAAATAAACACTGGAGACTAATTAGATTGTGTCCTTACACAGGACTTGTTTAATTTTTTGCCTGTGCCACTTACATTTCTTAAATACCATCACCGCTTTCTGTTCCTGAAGAAGTTGTGTCTTTTTCAATTCTCCAGTAATTGGTGATGTAAAGAGACTCTCTGAGAAGAGTGACAAGGGAAGAAAGCACACACTGATGCTTGGCGATGCTTTCCTCTGGCTTTGTAGNTTAAGGTCCCTTCCAACTCTAACCATTCTATGATTCTATGAATATTCCTCTCAAGCTGCAGGATACTTAGAATTGCAGCTGCTTGGTAGGAACTGGGAGTTCTCAGTTAGTTGTTACGTTTTTGTAAGAAGCCTGTTTGTTGTCAGCTCTAGTAATATATTTTGATTTAGCGTTATGTTTTTCAATTTTTGTATTAACTGACATGGATGAGTTGGACAGGGGTTTTGAAATTAAGAAAAAACCCCAAATCCTTCAGCTTTAAGAACAAGTTTTATTTTAAATGTGATTATGATGCACAACAGAGACTGCCTAATAGTGGATAACAGGGTAACACCTGGAATTCATCTGTAAATTTCCTGCTAAGTAATGCTGGCATCTCCAGATCACTTCTTTCCTCTCTCATAAAATAAACACTGGAGACTAATTAGATTGTGTCCTTACACAGGACTTGTTTAATTTTTTGCCTGTGCCACTTACATTTCTTAAATACCATCACCGCTTTCTGTTCCTGAAGAAGTTGTGTCTTTTTCAATTCTCCAGTAATTGGTGATGTAAAGAGACTCTCTGAGAAGAGTGACAAGGGAAGAAAGCACACACTGATGCTTGGCGATGCTTTCCTCTGGCTTTGTAGGGCTGGTGGCCATCCACAGGTGTCTTAATTCATCAGGCCTGACTCTTTAACAGTTTAAAATCAGCAAGTTGTAAAATGAGAAGGGTTCTGGTCCCATCCCTAAGTAGCTTTTCAAAGATTGAATCCAGCCGTTTTCTAGTCATCTCAGGATCACTGATGAGTAAGAGACTCTGATTTCCAAGTGTAGCAGAAAAGTGATGATCTGCCTATTACATCAGTCCTTTTTCACGTCATCACAGATTGGGATTTTCCGTTTGATTTTTGACTGTAATGATGCTTCAGTTCCTGTGAATGCTACTCTTCAAAACTTGTGTATTTGTAAATACAGCAAACAGGTCAGTATGATGAGGGTTAAATACTCTCTAATGGGGAATGTTTTGTGTATCGGGCCAAATGTTCAGAAAACTTTGGTCCTGGCCTTTTTTGTTTGTGATTTATCTTTTTCAAAACATAGATATGTGACATGGCTGCTTGGCAGGATTTTAAGTATGCTCTTTGTACCTTATAAACCTGACCAGTTTTGGGGGGGCTTATATGCACTGTTTAGTATGCTGTCGTTGACAGATTTTATCACCATTGATTATGTGTTGGCTTTTTGTTGTTGTTTTCTGTTTTGTTTTGGTCATTGATAATATTTCCTCAGTTTTTAGTCAAAATTGTACTACTTAATTGGCTATATATTAATGTCAACTCCGTTTGAGGTTGCATTGGTTCTTGTATAATGTGGTGTTGACCACCTATAATGTTAACTTTAATTAGAAAATTTAATCATACTTGTTTCACATCTTTAACTGCATTCAGTGAGATATAAGGCTCACTGAATAGAACTGTTAAGACTTCAGAAAACCAGACTCCTTAATTTCATAGTGATATAGTGATGTTTTCTTGTGCCCAGAAAGATATTTCATGAAGAATTTTTCTTGTTCCTATATTTAGCTTTTACTTTATCAGGAATCATTGTGTAATTTCTGACTTGGAGATATTTAAATCATTCCTCTCATAAGAAAAATCATATTTTATGCTTATCTCCTGAAATGTAACCTCATGTCCCCATCTCAAGCAGTTTTCTGAGTTTTCAGTATGGATGGATTACTGTAACATTAAGCTATCTGAGTCCAGCTAGAAGGTTAAGATGCTTCTGGCAGAAAGTGGAGAGGATTACTTTAAAGGCAATGAATATGATAATTTCCACACTAAAAGTAATTGAATTGTCATGAGGCACATGCCAAACTTTGATTCACTTGTTACGTATGCAGAAGAGAGGAAGGTAAACCATGGCCACCTCTTCAGCAGAAATCAGCACTCAGTTTCTGGTGCAAACACAGTTTTGCTTTGTTTTAAGCAAAAGTTTAAAGTTTGTTTCAGCTGCTGCCACTTATTCCCTCTGTGTTGCTGAAGAGCTGTGTGAGTCCTTCTTGAGTGTATTTAAAACATAATCTGTTTTTTAATTCTGTTAACACAAAATGTATTGACTACTGTGCATGACAATATTGACTACTTAGTGTTCAGCCACACTTTCTCGTACCAAGTCGAATCTCTTTTACTGGGAAAAAGCAATGGGATTTTTTTCTCTATTTCTTGAAGCCCAGCAGCAGTCGTACTTTAAACAAGTAAACTTTTCCCTCGTATCTGTCCATTGGAGAAGTGAAGTTTAGGAGTGTTCAGTACTTGAATTCTCTGAAGAAATGTCAGCCCCCGAAGTGAGCATCATGTTTGCTTTCTAAAAATCCATAATTGACCCTCTGTAAAGACTTACAGTAAGCACAGATCTTTTTGTCTCTTACAAAAGACAGTGCACTTGAATTTTGATTATGGTTCCTTTAGCTTCTCACTTTGAAAGCAATGCTGAGCTTTGTGTGCTACTTTGTCAGGGTAGATTTGGTAGCTTTCGTGGACGTTGTCAGTTTAGGAGGCACAGTATGTCAACTAGTAAAGGGTAAAAACCGGATTGTTATAATTGTGTTGGGGAGTGTATAGTGCTTGAATGCACACAGGGTTGCACAGTGTTCAGGCTCTGCCCTTGTGTGGTGACGGTGCTGGGGAGGGGATCTGGAAGGATGCTGTTGTTGGCCTGTAAGAGTTGTGTCTTGGTCGATGTTCATGGAAGTAACTGGGGTAACACAGTCCTTTAATCACAATAAAGCTGTGTCAGAGACAGTCAAACTGGAAACTAAACTGTGTTGTTTGACCCCCACCTGGAGCACTGTGTCCAGCTCTGGAATCCTCAACATAGAAAGGACATAGAACTGTTGGAACAGGTCCAGTGGAGGGCCACCAAGATGATTAGAGGGATGGAGCACCTCTCCTATGAGGACAGGCTGAGAGAGCTGGGGCTGTTGAGCCTGGAGAAGAGAAGGCTCTGGGGAGACCTGAGAGCAGCCTTCCAGTATCTGAAGGGAGCACCAGGAGAGCTGGAGAGGGACTCTTTGTCAGGAAATCTAGTGACAGGATGAGGGGTAGTGGTTTAAAATTGGAAGAGGGGAGATTTAGATTAGATATTAGGAAGAAGTTCTTTGCTGTGAGGGTGGTGAGGCACTGGCACAGGTTGCCCAAAGAAGCTGTGGCTGCCCCATCCCTGGAGGTGTTCAAGGCCAGGCTGGATGGGGCTTTGAGCAACCTGGTCTGGTGGGAGGTGTCCCTGCCCATGGCAGGGGGGTTGGAACTTGATGATCTTTGAGGTCCCTTCCAGCTCTAACCATTCTATGATTCTATGAAATGAGTTTACTTCCTTCTCACCTTACAGGGATGAAATTCTTTGAGTGCTGTGGCATGGAGATGTATAACTTCCTAATATAACCCTCAATTAATTGTGTAAGTACGTGTGTGCTCGTTCTGGTGCACACTGGAAAAAATGACAGAGCTCAATGTTCTCACTAATAAGTGGGAGTAATATGATTGGAAATGAAGGTGATAAGCAGAAGGGAGTCAGAATGAGGAGAACGAAGTGTAATGTCTGGAGATCATAAGTAGAAGCTTTAAAGAAGCAGTCTGAGACTTGCCATCAAAGGAAGTTTGGGACAGGCATTGATGTTGCCCAAACGGTGGTGCTTGTGTCTATGTTGGGACACATTGAGGTTCTCTCTGTGTTCCCCTAAAAAATCTTCAAATGAAAACAGGCAGAGACTGTGCTAAATCTCTAACAGGTGGCTTAGAAGGTCACCTTGGCACAACTTCTTGCCTAAATATTTGAGAAATAGCTAGATAAATTTCATTAAGAAATACTTGGTTTGAATGAATACATGTGTTAATGTCATATGGTAGAAAACTGTAATATCTCATTTGTTTTCCAATTTTAAGGGCCAAGTGGCTTGTATGTACAATTCCTGAAGTTCCTTATGTTACCATGAACTAAATAGTGTAGAAAATCCACACGCCTGGAGTTATTTTAGTAACAGCATGTGCTTGGAAACTATTTCAAACCTTTCCAAAGCTTTGCTTTATTTAGAGTTCATTGCTTTTTAATAATTGAAACAAATCAACTCTTGAATCTTTCACAAACTTATCATTGATTGAAACTGATTTGCCTCATTGGTTTGAAATTGTAATCACATTTGGGATACTGAAGTGCATCGTGTTATTGGATATTCCAAGCAGCATCTTTCTTACTTTTCCTGGTGCCACCTTTACGCTCTTGTGCGTGTTCTAGAGGTGGTTTCTGCTAAGGGAGCAATGCCAAGGGACCTCATTCAGTTACAGATGTGGTCTGCTTCACCTTCTCTCCATCAAACTTGATTTATCTAAACTTCAGCTCTGCTGCTGTGGTGAACTCTGCTGATGGCCAGTTCTTGCCCATGCATCCCTTTCATCTTGGTTGTCAGCCTTGCTGTTGTCATACCCTTATGCTTATCCCACCTCTGGTTAGCCCAGCTTCCAGTTCTGATGCTGTAACGATTTCCCTCCCTGTTTTCTGAGAAATAAGTCTTAGGCAGTTTCTCAGATGAAGTCGTACAGTGTTTCTTCAGCATTCATCAGTATTCTAATCCCTCTACAAATCCTGTAAATAGTTCACACTTTTGTTTTAACCACAGGTGTTTGTTTAGGCTTTTTTGGACTATGAACGTTTGCAACTAGTTGCAACTAGTAGCTTTTAAGAGTTTCAGTCATTGCGTTGTGGGGTGTTATTTTTTTAACTTCATTTGCTGTCTGCTTTGGTGGAAAATTGGGGACATTTGACACTCAGCAGTTAGGATACCATCCAATAATTGTATTTTACTCTGAACATTCTTCAAGACATGTACCAAGGTCATATTTTTTTGCTTTGATACAATTGTTTTGGCATTTCTCCATCTGAAGTAGAAGTTTATTTTCCAAGTATTTGTCTGCAATTCTTTGTTTGCAAGGGAGAGATTCTGAACTGTGTTACTTGAATTCTCTACAGGTGCAGATGCCGAGCAGGATGCTGCTATCAAACTTGCCCAAGAGCGAGCGGAGATAGTTGCCAAGTATGACAGAGTAAGTGAACTTGATAATAATTCTAAAGACATTTTATAATTAATCTTAGTAATATGTCTGTTTAAAAAGAATGAATCATGGCTGCTGCTAGCTTTTGTTTCAGATAGTCTCTGTAGTACTAATCTGGTGGTTTCATGATACACTGGCCTCTGGGTGAATTAAATTCTCCCTTCATAATCATAGAATCACAGAATGGTTGGAGTTGGAAGGGACCTTAAAGATCATCAAGTTCCAACCCCCCTGCCATGGGCAGGGACACCTCTCCCTAGAGCAGGTTGCTCCAAGCCCCATCCAGCCTGGCCTTGAACACTTCCAGGGATGGGACATCAGCAACTTCCCTGGGCAACCTGTTCCAGTGCCTCACCACCCTCACAGGAAAGAACTTCTTCCTAATATCTCATCTAAATCCCTCCTCTTCCAATTTAAAACCATTACCCCTCGTCCTGTCACTAGGCTTCCTGACAAAGAGTCCCTCTCTAGCTCTCCTGTAGCTCACTTCAGATACTGGAAGACTGCTATCAGGTCTTTCCGGAGCCTTCTCCAGGCTGAAGAGTCCCAGTTCTCTCAGCCTGTCCTCATAGGAGAGGTGCTCCATCCCATCCATAAGGGATATTCTGGATGATGACTGTCAAATAATTTTTCAGGTGTGTGGCGAGTTGCTTTGGGACTACTTTAAGGTAGTGTAATGTATTAGGAGTAATGAAAGTAGGGTGCTTCAGGGGGGTCAATATGTCTATGAGATCAGATGAACTTTAGTTTCACTTTTCATTTGATTTTTGGTTATGGTAATAGAAACATTTAACTCGTCACAGAGAACTTAAAAGATGAGTGAACTGCATTGTTTGTCAGATTGCTGTGAGGAACTGAAGAAACATGCTAGTCATACCTTTTGTCATACCTTTTTTGTTCTTGAGCTGCATGTCAAGTAAAAGCCCAGCAGAGTCTGTGCTTAGGATGCCTACAGTGTTCACATATTCTTATAACACTTATAAAACCTGTAAGTGTCATTGGAGTTCTGGGCAATAGACTTGTTTGTAGAGTTCATGAAACATTTTAAATGCTGCATTTACTGGTGGTTTGTACAGTGGGCACTTAAGAGTTTTTTTTAATACATAAACCACAAAAAAGCACACGGTTTGTGTTCTGAGTGGCAGCTTCTCTTCACACCCAGTAACCTGTGCATAGCCTATACCAGAAGAATATGTAGCTGAAGGTCTTAGAAAAGTTGGCAATTGGAGTAGAAGAGGGCAACAGGAAGGAGTGCTCCATCGAGGGAGAGCTTGGTGCTGCTCTCAGTTTGACAGCTGCTGGAAGTCAGTATGGGTGTGAGCTCAAGTGTCTGCAACATCTGCTGTTGCCAGGTGGTGGTTCAGGAAGGATGGACTGTGGAAATGGAACAGGCAGAGGGCCCTGTGTGGGAGCCTTGATGGACTGTTGAGGAGATTAACAACGGATGGGAGATTATGATGAGTTGGTGGTTGAAATCAGGAGTAGGAGTTTTTTCTGTATATAGGACTGACCAAAAGAGGTTTCCTGTGATGAAAATATTGTTTGTAGGGGCTGCAAGAGGTATGCTGGGTGTGCTGCTCTCCTTTTTCTTGATTGGTCAGTTTAGGACTAGTGTTCTCCTCCCCTTTCTCTTCCACTGTGTCCCAAAGATTTTGCTTTGAGTGATTGAATCCTGTCTTCTGTGTCTTAACATACTGTGTCATAAAACTTAAATTTGCATTTTTTTTTTCCTTTCCTTTAGGGACGGGAGGGGGCACAGATTGAACCGTGGGAAGATGCTGACTATCGTCTTTACAAAGTCACAGACAGATTTGGGTTTCTACAGTAAGTAGCAAACTTGACCAGAAAAATAGTGTTAAGAACTTGCTACTATTACTATTTATGCATTTTACTGTATTGCCTGTTTGGTGAAAGTAGTATCCCTTTTAACAGATCTTCTGGGAACTGCTCTGGAAATTTTGGGTAATCTTTCGCTGTGCTTTTCAATTCCATTTCTAACTTTTTGTAGTTCTGTAACTTGATCCTGTGAAGGGAGTGATATATTTCTGAGTATTTTATTTGGGAATGAAAATTGATAGTCTAGGAAAAAAGATATTTCAAGCTGAATTAAATTGCAGATAAATTTTACTGTTAGGTAATTTTGTTATAGAATGGTTAGAGTTGGAAGGGACCTTAAAGATCATCAAGTTCCAGCCCCCCTGCCATGGGCAGGGACACCTCCCACNTTATAAACATAATTTAAAAAAAAAAATGGTTACAATGATCTATAATGAAAACCCCAACACGTTTAAGGTTACATCTCAATCCTTCAAAGATAAATCTCATTTAATTTAATATATTTAATATCCTTACTGATGTCTCTGCTGATCTGGGACATAACGTTGCTTCATAAAGTCAAGTCAGAAAATGCCAAAATCCAGCCAGGTACTTCCTTCATAATGAGCAATCTGTATCTCTTGGCAAATAAAGATGGGAGCATTGAACTGTATTAGGACTTCTGTGGTTGGCAGATGGAAGTATCCAGCTTGTAGAAACTGAACACAAGTGGGCTTGCTACTTATGATAATAAGCAGTCAAGAGTCTGTCTCCTGTTCTTGGTGTTTGGCATTTATGCTCGAATACACGAAGTGCAATTCAAAATCAGAGAAATCAGTGATGAGTGGAAAGCTCAGTAAGAACCATGTACTTTTATAGTATTGGAGGGTTTGGGTGTGTTTTGGTTCCCCTTCCTCTGCCATTCTGTAATGTCATTGTTTTAATAAGCTGTCACTTAAAACAGTCATCTTTAGAATCATAGAATGGTTAGAGTTGGAAGGGACCTTAAAGATCATCAAATTCCAACCCCCCTGCCATGTGCAGGGACACCTCCCACCAGAGCAGGTTGCTCAAAGCCCCATCCAGCCTGGCCTTGAACACTTCCAGGGATGGGGCATCAACAACTTCCCTGGGCAACCTGTTCCAGTGCCTCACCACCCTCACAGGAAATAACTTCTTCCTAATATCTCATCTAAATCTCCCCTCTTCCAATTTGAAACCATTACCCCTCGTCCTGTCACTAGACTTGATCTTTACCTGTGGACTGCGTTTGCTTTGTCAGGGTGAGTGAATTGGGTGTATGACCTCCAAACAGTTGTATTTCACACAGAGAGGCCTTTGTGTTGGTATCACTCCAGCTGCAGCACCACGTGTCTGGTTTGTAGCTGCAGTTGGTGACATTCTTGATGGAGAACAGCGGTCAGAATTATTTCTTGTGCAAAAATAATTGAAGCTGCTGCTGAGTTCACCGCTGGCTTCCATGGAAATTGAATCATGCACCTTCAGATTTGCAGATGGATTACTGATTTTTGGTATCCTTGTGAACTTCTGAACTTTTCCTGTTAATTGTATGGTGATATTTGCCTTTTTATGCATTAGGCACTTTTCGGGAATCTTGGTTTTCATGGCTTCAATGCCACAGTAGATTTGAAATGTAGTTGTGGAGATGATCCTTGACAAATGACTGTGTGCCGGTTTCTACCCTGCTGTAACCGTAGCTTAAAGTTGCTGTAGGCACCTTTTACATCACACTGCAGTCCTTCTTGTGGTGTGGTAGGGTAGATGGACCTTAGTCGCTAGACCATACTTCCTTTCTAGAATGTCATCAGTCACCAGTGCAAAGATAACAGAGATTTTGCCCTCTGCATAATCAGCTTCAAGGGATGAAATCTGAAAGATTTATAACACGAGGCCTGCACAAATTGACAATGTAGGTAGATCCTCTGTCTCTTCACTAATTGAATGATATTTGTTGCTTAGATGCTAATGATGTCTTGGTGTATGGCAGATTTCACCTGAGAGTTTCATCGAGGGCTCTTTATGATTCTTTAAAGCAAATTCATTGCAAATGACATTTTTGTTTTCCTAAGAAATAAAATCTCTCCTAATGGGAGAAATATAATTAGGATAAGTATATCAGCTGTCTTTCCCTGAAAAGACAATTTATATTGCACTGTAGATTTTGACTATGGTTTGGGTTCATCTCTACTGCAGTACTGAACCTGTGCAATCTACTGTGTCTGAAAAGAGCTCCTATTCCTACAAGAATTTGAAACTAAACAGTACGTGCTCACAGCCTCAAACAGTTGTCTTAATGATTATCCTCCATAAAACCCAGGAGACCCATAGTCCCCTGTGACCCATTTATCAGGTGTTCATACTTTCCAGTGCAGTATGGCCAACCCTGTCATGCTAATCTAAATTTGCAAAGCAGTACAAGAAAGGTGACGTAGCACTGCTTCATGTATGAATACCCTTAGTATTGTTTATCTTACATGGTAGAAACAAGTCTATATTCATTATTGCTGGTTTTCCTCAATGTCACCTGGTATCTCTGGAGTGGTACTCCATATGGATGGAGCCCATGCCAGGGAGCTCATCTTTAGTCACAAACACAAAAGTCTTACAGAATCCTGGCATGGTCTGGGTTGGAAGGGACCTTAAAGATCATCCAGTTCCAGCCCCCCTGCCATTTGCAGGGACATCTCCCACCAGACCATGTTGCTCAAAGCCCCATCCAGCCTGGCCTTAAACACTTCCAGGGATGGGGCATCAACAACTTCCCTGGGCAACCCGTTCCAGTGCCTCACCACCCTCACAGCAAAGAACTTCTTCCTAATATCTCATCTAAATCTCCCCTCTTTCATTTTAAAACCATTACCCTTTTACTATCATCTCAAGAGAACAGGCCATGATAGCAGCCTTTCAGTTTCTGAAGGGGAGCCTACAGGAGAGCTGGGGAGGGACTCTTTGTCAGGAAGTCTAGTGACAGGACGAGGGGGAATGGTTTTAAATTGGAAGAGGGGAGATTTAGGTTAGATATTAGGAAGAAGTTCTTTGCTGTGAGGGTGGTGAGGCACTGGAACGGGTTGCCCAGGGAAGTTGTTGATGCCCCATCCCTGGAAGTGTTTAAGGCCAGGCTGGATGGGGCTTTGAGCAACATGCTCTAGGGAGAGGTGTCCCTGCCCATGGCAGGGGGGCTGGAACTTGGTGATCTTTAAGGTCCCTTCCAACTCTAACCATTCTATGATTCTATGATATTTCTTACAGGTGGACTGTAGTTACTTACAATCCTAAAAAAATGTTTAAAATAACCAGGCAGCAGCGTGCCTACCCCCAAAACTTCAGGCATGGTCCTTATTCTGTAAATTTTGCAGTAAAAATCCTGCTGGACTCCCGATTCCACATGACAGTGCGGGAATGCTGAGTAGTGGGGCTGATGTGAAAAATACCATTCAATTTTAAACGGAACATTTTTGTTCCTCCAGGAAATCTGGCCACTGGTGTTTGTATATAGCCTACCAGTGTTTTGATAAGATCAAAAACCTTTTCTAGAAAATGCATATTTGAAGCTCTCTGGTGGATTGTTGTTCTGTACCTGGACCTGATCGAATTATAGCAGAGACCATGTCCAGGGACCATGATGCTTCTTGGATAATCCTTGGCCTATAATATATGACTTTTCCAATCAAGTATTGTAGGAATGGAAGAAATGCCTCAGATCTCCTCACAGATAGTCATAACAAAAACTGTTTCAAGCTGTCTTTGGAAATGAAAAAGATGGAATGTGTTTGGTATTCGTAAAAACAAAAAAAAAGAGTTTTGTTTGGTGGGTTTTTTCCTTTTTTCTTTTTTTTCTTTTTTTTTTCTTGGACGTGTTGTGTCTTTTCAGTCAATGTTGTGTCAGGCTGCCTTATTTTTTTCCTCCAGATTTAATCAAAAGTTCTCATTTCATGCCGAAAATACACACATGATGAAAAGCACCAGAATGTTGCAATTAAAAAACCCAAACTAACAAACAACTAGAAAACAAAAATAAACCCCTTACCCCAGAAAGCCAAGCTCCAAATGCCCTGCACCCCACAAAAGCAGTTCCTTTCTGCCTTATCTTGGAGCCTGGCTAAATTTTAAAGTAAGTGTTCCTAATCTTTGCACTGTGGACTGTTCTTTCATAGAAACTTTACCTTGTAGATACTTCTGTTTGCAGTTTTTCTAGCAGCAGTCATCGATAGGGGAAATAACTTCAGGGAGAAAAAAGCCTAAAGGAATTTTTAAGTGTCTTGAAGCTCATAGCAGGCATTCCAGCAATGCCTTGGGATCTGGGATTTCCCCCCTCCTCCTTCTTGAATTCTTTAGATGACTTGTTACTGCTTTGGGATGGTTAAAAAAGCTACTAGAATTAATATGTTAATCCTTGGGTGGTGGCAAGTCCTCTACCGCTCTTAGGAATGTTTCAAAACATCCTTCATTTGTTTTTTAAGCCAACAATTTAAATAGAATCTCCATTTCTTTGTCTATGTAGAAGTGGCAAAAATATGAATGATGGCTATAGTTAAAAATTATTGAAGGTCTTAAAGCAAGAAAAGAAAATAACAAATCCAAATGACAGTTAATGTTTTGTCAATAAATAAAAATTTAAGCTTTAACTGAAGATTAGTGAAGAACACTTATCATATATTTATTTTTTTTGCAAAACTGTCCTTCTAGCTGAGAGGACAAAATAACATTATACAGGGCAGGGAGGAAGGGGAATGAATAAAGTTAAGTTGAATGGTCACAGGAGCATTGCTTGTTTGGGGTTTGCAAAACAGCCTAAACTTTGTTCCTGCTCCTAAAGTAGAGTAGAAGCTGAAGGCAGCATTTTGCAACTCTAAAGGTCAACACCAATTTCATATTTGAAGAACTGATCCTATTCTGGACCTTCCAGTACCCGGCTGACAGTCAGAGCACGGGGTAAACACACAACAGCCTCAGCATCTGAGATGGCCCAGAAAACTAAAATTTGGGTAAATCCGACAGCCAGAAAGCACCTCCTTTGCTTACATCCCCACACCAGCGTGCCCCTCTTCAATTTACTACCAGGTTCTGTGCTTCTTTGTGGCAGAATCTCTTAATTCGTTGAACAACATTCCCTCTTGAGGATCAGATGCCAGCTGGGATTGTTTGTTTGGTACCTGTTGGAAATAGTGATTTCAGTCCTTTGTCAGACAGTGACCAAGCAAAGAGTACTGGGGCGAGGGGGGAGAAGAATCTGCATCTTTCCTTCTTAGCTAACAATTAGGATTTATATTGTCTAGTCTTTTACTAGCCATACCTGAGTGTATATTTTCATTTGATTCTTTTATTTATCTGTCTTTGTACGTCACCCAGCTGTGAGGGAGGTGTTCAGTTTTCTTCTATAAGAAGGCTTTTTAAGACCACAATTGTGCTTTTTTAAGTAAGAAGAGAATAGCATTGAAGGCTCTGGGGAGACCTGATAGCAGCCTTCCAGTATCTGAAGGGAGCTACAGGAGAGCTGGGGAGGGACTCTTTGTCAGGAAGTCTAGTGACAGGATGAGGGGTAATGGTTTTAAATTGGAAGAGGGGAGATTTAGATTAGATATTAGGAAGAAGTTCTTTCCTGTGAGGGTGGTGAGGCACTGGAACAGGTTGCCCAGGGAAGCTGTGGCTGCCCCATCCTTGGAAGTGTTTAAGGCCAGGCTGGATGGGGCTTTGAGCAACCTGGTTGAGTGAGAGGTGTCCCTGCCCATGGCAGGGGGGTTGGAACTTGATGATCTTTAAGGTCCCTTCCAACTCTAACCATTCTGTGATTCTGTGATTCTGTGATTTTGTGATTCTGTGATTCTGTGATTTTTGGAATTTGGGGCAGGTAAAGCTCAAGGCGAAATTTTACTACTCTACTTCGGGGAAAAATAGATTATTACTAATCCATGCTGGCTAATATTTGTGGAAAGCGTTGTAATTGTTCATGTCTAAATAGATGCAAAGTAGCAATAGCAGAAGAAATTACAATTTATTTACTGCAGCTTTTCAAGAATATTTCCTTTCCATCATTCATTGGTGAATGTCATCAACTGAATGAGTAACTCTTGATAATGTGCTCTGAAAATCAGAAGCTGTCATGACGTAATTTAAAAAAATGCAGCAATTATTTTAAAGACTTTATTTCTCCAATTTGTACAATGAGAATTCTTTTCAGGTCTTGTTATTATCAAAATCTGTGTTAACTCGTATTAATAATTATGACCTTACAGCAATAACCATTATTGTCAGGTTTTGTGGTCAGACTTGGATGATTTAGTTTAAACATGTTTTTCTTTTGCTGCCTGTTCGGATGGAAACTGGGGATGTGTGTGCGCTCTGGCAGATGCTCTTATGTTGATAAATATCCAGGGACCAGTGCAGTGAGGTTGGGCTTTTGTTTTTAACTAGTGAAGGAAAAGATGTACAGTGGAAGTACACTCTATGTTCATGAAGCACTCTTAAAACTCTGTGTTAGGTTCTTGTACTACTCTTAGAGTAGCCCTGCACTGATTTTGATGGAATCACACCAATTTGTAGGAGCTGAGAATCTGACTCATACTTGTATTCTTTATCCCATGAGTCTATTAAAGCAGTGAACATGCTTTTAGAATAGTTTGCTAATGCTGGAGATTATTACGCTGCCAGAGGCACTTTTCATATAGCAGAGTTTGTTCTTCCTTTTGCTAAGATAGAGGCCTACCTGCTCGTCTCCATCAAACTTTACTCTTTAAAAAAACAAAAGTATTGCATTTTTATTAGCTGTGTAATGCATTTCTGCAGCCTGCTGCAAAAATGAGCTGGGGGAGCAAAGAAATAGGAGAACTCAATCAAGATTTGTGAGATACTCTGTTAACTATCTCCAAATGAAACTATTGATTTTTTTATTTATTCCAGTATTACTATTTTGCCCCTGAAACTTTTTCATAGGGAGCAGTATGATGAGTGCTAGTTATCCTCTCTCTCATTCTGTTTCTTGGTAGTTTATGCATAGACTTGCTGAAAAACAATCCTTGTCTCCATTATGCTGTGTGCATTCCTTAATGTTTTCAACAACCTGCCTGTGGAACCACACGTCCAAGAGCAATAGCTCTTACACAACTGACTCTGCTGGTTTGAGCAGGTGTGGAGGTGAAGTCTCTCCAGATAAGAGATGGAAGGACTGGTCTATCTGAGTGTTCTTGGCAGCAAAAGCAGTTATGCTGAGATGCCAAAAGTTTTGGGGAATAGAAATGAAAGAAAGAAACAAGGTGGCTGTAATTTGGTAATAATCCAAGATGTATTCAAAAAAATTGGGATTTCTTTTAAATTATAATTTTAATTTCAAATTCTTTAGTAACAAAGTCTTCATGTCAAAGCTTAAGGAAAGAGCACTAAGGTTGCAAGGAGAGTAGCAGAGTTATTGTTCATAGTATCCTCAATTTTGTAGGCACAGTACGTACTGCCAAACACATTACGTGATACGATGATGTGCTGAGAGAGCAATGAAATGTTTATTCTTAACAGTTCTATTATAAATGTTAAACCATCCTGCGTTTTGTATATTGTGGTCATTCACTGGGGACTTGCTGTCGTTTTCCTCTCCCCCTCTTTTCTTCTCGGCTCTGTGAGACAGGGTCAGACCTACTTGTCAGGAGAGTGGCTCAGCTCTTCCCTCCCTCGGGAAGAAAGTGGGATAAGTTCAGCCTCTTTCAGCTGCCAGAGACAGATATTTAAAAAAAAAACACAAAACAAAAGTAAAATTCATATCATAGAATGGTCAGAGTTGGAAGGGACCTTAAAGATCATCAAGTTCCAACCCCCCTGCCATGGGCAGGAACACCTCTCCCTAGAGCAGGTTGCTCAAAGCCCCATCCAACCTGGCCTTAAACACTTCCAGGGATGGGGCATCAACAACTTCCCTGGGCAACCTGTTCCAGTGCCTCACCACCCTCACAGGAAAGAACTTCTTCCTAATATCTCATCTAAATCTCCCCTCTTCCAATTTAAAACCATTACCCTTTGTCCTGTCACTAGACTTCCTGACAAAGGGTCCCTCCCCAGCTCTCCTGTAGCTCCCTTCAGATACTGGAAGGCTGCTATCAGGTCTCCCCATCATGAATGTTAGAGAAGAGTTGCATTTCTCTTAATTCCCTTTTATTACTAAATATGTGGTTATTTGACCGTGTAGAATTTTTCGTGTGTCATTATAAAGATTTATTATGAAAACTCCACTGTGGTCTTGCTTTGCACGCAATGGAATCTGCCCTCGAATGTGTGACACGCTTCCCTGGATGGATTTTGCTCTGAAGTGTTCATGGCTAATCAACCTACTGAGGAACTGCTGCTTAAAAAAAACCCCACCACAAATTTCGGCTCTACTTAACATTACTTTCTCTTGCCCTAACGCACACTGAGGATATTATTATTTAAGGAGAGGAATGGGAGTTTTCTTGGGATAATAACTGAGGTTCAGGATGCTTTTTTTAGACCTATCTTCCTAACATTAGATGAAACCATTTTTCATGTGTGCCTTCTCAGGGAACTAATTCTAGAAGAGTATTTTAATTGAATTTCTGTATGAAAAACCCAGTTTGAAAATATAGAAATGATAGATACATAATAAATTCTAATGAGGAGGCATTACAAAGTTCACTGTTTATCAGTTATGGAACTCCTGATGAATCAAAATGAATCTCTGCCTAATATGCAGCTGTGAAGTGATTGGGATAAGTTTCAGAGACCTTTCAGAGACGATGGTAAATGGGCAATTTTATTTAAACCTCACTGACAGCGAAGAAATGCATAGCAATAGCTGTCAATTTTAGTTGTTGTAGGTTCTGACTCTTCTAGTTTACAGCTGTTTCCACGATGGATTTTGGTCTCTGCATTCATCTCCCCTTATGGTGGTGGTTGTGTTGTGATCCTTTTCTTTGCACTGGTGTATTCAGACTTTATTTCTAAGACTGTGAGATGAGAGGCCCGGGGCAGTTTGCAGTAGCTGGTTCCTTAACTCGGTGTCTTATTTCACAATATCACGTGGTCCGAAATGTTGCTTTAGAACGTTTCGGTTGCTATGAGGAGCTCTTCAGTGCTTTTGTTGTTCACTTTTTGCTACTTAAACAAGACCTTTTTGCCAGCCTGATGGCAAAAGCAGTCATTTATTCAGAAGTTGTTCCATGAAAATTGTCTAAACCAGACCTTCTCTCCCAGATGATCAGCTGTGAGCTTCAAAGTCCTGTAGGATCTTGCAGTGTTTGCACACCACTCGTGTTCCTGGTTGTAGAACTTCACCAGGAGAAGGAGGGAAGTACCTTACTTCTGGTTCTGGCTAGGTCGCTGCCCGAGAGTTGCTTGTTTGAGAACCTCATGAAGCTAAGGAGGTTATTTGAACCCAGAATCAACTCATTTTATGCAAGGCTTGAAGTCACCTGTTTGACGAGAAGCTGCCAATCACCTGTAGTTCAAACAACAGCTGGAGAACCTCCTGGAGTGGTGTTTGCAGCCACGAAAAGAGAGAGATAGGATTTCAGGTGTATCTTTCTCTGTGGTTTGTGGTCTAGTTAATTTTGGCTTCCGTTGGAAAAGAAGCAGCTTTGCCCTTGGGCTGTGCTCTCATGCTTCCAATCATTTTTTAAGATCTGTGGGTCTAGAAGTTACCGATAAATCTTTCTGTGGTTTGGTCTGCTAATTTCAGTTTCTTTACAAAAGCGTCTAAGAAGTTCTCTTTCATTAATTTTTGTTCATCTTAATGAAAATTGGTTTTGGTTCACTCCCTCCATGCAGTCCTTTCCATGGGAGGAAGGAATGTTCTGTTGTTATTTGCTGTCATTCAGAATGGTATGGGTTCTTCCCCTCGCCCTCTCCCCCAACAGTATCACAATTGTACCCATTTCTTTAGGGTATTCTTAGGCCTAGAGTTGAAATTTGAATTTTAAATCCATTCTTTCAGCTGAGTTAGTCCGGGCTGTCACTTCAGCAATCCTCTGCAGATTTGGAAAGAAATGAGTTGAATGCAACCCTGCAGATTTGATTGCAAACACGAAAGTAAGCGGCAGGACAATTCTGCCAGCTAAGGACAAATAGTGTGTTTTTGTTAAAAGTAGCTGCTGCTACTTGGTTTGAGTAGAAGATCACCCACTGAGTACTAGGAAATCATGAACTACTTCCCTTTATGAGAAGTTATTAGGTGGCAGAACTGAAAAAATGATTGAATATGGTAATAACAGGAATTAATTTATACAATGTATGTAAAATGCATTGGTTTTGAGTTACTGCTTAAGCCCTAAAATGTAAGGATTTAACATAATCATTATTGCCCACATATATTCCCTACTATATTTAGCATTTCTAGAAGATTAAAGTAACAGAATATAGGGAATAGCCTGAGTGTGCGTTACTGACACTGATTATGAAGTGCTGAAAGAGTCCAGGGCAGCAGTTTCTAGAAGCACAAAGATGCTGCTGCACTTGATCCAAGTGAAAGAGTCACCAAACTGAAATCTTAGAATGCACAGGATTATTTCCTAAAAGAAGTAACTGTAGGTACATAAAGCATTGAGCTTCAGTGGTGAACAAATATAAATTGCTGGAATGCTACCATCCCAGTTAATTTATGTAGGAATGCTCTCTGCATAGCACATGAATTTTAACACAGATGAAGCTGCCAAAATATAAGTCCTGGATCACTATTAATATATTATGTGAGCTGTACAGCAACTAGCCTAAAAGCAGGCCTTAAAAGCAACCTGTATATATATGCTTAAGGAAAAAAATGTTCTTTAGACATCTGTATGTCATAGAATCATAGAATGGTTAGAGTTAGAAGGGACCTTAAAGATCATCAAGTTCCAACCCCCCTGCCATGGGCAGGGACTCCTCCCACTAGAGCAGGTTGCTCAAAGCCCCATCGAGCCTGGCCTTAAACACTTCCAGGGATGGGGCATCAACAACTTCCCTGGGCAACCTGTTCCAGTGCCTCACCACCCTCACAGNGTCCTTCTCAGGGCTGCTTTCCAGCCATTTTCTGCCCAACCTGTATTTGTGGCTGGGATTGCCACGTCCCAGGTGTAGGACTCTGCACTTGGCTTGGTTGAATGTCAGATGTAAATCAGAAGCAAGGCAAAGAGATTAATTCTTTTCATCTGTCTTTTAGCCACTTGAGGGTTTTCAGGTAGCTTAGACCAATTTTTATCTATTTAAAAGCCACTCTAGAATGTGATTCTGAGAAGACTTTTTTTTAACTTCAGCGTTTGTGTTCAAATTCCAGTTATATCAGAAATCACTGGAAACGCTGTTGTGCTCAATTATGTAGAGGATAGATTTTCTCAAAGGTTTGCTGATTACAAGTTGGGAAAACTTTAAAGTTTGCATATGGAACATGTCTTTAGTAAAAGACATGTGAAAGCATATATTTTAGCATGTGGCAGTGGAAATACAGGTATTTTTTGCCATTAATTTCTTGATAATTTTTTTGGTTGGCCACAGAAACTTTACAGTGAAGTTATCTGCTCCCGAGCAGGAAAGTACTTTTCTTAAAAGTCACCACTTGGAAATTTAGTTGAATTTGATAAATCTTTTTATTTTATTTTGTCTTATCTCTGATACTCTGCATTACTTGAGACTTTCTGGACAGGAGTTCCATGTTCATGGCACTGGGTTCTACATATTGGCAGTAACATCCACAGAATTCACAAATAATATTGTAACTAAAACCTAGTCACAAAATCACTTGTGATCCAGTATTTTGGCAGTATTAAGTTCTTTCTTGCAGCTTGTTTCCTGGTAATATTGTGGAATATCACATTGGTGTATCTCATATTAATTAATTACTTTGGCTTGCTTATGAATTTTAAGAAAAAATCATGAAAGCTGTTTTTTAATCTGCTGTAGTCACCACCCCAGTACTGTGCGGAGGTTATTCGGTGAAAATTCAAAGTAGATGATTGCAGCAGCAGAGCTCTAATCATTTTGATATACACACACAATCAAAATTGGAATTTTTATAAGTAAAATGTGTAATGGAAAGGAGGAAGAGATCCATAGAATTTTATCTGTGGAAAACCTATAATTTTCTTACTTTCTCCTTAATATTTTCAGAAATCTTTTCCATGCATTATTCGTTTTGAAAGTGACACTATTTCCTTTAATTTCCATTCAAAGACTGGAAGATTAAAGCAATCATTCCTAATCAGAATTCTTCTGCAAGTTAACTTGTTTGGACTAAAGGATCTGCATTTGATACTAACTTGGGTTTTAGATTTGTGCTTTAAAGAGTAGAATAATTTAATTATAGGTCTAAAGAAAGGCATGGCATTGAAATATAGTTTTATTTCTGCTTATAATGGTTAATGATTTTTTTCAGAGAACAGTTTGCTTTGTAACCCATCTTGAGACATCATGCAGATGTAAAAATGGTCATTATAAGTAAACAATGTTTTGTGTCCTGTGAATTACACACTCTTATTTCTCTTCCCTTCTATAAAATGACTGTGAAGCACTTGTCAACTCACTTTAGAACAAAGATCATTATATGGATATTATATGACAGGAGGTAGTAAAAGCTACTGGAAACAGTATGTGTGTGTGTACATAAGTATAAAATATATAAAATAATGTTCGTCACTCTGCTGCAAAGCACTGCTGTAACTGTCCACAATATTGTATGTTGTTTTTACAATTTTAATGTGCCCTGTATCGGGCACTGAAAGGGGCTCAGACCTCAGAGTACACCTGGTCAGTGGGTTTGTTGTTGGGTAATTAGTTTCCCAGTGTGAAGATACTAATTTTTTGTCTGGTAAAGATATAGGCTTATAGACTCCTACAACTCACTTCTGACTAACTACACGGCCTAAAAACTGATCATTCTTGGGAAGATTTACTTTTTCCTAGTACATGTTGTTGCAATTTGTTACTCAATCTGAATTTTATATTGTACAAGAAAACATTTGTACTAAAGCTTGTCTTGTTCAGGAGTCTGTCAGCTGAATTCTGCCCTCCCTTCTCCCATCTCATCTCTGCATAATCACTCTTCATAGATTTATTTCACCACGCTTTTGCTTTTGAGTTTTATGCCTTGCTAATGTTTTTGTGAACGTTTCCCTCACAAATTCCTTGCTCATGAAAGTTTCAAAACAATACAAATGACTGCACTACTATTTTTTTAAAATAATTCCTTCAAATAATTCTCCTGGGTTAGCAGCAAATAAGTTTTCCTCATGGATATAAAAACTTAATGTTGAATCACAGATGAAAGTCTGAAGGTACAACATCTACTTCTTCATGATTAGGTCAATGAGACCATGAAGACAGGTGTTTTGCAAGAAACTTGTATTTAATGTGACACCAAATATGACTTGAAAATACTTTTCAATTAAAATGTGCCTGCAGTAGCAGGTGATGCTGTTGCATTTCGTAGTACTTTGAGGAGAGCGTGAGAAAATAACTGAGCAATAGTTTGAGAAACTATTTTCTGTAGGGAATACGCCACAGGTTTTATGAGGATTCAAGTTTTTTAATATTCATGCTATATTGAGTTCAGTAATATAGGAATATTGAATTAAATTGACTTTTTTTTTTTCTGCAATTAAACGATGACTTGCACTTATAATTATTTCTGCAACACATTTCATGATAAAGGACCCCAAAGTTCTTCACAGTGCTCTGGCTAATTCTTTTTGGGGTAAGAAAGACTACAGCAAGAAGAGAGGGTTTTTAAGCAAGTGATGTGTTTTGAAATAACAATTATGAGAAATTAAAAGAGATTTTACAAAGAAATTTTGAATGTAACAGCTCTTTAAGCAAGTAAGCTTTCTGGTTTCTAGTCTATTATGGTCCATTTTTGCCACTCTTTTTTTCTTCCCATTGAAAACTTGAGTGTCAGGGTTTGTACAGCCTGGAACTGTGAAGAGTGTAATTGATCCTCTGGAATTTAAAACTCTGGGGTTATCAACATACCAAACCTGTCGATTATTGCAATAAACATCATCCATACTCAACTAAGGAGACTTTTCAGTTTATTTAAACTACCATTCTTACTCAAAGAGGCCAATTACAACACACAGCTTAATGGTCAAAACGGTAGATCTGCATGTTTAATGTTCTGAAGTGTCAGATATTTATGTATTTAAGATTAATATTAAAGTTATCTTGAAAAATTAATTAAAACCTGTGTTAGCCGTCGTGGTGGATTTAGAGATGTAAAATCCATTCATTACTTATAATGTAATTAAAAAAGCGGTTTCTGTCAAGTCCTTGTTCTTCAAAATGAAATCCAGTCCTGTTTCTTTGAATTTATAAGCTACTCTTCCTTTGCGTGAAGTCCTCACCAGAAGGTGGTAATAGTCCACACTGAAAGGTGGGAAAAAGACTTCAGGCTGGTGCTGCAGAACACCACTAGTGAGGACCACAGGCAGAGGTCCTGAGTTCCAGTCAGACTTTAAAGTCTAGTACTTGCTCCCAGTGGAATGTCTTTGAGGAGCCTTCTGGTAGGAAACCCAGCACACCTTTGTGTGGACCGTGCTCCTTACTGGAAGTCAGGATTCAATTCCAAACCCGCAGATGACATCTTCAGTCCTTTTTCTTGATGCTGTAGCACCAGAGCTGCTGGCGGTGACAACCGAAACCTTGGAGGTGTGATGAGGTTGCAGTGGGGGCTGCCCAACCAGCAGGTCCAGGTCACAGTCTCTATGCCCGGAGGGTGTAATGATTCTTGATTGTTGTCTGATTAAATGGGTGAATTTACCAAGTTTGGCTTTTTCTTTATTGTGTGGACACTAGAGTGTTAAGATTTTGTTGCTGCTAAGACTGTATTTACATGGATTTGGTAAAAAGCTGGCTCTGTGACTCCTCTTCTGGATACCAAGTATTGTATTGGTTCCCAGCTAATTACATTAATCAGTTCTGTTCTTCTTCTCTGTATCCCCTAAATGGATATTACATGAGCTATTAAAGGAAAGCAGACATCTTAAGGTTGGATGTGACTACATTATGTTAATATTGTTTACTCTTTCTCATTATTACTTGGTGGAGTACACAGATAAAAATGCTCCAAAATATAGGTTTAAATAGGCTGGTGACAGCTGGAGAAGATTCAACATTAAAAGGTATAACAAAATTGGATTGGCTGGGGAAGGGGAAGATTCATCATTGTAAAGGGGAAAACAAAAAGCAAGGGCAATAAAATTAAATTGATTAATAGACAATAATTAATTTTGTGTCTGATCACACCTAATCCTATTTAGGGAAAAAAGTAATTATCTGTAAGGTGCTTCTGTATCGAAAACATGCCCTAAATGGAACTGTGTTTATTTAAAATACCTTCAGGGAATTGAGAGTGTGTGTTTGCCCACAAAGCCTTTCCCTCAGTCCTGGCAGGATAGGCTGGAGTATTTTGTGTGTGAGCATGTGGGCGTAGTTAGTGCCATGTAGTTAATTGGGAGGGAGATCTCCAGGAACTCCCACGTTCCAGCCCGGTGAGTTACGGAGCAGCCCTGGGACAACTCGCTTGGCTCTGCCCCATTTTCCTGGTGCTCGGATGCCAGAGGATCTCTGGGAGTAGAACTGTGGGGCTGGCTTAATGTGCTCCCATGGAATCTCAGTGCTTAAAGCATAGGTGTGTGGTATTAGTGCATAGCTGTGCAGCTGAAGAAATAATGAGGAATGTCATCATAAATTTGTTACTGGATTAATTTACTGAGGGAGTACAGTGTCTCTTTCCCAGGACAAAAGAACTGCCTTTCACTGCTTGGTAGATTCAGCCAGACCTTTCCTTTGCACATCAGTAGTAACTTGAAAAAATAGCAAAGAGCAATTCCTTAATAAATGATTGTGATAAAATGTTTTCAATTTGTTGCAGTTCATTGTGACTTATTGGAGCGGGTCCATAGGAGGCCACAAGGATGATCAGGTGCTGGAGCCTCTCTGCTGTGAGGACAGGCTTGAGAGAGTTAGCGTTGTTCAGCCTGGAGAAGAGAAGGCTCCGGGGAGACCTTAGAGGCCCTTCCAGTCCCTAAAGGGACTACAGGAGAGGTGGGGAGGGACTCTTTGTCACGGAGTGGAGTGACAGGATGAGAGGTAACAGCTTTAGACCGAAAGAGGGGAGATTTAGATTAGATATTGGGAAGAAATTCTTTCCTGTGAGGATGGTGAGGCACTGGAACAGGTTGCCCAGAGAAGCTGTGGCTGCCCCATCCCTGGAGGTGTCCAAGGCCAGGCTGGATGGGGCTTGGAGCAACCTGGTCTGGTGGGAGGTGTCCCTGCCCATGGCAGGAGGGTTGGATCTTGATAATCTTTAAGGTCCCTTCCAACCCAAACCATTCTGTGATTCTAAAATGAGATTTGATTGATGTTTCATGTGCTTAGCTTCTATGCCACGTTAACAAATGTGAAAATAAATTGCCAGAGGGGAGTTGCTATGTCTGGTGTGAGTTCATGGAGATGTGGAGCTGGAGGCACTGGGGGAAGAAGCCTCTCTCATGTGACACCCAGCCAGCTCCTGGTGACATCCTGTAGGGCTACCAAAGATGAACTCTTTTCTTACTGTCCCAGGTTGCTGCTGCAGGTGGAGGTAGACAGTGCCAGCAACTGAGGAGGCCACTCAGAAACTGGGTGTGGGGAGTGAAGGTGTTGCTAAAGAATTGAAAATTTTAAGTGACATTTGAAAGGCTGAGCAAACTTTGTACTTAAAACCAAACAAAACAACAAAACCCTCAAGCAGATTATCAAATTGAAATTTTTTTTCTTCCCCTTTGCTATTTTTTTATTCTTCTTTGCTTTTTGTTTTGTTTTGTGTTACTTCTGTTCAAATAAGCTTAATTTTGCAGTGATATTTGGCGTATGAAGGACTTACTTTGGGTTTGTTAATTCAGTTATATGGGAATGTGCACGACACTATGGTTTTATAGCACTTACAACCTCAGATGGCTTGGAATATAAGCTATTTCTAGTGTCTTGGACAGATGTTAATCAGATTTCTTTTTTCTCTTTTGATGTTGTACATCAAGAAAAATCTAGATATTTGCAAAGCGTTTCTAAATGAACGATTGTGCTTTTTGCAGTGCTGTTCAAAAGAAGCATTCTTGGGTTTAAAATCAGTTTCTAGGCTGTGTGCTGGAAACTTTGACGTGCGTGTGGTCTCTGAATAGGTGTTGGTCAGAGCAAGCTTTTCCGTTAGGTGAAGTAATTCAAATGTCACTCTTTATCCAAACATAACTTCTGAATTAGAAACTGCACCTTTTAAATAAAATGCGTGCAATTAAATATAATTTAAGTGGTTTGCATCGGAGTGTTCTTATGTGGAATGGAGCAAAAACTACTTTTGTAGCTTTTTCTAGTGTTTTTTTCTTCCATGCTTGCACAGGTTTGACAGTGCTCTGAAGCAGTGAGTCTTAATGCCCTTGCTATAGGCAGCTGTAATGATGTGGGGAGGATTTTTTTCATAATATCAAGACTCAGTAGGAACTTTTTCAGGATTTCACAGTGCCTGCTTTTCAGTGCCTTTTAAGCAGAGGTGTGTTGTTTATCTGATCTGTAACGCAGAAAAAGGGGAGCCGTGCTGCTTAGAGATGAGCTGCGGTGTTTTCAGAAGCCACAGATGATGCGGGCAAAGGAAGGAAGGCTCATTTGGCATCAAAGCGGTCCAGTTGCTTTTGACAAGAAAAGCACAAGTTTCTTTGATAAGAAAAACAGAAGTCAGAGCCTTCAGAATTACACTAAAATAATACAAAGTTTGAAAATGTGTCTGTTCAAAGGCTGCTTTTCAAGTTTTCAATTTGTAACCTGCCTCGGCTAAGAAGTGAAAGGACTGTATTTTTAAATATTAATTATACACCCAATAATAAAACTGATGTTTGTAATTTTTTTTCTATGACCTTTCCCTGTTGTTAAAGTGAGTCTTGTAGAGTTTTGAGAAAGTGGAAGTTAGCTCTCCAAAGTCAAGCGAAGTCTTGGTGCCTTTCACAGAGCAAAGTACTAAAAAAGAAAAAACATTTCAGTTAATGGTAGTATGGTCTAATAAACAAAACAAAAATACCACTTAGATTTCAGTTCAGGAGTACAGCATGGAACTCCTGTACTAAAAAACCCCAAACCACTGTATGTTAAGTCCTTGTCTTTTGAAGCTATGCAACTACTTGGATTTAGAAGGTTTAAGATTGAAGTATTTCTAGTATTTTACTTAAAATGTGAGTTTTACTGTGTTTAAAAAATAAATGCCATGGATTCCCGAGTGTCATTGTCTTAATTCTCTAAAGTTCAGAATTCTTGTTTAGTTGTTACTACATATTGCTACTGTAAACAATTACTTGTAAGAACCTACACACAAATGATTTTGTGCCAAGATTAACCAAAACTAATACAAACTTTGTCTTTGTTTTCAGTCCGGAGGAGCTTCCTGTCCATGATGTAGCGATCGAAAAAGTAAGTGTGGTGTCTTCCAGTTTTTTGCCTAGCAAGTAAATATTTATAGATTTATGACTTTTTAAATATAAATCCTTGTGAAATGAGGAGGTGCAGCGTTTCAGTGATGTGCATTCCCAAAGGGACATGTTCTGACTCAACATTAAGACTACAGTCCTTAAGGAACTCACCCACGGATCCCTTGGGACCCACGTGATCTTACATTTACTGGTGGCAGCAAGACATGAGTTTTCCTCACCTGGTAAAGGAAATGGATCTCCTTAAGAGATCACACCCAGCTCTGCTCAGAGAGAACAGCTCTAGCTCTCTCAGTGTCACAGACTGCCATCACCTGGCTGGGTGGGTGGCTTGTCCAAGTGAGGTGGTGGCTTTGATGCCGGGGTGTACACTGTCATCCCCTGTAGAGTGCAGCCTGCTTTTCTAGTTTGGTAAATGGTGACAAATATCCTGGCTGCCACTGAAGCGTGATGGACACCCTTGTAATGTTCAGCCAGGTGGATTTTGGACATGCAAGACCTGTCAGCTGCTCGTGCAGGCCCTAATCCAAAAATCTTCCTGCTGCTGGAGGGTGCTGGAAGAGGAGTTTGGGAACAGTTGTTCTGGAAACATGGAAAATTTTTATTAAAAACATTGGGAACTGACTTTCAGCTTGTCTGGGCCTAGATACTGTTGATATTTCCCCTTGGTCTGTCAGGGCCCATTGTCATCTCCAAGACTAGATCAGATACTTCTTGTTTGCCACATGAATCTTCAGTAGCATCAGAAAACTAATGATGAAATATTTAAAGCTGTAAGTTTAAAGTTAGTGCCCTTGGCTGCACAAATCGGGAGAGTGCATGAAAGAGGGACGAGATGATTTGTTCTAAGGCAGCTCCGCTCCCCAGAGTGTCAAGAGCAACAGCATTTCTAAAAATGAATCGTTTTGAGCTTCAATATTAGGCTAGTAAGAACCTCTCATGAAAGAATGGAACTTCTGGGTTCCTTTTGTTTTGCATTCATGTGTGTTTCTGCATACGCAGTCTGAACTGGCAGGAAAATGCAACTGTGTTCTATTACGTTTAATAACATAGTGAGTGCATATATAATTTTATTTCCATCACAAAGACACATCAGGTTGGTGAGTCCATGAGCATAAATTTTAGACAGCTTGCAATTGTTGTGGTGTGTGTGTTCTGAAGCTCTGATTCACTATGGCTTTGTAGTTAGCCTTAAATTATTGGGGAAAATAGTGTCTCGGTTCTCTGTCCCATATCAAGTTCATGCTGCCTCAGACAATGTGTCAGCACGGAAACCGTGCTTATTGAATCAATGTTGAATTACAAATACAGTGTCTCAATAATCATACAGTAATGCTGCTGCATCAGACTCTTGGTTGTACTCCTGATGATATCCTGACCTCTGCTGGATTAAGGTTTAGCTGCCTTCTGTCAGCAGGGTTTGAATCTTTACAATTTTTCAAGATACCATTCATGGGATAATTACTGTCTCATATTTATGTGGGCTATTGCTAAAAGCTTTCTGTGCAACACCTTTTAAAGTTACCTTTAATAGTAATGGTTTAGTGATGGTTTTAAAGTGGAAGAGGGGAGATTTAGATTAGATATTAGGAAGAAGTTCTTTACTGTGAGGGTGGTGAGGCACTGGAACAGGTTGCCCAGGGAAGTTGTTGATGCCCCATCCCTGGAGGTGTTCCAGGCCAGGCTGGATGGGGCTTGGAGCAACCTGCTCTCGGGAGAGGTGTCCCTGCCCATGGCAGGGGGGTTGGAACTTGATGATCTTTAAGGTCCCTTCCAACTCTAACCATTCTATGATTTAGCAGAACTATATATGCTTTCCTTTAGACTTACTTGTGAATTTTAAGGTATATTCCCAAGTCATGTTTTCATTTAGTTTACAAATTACCTAAAGGGTTGTGTATCCTTGTGAGTTTTGAATCTTTGTCATATATGTTCTAGTATAAAGCTTAAGTTGGGTTTTCTGTGTGTGTTATTTATGTGCATAATATTTTCAGATTGGGCATTATTACTGTGAATGCAGAGTAATTTTGATGCTTCATTACCTTGCCAGGCATTTGGTGGCTTAATGTAGGGCAATGATTCGATGCATTTATGAACTGTGTCACCTTCAGCTACATCATACGGCATATCTGAGATAAAACTAGGGGAGGAAAGATCATCTAGAAGAGAAAAGTGGACAGAAAATTGACCTCAGGAAATCTGGAGTCTGTGTCTGACTCTGGGTTTGAAGTGCTGTGAAATGTTTTGTAGGTCACTTTCAGTACGTTTGGTTTTGTCTCTGATTTACTCGATTATAAATTCTCCAGAGAAATTTCAGTGGGTTCTGGTTTTGTCTGAGGCTCCTGCTAAAGTATCACGTTTAAGCCTCAGCTCGAGCACACTTGCTCTCCAGGAAGGCAGAGCGCTGCCCGAGAGGTGGATCCTTGCCAACTTGACTTCATGCTTTTTTGCCCAGGGAAGTTGTGGCTGCCCCATCCCTGGAAGTGTTTAAGGCCAGGTTGGATGGGGCTTTGAGCAACCTGCTCTAGGGAGAGGTGTCCCTGCCCATGGCAGGGGGGTTGGAACTTGATGATCTTTAAGGTCCCTTCCAACTCTAACCATTCTATGATTCTATGAGTAGTGTTTAATTTACTAACACGAGAGTAAGAAGCCTTTTTGGCTTCAGTTGGGGATTGTTATTTCCAATGGCTAAAATGCTTCTAAGTGTA
The DNA here is from genome assembly GCA_013400375.1 of Thinocorus orbignyianus. Classification (NCBI taxonomy): domain Eukaryota; kingdom Metazoa; phylum Chordata; class Aves; order Ciconiiformes; family Thinocoridae; genus Thinocorus; species Thinocorus orbignyianus. Next base: position 284,664 of record VXBW01001018.1, read on the forward strand.
AAATGTACTCAGAAGACAGATAAATGAATTTTTAGGTGGGATTTTTTTTGGTGACAACTACGTGGAACTTGCCCGAAAGAGTAGGAGCAGCAGCATTCATCTACTCTGCAACGAGCTGCGTCAAATCTATCCATGTTTTCAGTGTTGCACCTGTTAGACATGAAAGTGAACATAATTCAGACTGGGGAAAGAAATAGCTAAAAGTTTTCAACAACTGAACACAGAAATAATTGCTATTTTGACTACAGGAGCATCACTTGAGAACTGGGATAAATTGACACAGAAGACATAAAAGCTTGAGCAAACCTACAATTGAAGTGAGTTGCTGGCTCAAAAGACCAGAAATTCTGAAAGCAGATCAAGCGTACAAACAAAAAGACTGTGGGAGCAGATAGGGTTTTATTTTTCTTACCAATTATCTGAACAACCTGTTGAGGGCAGAGACCTTTCCTGCCTTGAGAGCGACATTATTCCTGCAATCCAAACTATGCCTGGAGAGCATCTGATTTAGAGATCTGAGAAATGCTTATTTCTTAAAGGGGTGGCAAATGTGGAGGAGAATCAGGAACAAGGTTGTGAAACCTGTGAAACATGGGAAGCAGTAGTTTTTTGACAGTTCCCCTCTAACCTAACTCTTAAGAAAAGTGTTTTAAATAATTATTTTTAAAAAAACTGAATGCCCCCCCCCTCCCCCCCCAAACTAAAAGGCAAGTGGTTTAGATATTGCCAAATACAGTTTGGGACCTTGAATGTGGGCAGTGGATTGCAGCATGATTAGTTAGATAAATTAAGACTGAGATAGTAGAGGAACTTTTTTCTTTCCCCATAACTTTCTTTTGTCAGGCTTATATTGGTTGGATTCAAATAAAAATAACTTAAAAATCCAGAACCAGTGTATTTCCAGGACGCTTCATGGGCTGAATTGTGGTTGGGGTGGACCTAAACAGTCATCAAGTCCTACCTCTGCAGGTCCAAGGATTTGAGCTCCTGGATTAAAGAAGTCCCTTGCCTGTCCTGTTGCACTAACAGCCAACAGAGAATGCACAAATTCTCATGAGTAAAAGCTAGAAGTAAAATTAGACTTCTGTTGAGACAATAAGTAACAATTTTCTTATTCCCCAGCATTTCAGATGCAGTTAATGAAAGTTTTAATAAGTTTTCAGTATCCTGCAGAGCTTTGAAATTAAACTCTTACATTGTTCCTGGGCTGCATCACTAACTGCATGAAACTAAATATCCTTCCTGTCTTTATTAGGAGGCAGAGGGGTTGCCCTTCACAAAATAAAAGTTTGTTTAGGTTCATCTTTGAAGAGAAAAGCAATAACCACACACACACACACGTTTTTCTGCTTTAGCTTTTCCAGTTTTGATCCTCAGCTCCAAAGCTGAGTTGAAATAGTGTCATTAAAAGAAATTAAAAAAAATAATATGGTAAATGGTTAACTTTGTGGTATAATCAGAGAGACACTTCTACTTTACAGGATGTAAAACTGGGCTGTAAAATGCTGATTAAAACTTTTCTTATCATTAGAGCCAACAAAATACAGATTTTTGGCTGCAAAGAGCCAAAGTGAAATTCCAGGGATTAAAATAGCTAATTCCAAGTGTTTGTTTGGTTCCCAAATTCAAGAAGTTGATGGCAACTGTAATGGTTTTCAAAGGCAGAATGGGGATCTTTACAGCAGTAGGCTGGTAAAGTTGTGTATAATATAAATAATGCATGAAATTCATATATTTGATACGTTACATGTTATATTGCTCGATATAACTATTTACTTTGAGAACAGAGTTTTTGTTTTGAAATCTTATCATTGTAGCTGAAATATTCTTGCCAGTAATACAATTCAAGCAGGTGAATCTTACCTTCAGAAGAAACCCTTGATGTTAGAAGATTGTAGGGCCATTGAGGGTAAAAATGTCCTGAGCCAGGGATGAGAATTCCAGCAAGGCTTTCACTAGCCAGAATTAGAACTTACTCCTATTTCTGCTCCTGCACTCTTGCATTCAATCAGTTTTGTTGGTGGGCTTTGCACCTTTTTATCTTCGTGCCTTTCCAGAAGAAATGGTTCATGTGATCACTGGCAAACACCAGCTAATTGTGATTAGAGCAGATCTGGGTAAAGAGGATCATCATTTCGGAGTCAACTAGCTTTTCAAAAGGTTGCAGCAGAAATTATTTGCCTGAAATTTTACTGAGAATACAACCAGTTTGAAGTTTTTTGTACTTACTAAAAATGAGCAGAGGAGAAACTTTTACAAACCTTGTACTTAAACTCCTCTTACGAAATACAGTTCTTTACACGGTGCTGAATTTAAGGATTTCTGCTTGGTTTTTCTTGCCTGTTTTTTCAGATGGTTGAAGTGAACTGATGTTATGCTTACTTGCTGTTCTTAGATGACTGGATAAAATGTTGATGATTCTGTGTTAAGCTTTTTCTCAGTGTTACTGGAAATATGTAAACAGTGTGAAATGTATTAATCTTGAAAAGATTAAAAATTTCTAATTTCCTTTCAGCAAAAGCACCTTGAAATTGAAAGAACTACAAAATGGCTTAAGATGCTGAAAAGCTGGGAAAAATACAAGAATAGTGAAAAGGTAAAGTTATACATCTGTTTTTCATTAGCTATTACTTCTGAATGAATGTATAACCTTAAATTAGATTGTCTCTGTTTACAGGAGAGCTGGGGAGGGACTGTTTGTCAGGAAGTCTAGTGACAGGACGAGGGGTAATGGTTTTAAATTGGAAGAGGGGAGATTTAGATTAGAAATTAGGAAGAAGTTCTTTCCTGTGAGGGTGGTGAGGCGCTGGAACAGGTTGCCCAGGGAAGTTGTTGATGCCCCATCCCTGGGAAGTGTTTAAGGCCAGGCTGGATGGGGCTTTGAGCAACCTGCTTTAGGGAGAGGTGTCCCTGCCCATGGCAGGGGGGTTGGAACTTGATGATCTTTAAGGTCCCTTCCAACTCTAACCATTCTATGAGATCTGAAAAAAAATCACAGTGAAAAAAAAAGGGGTTTTATTCTGCCAAAACAGAATAGTAATCTTAACAAAATTGGTGGTCAAGTGCAAGGAATTTCTCAGGGTGGTATTGTGTTGTCTCTCTAATGTATTCATCGTACTATGTGCTGTGCTCTGTTGGGCTGGCATTGTGGGACTGGGACTGGGATCACCCAGTGTCCTGGTTTGAGGTAAAATGAACTGATTTTCTGTTTCACTGTTTTAGCTGGGCCTCTTCTAACTAAATTCTGAAATTAAAAGCACATTGTTCAGAAAACTGTTCACTCTCACAGTGCTAAGACTCGATTACACCAAGGAATGGTGTGCAGAGAGGCCCTTGCTTGTACTCATTGCTATAACAACCAAGGGCAGAGAATTTCACTCTTTGCCCCATTGGAGGGTTGGAGGTGGAAAAGTGTAGAGGGGTCACAGCTGTAGGGAGGAGCAGACAGGACAGGGGACCCAAAACTGACCAACTTGGGTATTCCATCCCATCATCATGCTCAGTATAAAAGCTGAGGGATCAAAGGATCAGCTCTCTTTCTTTGATGACTGACATCCAAGGAGGACCCTGTTTGTTCATCTGCCTTTGATCTCGATCCGAGCGTTCCTGACTCCAGATCTGGAATCCGGCTCCTGTCAATCAATGAGTCCAGTCTGGTACTTTTTGTGATACTGGCTGGTGACGTGATTGTCATCCTGGGAGCTTGATACAGTTTTGAATATATTGTATCTATTTCATTATTTTCTTCTTACTTTAGTATTGATACTTCATTAAAGTAGTTTAGTTCATTCTAAACTCCTGAATTTCCTTGTCTCTTCCTCTCCTTTCTTTTTTGGGGGAGGAAGTGCCATCTGTCAACCTGGTTTTGGTAAATTTGGCTGAAACAGTGACACTCAGCGCTCTGTGTTCTGGTCTGCAAAATACTCTGTGGAGGAGATGAAGCATCAGACCTGCCTGTCTTGTTTTACGGAGAGGTAGAGGTTGTGTTTGATCTGGGCTTTGAGAATGCGAAAGACCAAAAAAAAGGAAAATCTTTATAAACTTGAAGTGTTTAAATGGATAAGAAACGTGTAGGTGTGGCACTTCAGGGCCAAGATCGTTGGGCTGAGGGATTGTTTTGCAGGGTTCAGTTTTTTGTGGTTTGGTTTGGGTTTGGTTTTTTTGGTGTATGGTTGGACTTGATCTCAGAGGTCCCTTCCAACCATGAGAATTCTGTGGTTCAGTGGGTTCTTTAGGAATCATAAATCCTCTGTTAAAGAGTTATGAATTTTAACTTTACCTTTTTTTTTATGCCTTTGTATGCTGGATATTGTAGTAATTAAATTTAAGTTACTCCTCTGAGGTACTGCTGGCATCTTATTAAGATCTATGAGGATTTTTTATTATTAAGCTTCTTAATATTTTAAGAAATTTTTTCTCTTTTTTTTTCTTCTTTTTTTTTTTTTTTTCCCCCCTTTTTTGTAGCCCAGGTTTACTGAAGGGCTTATAGTCATGGATCAACGAAAAACCTTGAATAACTCCAAGGAAACCGATTAGTTGTAACATAGAATCATATAATCATAGCATGGTCAGAGTTGGAAGGGACCTTAAAGATCATCAAGTTCCAAGCCCCCTGCCATGGGCAGGGACACCTCTCCCTAGAGCAGGTTGCTCAAAGCCCCATCCAGCCTGGCCTTGAACACCTCCAGGGATGGGGCAGCCACAGCTTCCCTGGGCAACCTGTTCCAGTGCCTCACCCCCCTCACAGGAAAGAACTTCTTCCTAATATCTCATCTAAATCTCCCCTCTTCCAATTTAAAGCCATTACCCCTCATCCTGTCACTAGACTTCCTGATGAAGAGTCCCTCCCCAGCTCTCCTGGAGCTCCCTTCAGATACTGGAAGGCTGCTATCAGGTCTCCCCGATGCCTTCTCTTCTCCAGGCTGAACAGCCCCAGCTGTTCATGGGGCATATAGTTTGATGTTTAAATTATCATGCTTGCCAGCACAGATATCTTAGGATAGCCCAAAATATGCAGTTGCTTTGTCAAAAGGGGAGAGCTCTGAGTAAGTTAAAAGGTACAGGAAGCAGTTCAGTGCCCTGCACCCCTTGGGATAAGTCTGTTTTTTCTGTGAGTAATATGCAACACAGCATTCGTAGTCTTCAGGAGGACTGAATTTTCTTGCTGCTATGAATGGGATCTACTTTTGAATAGAATATTTTATACCTCAATAGGCTTTTTATATTTTGGAATCAATAGGGAAGAACTGAAATACGCTGGCAGCTACTAAACAGTGCTCATTCTTGACATTTCAAAAAACCCCCCAAAACCAAAATGACAAGTAACATTATTTTCCATGTGAAGCTGCAGGTGAATTTGAAGGAAGTGAATTGCCCGTGAATAATCTTTAAATTGCTTTTGAGATTTTTAGTAACAGAATTATTTTTATCCTGCTCAGACAACAAATAATGATCTGAGGATAATGATGGAAAGTGGTTTATACCATTAAGTGCTAAGTGCTTTTACTTGCCAGGTAGGGATTTTAATGTGAATAGTTTATTTTCTGGGACTGTAGTCTTGTTCATCTTAAAATTATGGAAGAATTTAAAGTGGGGAGAAACTTGCTGGAGTGGCTGTATTCCCAGCGCTGTGTTCTGGTGAGGTTTTCATAACTATTCTTGTGGCCATTGAGTGGATAATGTACAAGATAGGAGGTTCCCACATTTAAATTCCATCTTCTTCTTAGTAAAACTTAAAACTTTTCTTAAAAAATAAGAAATGAATGCATGAAAAAGTAGTACTTTACTTCCCAAGTTTTTCTTACGATCCTGCTTTATGTCCTGTCATCTTCTCGAAGGAGAAGCTGGAGATCATAATAGCCGTGGCTTTGTTTCTTTATTGTGCTGATCTGAAGATCAAGTGTGTTCCCGTGTCAAAGGGGTGATCCGGACAACTGTGTAACAGCTATTTTGTTTGCAAAGGGGTTGTTAAATATGACCTTTCAGGTAACAGGATAGCTACCAAGATGATTAGAGGGATGGAGCACCTCTCCTATTAGGACAGGCTGAGAGAGCTGGGACTGTTCAGCCTGGAGAAGAGAAGGCTCCGGGGAGACCTGATAGCAGCCTTCCAGTATCTGAAGGGAGCTCCAGGAGAGCTGGGGAGGGACTCTTTGTCAGGAAGTCTAGTGACAGGATGATGGGTAATGGCTTTAAATTGGAAGAGGGGAGATTTGCACAAGATATTAGGAAGAAGTTATTTCCTGTGAGGGTGGTGAGGCACTGGAACAGGTTGCCCAGGGAAGTTGTTGATGCCCCATCCCTGGAAGTGTTGAAGGCCAGGCTGGATGGGGCTTTGAGCAACCTGCTCTAGGGAGAGGTGTTCCTGCCCATGGCAGGGGGATTGGAACTTGATTATCTTTAAGGTCCCTTCCAACTCTAACCATTCTATGATTCTATGATACGTGTTGTCTAAGCATCCACAGTCTTCCTCTTCAGCCGTCAGGGGCGTCAGTCCATGAGACACTGACTTCACTGGATAATCCTCTGCTCACTGAGCACGCAGAAGGTACAGCAGATCGGCTGAGCAGAAAGAGTTTCAGTTCATGTAACAAATTATAGGCTGAGCTATAAATAGCAGCAGGAATAATTCAATATGTTCATAAAGGGGATGAACTTTGCTTGAGGCTAGGAAAAATTTTCACTGATTGTTGAACTCTGGTGGAGCACATGAGGCTTTAAAAACAAGGGTCTTTTCCTTACTCTTTCTCACATCTTATGCGGTGAGTGAACCAGAACATACAGAATAAAGAATCAGCCTCCTCCCAAACATGCAGTGAAAAGTCAGACATTGTTTGCCACTGCTCTTTATGGAAAGCCTGCTGATATTCTCAGTGTTGTCCAAAACTCAAATTTTTTTATCTGAAAGCGTTATTGGAAGAATGCACCAGCTTTCCATGCTTGCCTTCTTGAAGCACAGAAGCGATAGTTGCAAGAACAATTCCTGCTTCTTGCTTTCTGTCTTCAATTGATTAGACAAAGTGGTTAACACTAGAGGAACAAATTGCTAAAGAAAATGAACAGCCTGTATCTTAAAAGACCCACTTCACCTGCCATTCCTGTGGTTTCTGTGCAGTCAGAGAGCTCCTGAAATCACCTTTGTTTAGAAACAGCACTGGAGGGAACATTGCAGCAAGACCAATAGTAATGGTGTCGTAGGGTTATGGATTATAAGTGTAGTGATGGCTTGGTTTTGGAAAATGACATGTTTGAGAGATGCCAGTGTTCTTAAAAAGAGAGCAAGGGAGAGTCGGAGAAGGTATTGATCCCAGGGATGGAGCAGGAATATACAAAGTCCAGGACTTTAGAGTCCCCATTTGCAATGAGCCTTGATAAATACAGCTAAGAGAGTTTTCACTTGAAGAAATCTCTTCATACTGTACACATACTGTTAATGAATCCATATACTTGATTACATTATCCAAAACTGTCATATGCTTAATTGCAAAATATAGTTTTCATTTAATACTCTGGCACAGCTACCTATAGGCTGCTTCCTTATTTTTTTTCCACCATAACTTCACAAGCAGAATTAATGAGAAAGCATTAAAACACACTGATATGTGCATATGAGATGTTTCAATTTACATCTTCCCCTAATCTTTATTGCAGAGGAATATCTCAGCTGGGAGACAGGGCTCTGGGAACTTCACAGTGTTGTCCCATTAGAACTTCTGTGCTTAAACTTAATAAAAATAAAAAAAGGGTGCATGGGTGGATGGAGGGTGGCGAAGTGTGACAATGAGGAACTGGAAAAATGATGAAAAAGATGGAAGACTTGTCACAGCGAGACCAGGAATGTGCCAGTCTCTGCCATATTTGAGTAATGATTTAAGGTAATGAAGGGTGACATAATAAAATGAATCCATGTACATCTCCACAACCATGTATAAAACTCCTTGGTTCCTGTATGATTATTTGGGCATCTTTTCAGTGGAGTTGTCATGATTCTTACAGACATCACTCTCTGAAGTGTATAACTGTCCTTGTGTCTTTGTGTGATTGGTATTTGTCAAAACAAAGCTTTCATCTCCCCATCAGTCATTTCTTGTTGGGGAAGTGTCATAGAGCAACAAAGTTTCAGTGTCAGTGTGGTCTTTCTCTAGTTTATGCTTTTATTTCCTATTTGTATTCTGCTGCTTAATAGTCCAGGGTACGATCAACCTCCACAGACAGTAAATCCTTCCTGACTTGGTGTGATCATAACTTTCAGGAAAGATTAAATAAAACTGTTACGTGTTATATTCCCATTTGAGTATTTCCACCAAAGCATTTCTGTCTTTCGCTGGCTACCTTCATCTATCCGTGATTGAAGTTGCCTAAATTGAGAGAGAAAGGAAGAAGAGAAACAATCAGGGTGGCTGGCAATTTCCAGCTGTTCTGGCATTCACACAGAATGTAATAATCAAGTCTCCACTTAGTTTGGAGTCAGAACACGGAGCCTTAATGAGGAACCCTCTTCACATTCCTGAGATTTTTATTTTTTTTTTGAATGAGATTGAGCAACTCCTGTATTTGCAGTTTTTCTTTCTTTTACTCAACGAACAGAAGTGGAAGAATCTCTAAAGGCAGCAGCCTTTATAAATATAGTTTCTTTTCATTATATATATACTTTCTTGTGTGACTTCAGATTTTAATTCTCATGCTTCTCATCACTGATTCTTTTTGAGGTGGCAGAGTCCCTCTGCTGCTCGTGCAGCTCTTCCTGATACAACTGAGATTGATTTTCAAGAACTGCTTGCAGCAGCGAGAATGCCAGTTCCCAGTCTTCAGACTTCAGTAGCCTCATTTCTTGTCCTGTGCTGAGTTGGATTTAGGAGCTTAAGAGATTGGGGCAGGGGAAGGGAGGGGATGTTGTATGTTTTCCAGGTTTTTTGCATGGCGGCCACATTGAATGTTAGATATTATGGACTTCATTATTTGACTTGATGGCTAATTTGAAATATCCCAATTTCGAGAGTGTATTTTTTATTTTTTATTTTTCCTTCTTGCTTTGTAAGCTTTTAAATTCCTTCTGTTTATTCTCTTTTTTCCACAATGGCAAGGTCCAATTTCTAAGTCCAGTTTCTTTTTACATGAGAGGCTCCTTTCATATTCCCACATGATAGGGCCCATCTTGTCCTATCTGCTTCACAATCAATGATATTAGTAATAATTGCAGGAATTTATTACAGCTATCCATAACTGAATAGTGGCTTAAATGTGATACAGAATTTGAATTTGTATTTTTATTTGTTGTGTTTATATAATCATATCTACCGTGGACGACTTTCTGTTTTCTGTGACCTGTGCTGATGGAAACATCCCAGATTCCAGAACACCAGAATGATACATGTTTCCATACAACTATTATGTGAACTCTGAGTCTATGTACTTGTATTTTGTGTTGAGGTGTTATCTTAAGAAAGCCCTAATTTTAAATAGTTTGTGAAGGTTGACTCATTATTTCATTTCCCCAGAGCAGAAGAAGTAGTAAAATAATTTACTGAATTTTCTACTTTCAATTTTTAATTTGGGGAGAACAGACAAGATTAGTGTTCTGTGAGTATATAGACCCAACCCAGCATTTCTCAACGTGTTTTCAACTTTATATTACATATGGAAATAAAAGACAGCAGAGGGCAGTAGTATGGTAATTATGATAAAGATGTTTAATTAGCCAATAATCAGTTTGCTCATTTGGATGTTATTTAACTGTTTAGTGACTGAATGATTATCAGAAATTAGTTTTGCTGTGAAGTGTGTGTGGGTTCCCTCTTCTCCATGCTCCCCAAGGTGCAGCACAGCTGTGAGATTTTCTCAAAGTCACAGGATTGTGGAGGCTGGAAGGGACCTCTGGAGGTCATCTGGTCCAACCCCTCTGCTCAAGCAGTGCCACCTGCAGCCAGCTGCCCAGGTCTGTGTACTGATGGCTTTTGAGTGTCTCCAAGGGTAGAGACTCCACAACTTCCTTGAGTAACCTGTGCCCAGTCACCTTCACAGTGACAAAGTGTTTCCTGATGTTCAGTGGGAACCTCCTGCATTTCAGTTTGTACCCATCACCTCTGATCCTGTCACTGGGCACCACTGAAAAAAAACTGGCTCTGTCCTCTTTGCACCCTCCCTTCAGCTATTTCTATACATTGATAAGATCCCCCTTGAGCCTTTTCTTCTCCAGGCTGAACAGTTCCAGCTCGCTCAGCCTTTCCTTGTAGGACAGTATCTGAAGGGAGCCTACAGGAGAGCTGGAGAGGGACTCTTTGTCAGGAAGTCTAGTGACAGGACAAGGGGGAATGGTTTTAAATTGGCAGAGGGGAGATTTAGATGTTTAGAAGCTCTTTCCTGTGAGGGTGGTGAGGCACTGGAACAGGTTGCCCAAGGAAGTTGTTGGTGCCCCATCCCTGGAAGTGTTTAAGGCCAGGCTGGATGGGGCTTTGAGCAACCTGCTCTAGGGAGAGGTGTCCCTGCCCATGGCAGGGGGGTTGGAACTTGATGATCTTTAAGGTCCCTTCCAACTCCAACCATTCTATGATTCTATGATTCTATGACAGAGGCTACCGGCCTTTAATCTTTGTGGCCCTTTGTTGGGCTCTTTCTCATATTTCACGTGAAAAGATTTCACAAATTTGGTTCATCCCGGTTTCCAGTAAATGGGCTGTTCGCTTCACAGGATGACTCTGCTGCAGTTGGTGTTGCTTGGCTTCCAGAAGGATGAATTATCCTCTCTCTTGCAAACACTTGTCCTTGTTTCTGGGATGACACACACTGAAATTCTCTATGTGAGTTGAAGTCTAGATGTACATCTCCAGAAGGGGCTTTGGTGAACCCCATCTAGTTCTTTATCCTCATGGAAGACACTGTGGTGACTTAACGGTGCTCACACTAGAAGTGTTGCTTCTTCAGCATCTTAATAATGTTAAAACAGCAAAGTTTTCTTTAAAAAGCACAGTGTTTTCTTCGTGGACAGCCTCCAGCTGTTGTACCTTATGCAAGTTAAGAATTTTCCTTTGAAAAGGGGACAGGGATAAAAAAATCCTAACCTTTCTAAGTTGTGTTTGTATCAGAATCAGAAAGCCATCAAAATCCTTGTGTAAGAGTTGCGCCTTCTAAAATCCAGACATGAATCCTTGCTGGCATTAAAAACACCTTCAAAGGCCTGATATATCCCAAACAGCAGGAGGTTTACAAACATACTGCATCGAGGGGTTCATTAATCTTCCAAAACTGTGACATGAAATAGGTGAAAAAGAAAATAAAGGGTCCTGACTTTGAGGAGGACATTTCTTTAAAAATTTCTTATGTTTCAAGCCTGTTACTTTAATAAATGTTTTGAGGAAGTGACAGCTTTGCCAATTGAAATTTTCAAGTGTAACTTTCATTGTAGGTTAAATGCAAAGAATAAATTGTTTGAGGTGGGACTGTGTGCGTTTTGTTCTCTTTTTAAACCTAATTGTCTCCTTGCACCCTCATTAAAATAATGGTAAAAGCAGAACTTCAGGAAAGTTTGTTTTCTTTGTTAAGAGTTCTCTGTTTTTCCTTTTCTTTGACATGTCCTGAAAGATAACATTTTTTGTGTGTTTTTACTAGGATTCAGTTGCTCTGAGGCTTTGCCTTATCTTGAGTCTCTCCTGCCTGCATAAAACCAGGACTTTAGACAGTTAGCCCATCTCTCTGCTGCAGCGTAAAGAGATACAAATCAGAAGAGAACTGAGGAAGACAGTTGTCAGTGCTCCTGAGTTTTTCAAATAAGCCCAGTAAGAACCAAACCACTGAATGAGAGTGCAAGAGCAGTAACGTGTCAGAGGCAAGGCTGATAAATAGTTTATGTGCTGACTCTGGTTACGCACAGGCACTGAGTTTTCCCCTCCTGGACCACTTCTAATACAAGCTTTACCTGTCAGAACAGAATGTGTCGAGAATGGGGAGTTTAATTTTCTATTGAACAGCTAAAAACTGTGTGCAGTGTGGCTAGGTTGTTCTGCATTCTTAGAAATCACTGCTAAAATATCTTTTATACCTTGGGTTTTTGTGCAAATGTTTTAATATGCACTTAAACTGATTATTAGTTTAGTAATATGACCTGTTAGCTTTAGAAATGGCACATCTTGGATTGTTTTTGGTGGTCTACTGTGTTTATTTGGTGTGCATACATACATTGCAGCGCACTGTTGCAGTTTTACAAGAATTCAAAAAGCAGTTATGCTTTTTTTATTCATTTTTAACTGATAGTCTTTAAAGCTTTGTGATATTGCTGATTGCCTTTCACCATTCCCACTTACAGCCTGTAATTATAGTGAGTTATTTGTGATTTGTCCTTGGGGTCCAAATTAAAAAATTTGGAGTAATCTTTCTAATGTTTGTAGAGTAAGTTCTACTCAGCAGAGGTGATACAGTTTTGATAGACCTTCCTACATGCCAAAATGCTGGCTTGTAAGCATCACCTGCACAGAGTGATGTTTTGGTCTCTGTGTCCATTGTGTTCCCTGTCCCTCTGCTCATTCCATCAAGAGAGGTCCCAGGTGGCTTCACTGAACACTTTCTGTCCCTCAAAAGACATTGAAATGCTTTGTCCCCAGCAGGTCACCATGATACAATTGCATTTTTCTGCGTAGCATGTTGTGTGTTACTGTTCCTTTTGTTCAGAACATTGTAGATTGTTCTTCATTTATCTTTTCTTTTTACAGTTTCATAGGAGAATTTATAAAGGAATCCCACTGCAGTTCAGAGGGCAAGTTTGGTCGTTACTACTTGACGTCCCTAAAATGAAAGAAGAAATGAAAGACTTTTATAATGTGAGTTTGTAGAATTTCCATTTAATATTAATTAAAAAGCTTTGGATACTAAGACTACAGGTTTTATTAACCTTTTGTTGTTATGCAGTGGTGTTTTTTTTTTTAAAAAAGAGGATTTGAAATTGCATTGACCTCTACTGCTTATTTTAGCTAGGAAAAAAGGCTGTGTATCGAAAAGCACATTTCCAGCTTGTTTTTGAATCCGTAATTCATATAGTTAATTTGATCTCCTTTCTATTTCTTTTCCTATCCTCAAAAACGTGCAAAAGCCCTTCTAAAAGTAAAGCAAAACAAAATGAAAATACCACTGTGTACCAGTAAGAAGGCAGAAACCTCTGAAACTACAGCTCTTTGAGAAATGTCTATTAAGGAAGCACCTTGTTAGCTGCATATTGGTAAGAGGAGTTCCAATATTCTAGAAGGGATTCAAGTCAGTGCCTTAACCTTGTGAAAGCCAGAACAAGCTGGCTTGCTTTCTGTGGACTTACCTCCAAGTGAAGCTTGGATATTCCTTACAAATCACTGTCTTGTTACTTGATTGTATTCTCAGAGTTGCCACTGGTGTCGGATGTTAACCCTCCAAAATTCTACAGGTGTAAATTCACCACTTACATGTATTTCCTACTTAGAATATAAAGAAAATAGCTATGTGTTATCCTCTAGACCCCGTCCTGACTCTGAGTAGCCCTTAAAGCAACTTCTGACTTGTTGTGGTTACGTTCTTCTAAATTTTTCCCTGCTAACTCTACTGTTTCTATGGGTGTGAATCCAGCTGATGGCCATCAGAGCTAAACTTGAGACCCAGGAGTGGAGAATGAGGTTCATCTGTAAGTTAGACAGAAGGGGTATCTAATCCTTTAAAATTCTGCCTTCTCCTCTCTCTTTCTCAGTCTGCTACAGGGTTATAGGAAGAGTTTATCTTACAGAAGTGCAGTTTGGTATTACAGAGTGTTTGAATTTTTTCCCACGGGAATTGAAAAGTTCACTGCCTTTGAAAGAAATAATGTCCAGAGTCTTAAGAAAATTCATTGCTTGTTTGATTTTGGCATTTTCTAATAGCACATTTTTGGAACTAAGGCTTCAGGTCCAAGCAGACAAGAAATCTTGTAAGGTCATGAAAGAAGATCGATGTTAGCATTGATGTTATCTAAATTTTGATGTCTGTGATCTGCCTCTTAAATTATTTATGGCTCTTTACTCTGGCAGGCTGCTATTTCTAACTATTACGTTTTGTTGAACATCATAAGTAAGACCAGCAGCAGATCCAAGAGGCATAAAACAGAGTTCATGTTGAATAATATAGTTACATACAGTATTGAGTAAATCTAGAAGCATTTAAAAATTGGTGAATTAATCTTCAGAAATGATGAATGCCATCTAGTGCTCAATGCAAAACAAAAATGTGTTTGTAGTTCAGATATAGAAGTGGAAGGAGTTTCTTCCATCATTATGCTAGCTTGTTTATTTGTGATAAGCTCATTTTACTGCTCTCCATTTTTTTTCCATTTCCTAAAGTGATACTAATGTTCCTCATTACAAGTATCACTTGCAAATTGCACACCTTAAAATTAGAAGGAAAATATATGCTTTGCTGTAGGACAAATAGCTTCTTTCAGTTCTCTGCGCAGGGCAATTACCAGTTCTTAATCTTCTCTCCTTTCCATTTCTCAACCTCAAGGCACTCTTTTTTCACTCATGTTAGAGACTCGACTGATACGAAGCACTCAGGGTTTTTTTTCCTTTATTCCAACAAAACATAGGCTCTGGGTCCTCATGCCACCTTAAAACTGTAAATTTTGTCGTCCCTTCTTTTCTGTCTCTCTGGGGGACAAGGCGACCTGGATGGTAGTACTTTAAATCTAAAGAGGACTGAGTTCACCCTTAGTAAATTTGCAGATGACCCAAGTTGGGTGGGAGTCTCAACCAGCTTGAGGGCAGGAAGGCTCTGCAGAGGGATGTGGACAGGCTGGATCCATGGGCCAAGGCCAACGGGATGAGGTTCAACAAGGCCAAGTACCAGATCCTGCACTTGGGTCACACCAACCCCATGCAGTGATACAGACCTTAGAAAGAGTAGCTGGAGCTTCCCAGTGGAGGAGGACCTAGGGGTGTGTTGGTCAACAGCTGGCTAAATATGAGCCAGCTGGAGCTTCCCAGTGGAGAAGGACCTAGGGGTGTGTTGATCAACAGTTGACCGAGAAGACCAACAGCATCCTGGCCTGTATCAGGGATAGTGTTCCCAGTAGGACTAGGGATGTGATTGTCCTCCTGTACTTGGCACCGGTGAGGCTGCACCTCAGGTGCTGTGTCCAGTTTTGAGCCCCTCACTATAAGTAAGACATTTTGGTGCTGGAGAAGGACAACAAAGCTGGTGAGGGGTCTGGAGCACAAGTGTTATGAGGAGCAGCTGAGGGAGCTGGGGTTGGTTAGTCTGGAGAAAAGGAGGTTGAGGGGAGACCTTGTTCTCTACAACTACCTGAATGGAGGGTATAGTGAGGTGGGGGGTTGGTCTCTTCTCCCAGGTAACAAGCGATAGGACAAGAGGAGACAGCCTCGAGTTGAGTCAGGGGAGGTTTAGATTGGATATTAGGGACAAATTTATTCAGAGGAAGGGTCATTAAGCTTTGGAAAGGGCTGCCCAGGGAAGTGGTTGAATCACCATCCCTGGAGGTATTTAAAAGACAGGTAGATGTAGTGCCTAGAGATATGGCTTAGTTGTGGGTTTGGAAGTGTGAGGTTCATGACTGGACTTGATCTTAGAAGTCCCTTCCGACACAGATGATTCTATGATCCTAAAGGATACTGAAAGGTGCACAAAGCTGAGATTATGGTTAGTGTTCTTCTGGTTAGTGGCTGCTACCAGCTGGTTCAGTGACTTACAGGTAGTTCCTGAGTTACCTGAAGCTTCTGGTTGTATTCAACAGACCGAATGGACATTATTATTCCCTGTTTGATCTCTTTGTTTTTCTTATTTTGTTTCTTTCTTTTCTTGCAACCAGAATCTGTAGATTGGGTTGTCTGGGGTATTCTCTAGTAATGCCTACTCAAGTGTAATATTTTGTAAATATCATGTTGAATCCAGCTGGAAATGTCTTGCAAACTCAACTTTTCAGGACAGAAGTCAGAAAGAATGAACGTCAAGAGAAAATTACTTTAAGTGCCACCTTATTTTTCTCAATCTAAACTGCAGGCTTTCTAAGTATTCAATTGCAAAAATAGATTTAATTATAAAATGTTAAACCAAGTGCTAAAGTAGAGGTATTCTCCAACTAAATTAGGTTAGAATAGAAACAGGGCGGAAATGACTAGGGAAATGTCCATTATCTATACTTAGATAATAGGTGGCAGCTATGCAGCTATTACTTCTACTTAGAGAAGAAGGCAGGAAAAGCATGAAAACCACACTAAATGGTTTGCTGAAAGTCCATTCTGGAGCACTTGCATCTTAAGTTCTTTGTCCTGAGTAGTAAAATTCACTTTCTGTCTTTCTCTGGTGATGTGCCTGCCTGAGAAACGGGGATTAGAAATTTGAAGTGCTGAAAAGTAGCCTTCAATATATGTATTAAATGGTGTGTCACAAAAATGGGTATTATGGGATTGGTCATTTTACATCTGTACTGTGTGAATGTGTCTGATTCTGTGGAATTTCTATATGTATATGCATATTTTGGAAGTTAAAATCTTTAGCTTGTGGGTTGCTATTCTATGGTAAGTGTTTTAAGTCGAGATGGTGAAAACTCTAGTATGGGTGTACGTTCAGGCAAATTTTTGCTATTTCAGAGTTCGCAATTTTAAACTTAATTTTTGTTCTTTGCTGTTTTACAGAAATTGAAGTGTCAAGCACGAGGGTCTTCACCAGATATTAGGCAAATTGATCTTGATGTAAATCGAACATATAGAGATCATATCATGTTTCGAGACAGATATGGTGTTAAGTAAGTACATGAAAAGGTTTTGTTTTGTTTGTCTTAAAACTGGCTTCTGCTCTGCCTCAGGACTCTTTGACCTGTGCAAGAATATTGAGTGTAAGCTCCAGACACTGAAAGCAGGATTGTTTGTGTGCAATGGTGTAATCATTATTTTATTTAGCTGTGAGGGGTAATGGTTTTAAATTGGAAGAGGGGAGATCTAGATGAGATATTAGGAAGAAGTTCTTTCCTGTGAGGGTGGTGAGGCACTGGAACAGGTTGCCCAGGGAAGCTGTTGATGCCCCATCCCTGGAAGTGTTTAAGGCCAGGCTGGATGGGGCTTGGAGCAACCTGCTCTAGTGGGAGGTGTCCCTGCCCATGGCAGGGGGGTTGGAACTTGATGATCTTTAAGGTCCCTTCCAACTCTGACCATTCTATGATTCTATGATTTTCAAAAACTTTTTGCATCTCTATTAACTTTCATCTCCCCATAGATTTTAGCCATTCTTTGGATTTTATATTTCTCTTCTCCTAGTACCTAATTCAGAACCAAATAAAGCAGTATTTTAGATGTGAGCATTTAATTATTTACAAATGCAAGCCCTAATGCTTTTGGATTTCTTCAAAATGTTATTTTTTTTATTTGCTGTCATTGGATGAGGAATATTAGGCAGCTGTCATCTTTAAAAATGCTTAATAGCAAAATAAGTGGCGCTACAGACATCTGCATTGTTGCTTGCTTGCAGCATCAGCACCCTGCTGAGATGAAGAGAGTGGTTTTTTTCCCTTCTATGACTGTATTAGTTCAATTTTTAATCTCCTTTTCTTTCCTGGGCAGATTCTAGTTTACTCTTTTCAAAAAAGCAGTACTCAGAGAGCTGTGGACTATAATATGATAGTAAAGCATTTTCTTATGTTATTACTCTACGTATTTTGTGGACAAATTCTAAAGATGGGGAATTTCACTGCTGGCTGCAACAGGGGATGGTCTGAAAAGCAGAAATTCCCAGGCTGGAAGCTGTTCTGTGCAGCCACCTCAGTTTTAGATGGATTTGTGCAGTGCTGTCTGTGTGTGCCTCTCGGTGGTACTGACACAGTGCTGTGCAAAAATGGCTCTGGTGCTTCTGGGCCTCAGTTAGGGGTTTTTTTTCCCACATTTTCAGCGTTAGCAGCATCTTGGTACCCCATCACGTCGGAGTTAACACGAGCAGAGCCAGCTCCAGTCCCTGGAACTGTGTTGTAAGCGTGTCCTCAGAGTCCACGGGAAAGCCTTTGGCTGCATAAAGCAATTTCACTCTTGGAATAGATCTTACTGCACATATATTACGTATTTGCAGTGATGCCTCAATGAAAGATTCAGAAATTGTTTCACATAGCAATGAAATAAAGTCCCCCTGGTAAATTGATAGCTTGTTTGACTTTTAAGTAGAGTGTATGTCTTGAAGATTCATTCTTTTGCAGGTCTTTAATGGCATCATCTAGTGTAAACAGTACTAAAATTACCATAATTTTATGTATTTTACTCTCAATGAAATTGAGCTGTTATGTTGAGTTTTCTCACGGTCAACTGAAGATACAGAAAGTTCCTGTACATCTGAGACCTTTTAGTTTGTCCTTGTAAAATAAGATTCCAGCTTAATATCTAGTGCTTCAGGTTACACTTTCCTTTGGTTACTGAAAAATGGCTAAGCTTCAGTTCTGCAAAGGGGCAAACAGAAATGCCACAATCTAGATGTTTTGGCAAAATTATCCAAGTATACATCCTTTTTCCAATAGAAAATATTCAGCTTTTTGCTAATGCTTTCTATTTTTAACCTGCTAATATCTATTTCTATACTTCTGATTAGTGACAGGCAGAGGGAATTTCACTGGACAGAAAAAGGGTAGTATGCAAAGCTCAGCAGTTAAATTTTAGGAGGTTTAGATGAAAGTAGGCGTTCAGGCTTACAAATTCTGTCCCAAATAAATAATGAAAAAGTAGGTGTGAATTTAAAAATTCCTTATGAGTGTTCACCAATACTTTGAATTTAAGAAGGGCAGAGTTTTGATTTGTTTTGTAGAGTTTGGGGTTTTCTTTTTCTTTTTTGATCTTTCTACCTTCACAAGCTAGAGTGTTTTTACAGAAAGTGAAGGACACATACAAAGCTCTTTGTAATTCTAACTCTTAAGTACGCGGAGATCAGTATGATCTGGAGGACTGAGCAGGGGATGCTGACTCAGAGTTGGTATTGGTTTTCTTTGGTTTGACAGCAGCAGTCACTAAAGCAGCCTTTAAGTTGGGTGCCAAGATTAAGAAGACACCTTTGTGGCCGCTTTGTGTATTTCAGCTTTCCTGGATCTCTGAAGTTGGTAACAGCTATTAGAATCATAGAATCATAGAATGGTTAGAGTTGGAAGGGACCTTAAAGATCATCAAGTTCCAACCCCCCTGCAATGGGCAGGGACACCTCTCCCTAGAGCAGGTTACTCAAAGCCCCATCCAGCCTGGCCTTTAACACTTCCAGGGATGGGGCATCAACAACTTCCTTGGGCAACCTGTTCCAGTGCCTCACCACCCTCACAGCAAAGAACTTCTTCCTAATATCTAATCTAAATCTCCCCTCTTCCAATTTAAAACCATTCCCCCTCGTCCTGTCACTAGACTTCCTGACAAAGAGTCCCTCCCCAGCTCTCCTGGAGCTCCCTTCAGATACTGGAAGGCTGCTCTCAGGTCTCCCCGAAGCCTATTAGTGTTCCAGCAGTGTTTATGTCTGGGGTGTTTAAAATTTGGCATTCAGAATAAATTAGTGTTTGAAATGTAGCCCATCCTGCATTTCACTTCACCTGGCTATAAAAAAAATGATGATCTGACACCGTTGCCTTCTCAAAAGTTATAGGTATCTTTTGAAACATTTGAACACGTAGAACATCAGAAAAGTGCTAAGAACAGTATTGGTTTGAAATCAGAAGAGTGCATCATTGGAAAGTGTGATTTGTCCTGTTCTTTACTGCTAGACAAGTTAAATCAGGCAAACAGGTTTCCAAAACATAGTTGACTACTTACGTTTTTCTGTTTTTATAAAAAACAATATTGCATTATTTTCCTTTTCTACTCTTATTTCTCCAGGCAACAGTCTTTATTCCATGTTTTAGCTGCATATTCCATATATAATACGGTAAGTTGTGTACCTTCACACTTAAATATGGTTTCTCTGAACATGCTATAAGATAATAACTTGCAGTTCTGTATCTTCTTTCTCCCTAAACAAACAAACAAACCAAACATTTTAGAGTTTATTGGAAGTGTGTAGAAATAAATTGCTTGCTTGTTGACGTGTTTTGAGCTGAGGTTAAAATAAAACAAAACGCCTTGTTTATGTGTATCTTATTGGACAGACTGAATGGTGCATACAATTAGACTGAGACTTCAGTATTGTGTCTAATTAGAATAATGAATTTGTGCTCTACTGGAGTTTTAGACTATGTTTTTTTTCTCCCATTATATTGCATACTTCCCATTAAGATAATTTGAATGATGGGAGGGAAAACACTGCAGAGAGATGTGTGTTGGAGTAAACAGGCAAATAGGCAACAGGGAAATATTTTGTAACTTGGAGGATTCTAACAAACAGAAAATGCTTTTAAAGGTTGCATCTACTTTACTTAACCCCTCTTCTAGAGGTGCTCCAATATATGTGTTTAAGTACATTCCATTGCTAAGCTGTGTCCCAAGTGAGGATTTCTTGTACCACAACTAAACCAAGACAGTGGGGTTTCTGGACTGTGTCATAAGGGTTGGAAACTTACATATTTTGTAATTTCTTTTGGCTGCATGCTAAAAATAGAAGAAACAGCAATGTTATCATGTCCACATTTTAATTTACCATCCCCTCATCCCTTGGGCCCATTTTGATCGTTTTTGTACATCTTTCGTATTATATCCATCAGCAGCTTCCTAGAATTCAGTATAAAAATACGTAAAGTTAGGAAGAAGAAAGTGAATTTAAGCACTTAGTTTAGTTAAATACCACTTTGTTTCATTTCTACAAGTTCTAGGAAATGTAACCTTTCTGTCCTGTTTTGGTTGGTGTCTCCTCCTGATTGTTGGCCCGTGGAAGAATTTACATTACTGGAATTTGTTGTCTTTCTCTTGTTATGTTGTCATAAGCTTTTCACTGCAAACAGCCTTGACACACTGAGAAATAAAACTCTGGAATATCCCCTATAGAACACTGGAATAATATTATATATCCCCCATAGAACGTTGGAATAATTTTGCATGAAAAATATTGTTTAATATCAACTTAACGATGAGAATAGTGCATTGAGGCTTTTATTTTACATTTTATGTTGTTGGCTTTTTCCTCTTGACCTATAGCAGTTCTTATGCTTTGCTTCTATCTCTAGAGCAAGGTTGTGCTAAGAACTTGTAAAACTGAAAAGCCTTATCAAACAATTAAGTCGTTGTTACAAATGCTTTATCAGTGGGGTTATCTGAGCAGCTAAATGATAGTGACAGTTGGTTCCTGCCATAAAAGTCAGAATTAATAGCAGAGGAAACACTCAAGTTCAATTTTGGAACAATAAATTTTCTTTCTTCGGGTTTATTACGTTTGGTTCCATGGGCTACTAAACTTGAGTGTGTTTGTAGTTACAGGTCATTCTTGAAAAGTCCTGTTTGTCAGATGGTGCCCGGACTGTAAAGCAAAACAAAGCAAGACACCCCTCCCCACAAAAAAAAATAAGCCCAAATCACAACAAAAAGGAAAACACATCCATTCAGAGAATAAGATGATGCAGTTACTTGAAATGATTAGTACTGACACGGATTTTGTGCCTTAGTAGGGGTTTCTAATGAACAATCAAGACTTCCAATCTACTTTTCAGTTGGAGGATCGTGTATCATCCCTTCTATCAATATGTTAAATCTTTAATTATAAAGTGTGTTTGGTGGTGACATAATTAGGGAATTCATGCCATCGGGACAGGCATCCTCTTTTCTCCCCTGCCTCAAGGGAATACTAACAGCTCATGGTTATATGGCTTCTGGTTTTGGTGTTTTAATTTTCTTACTCTCTGATTTTCAGGAAGTTGGATACTGTCAGGGAATGAGCCAGATCACAGCTTTACTCCTGATGTACATGAATGAAGAAGATGCCTTCTGGGCCTTGGTGAAACTTCTCTCTGGTCCAAAGCACGCTATGCATGGTAGGGAGATTCATGTAACTTAATATATATTTAGCTTTCAACCTGCCCTGTTTAAGCTGTAAATTATTTGAAAATGGAGCTATGCTGTCCTGTCTGTATAGTCAAAATGAGACATAATGGGAGCTTTATACTGGGGGGGCTATTGGATGTTACTGGAGCATACCCGTAATTATAAGTAGTTGGTTTTATATGTGAAATCTTTCAAATAGTCATTAGACAATAGACAGTAATGAAATAGTCAATAGACATTCTATGATTCTGTGATTAATGAAAATGTTTTCTTTCCTCTTAATGTCTCAGGGAATGTAACCAATGGAAGGCTGGTTATACAGACATCTAGATAGGTTTCCACTACTATTTTCTTACTAACACAGAATGCCTCAAATTATTTTGCAGCTTTGCTGGCAATTGGCAGGACAGGAATCCACAGTAACAAATGAACCTGTATCTGGGCATTATCTTTGGGTTTCATGGTTTATCATGGAATCATAGAATGGTCAGAGTTGGAAGGNCTGGACCTGATTCAACAGATCTGTTATCTCTGTCTTGCACGTTTCCTGCCCTTGTGGTTACTTTTATGTTATTGGTTGTTCTCTCTTTCCATGCCAAATTCAGTATGATCTATGCGTATTCCATGGCTGTTGGTATGGAACAACTCCAGGAATCCCAGTATCTTTTGTAGATGTTAGTGATGTGGTGATTCAGAAAAGTTACAGTTCTTGGAAGCCTGAAAAAGTAAATATTATCTAGAACTTGGGATTTTTAGCAAATTTCCAGCAGGCTTTAGCTCCTTTTCCCTGTTTAAGACTTTCTCATACTGTGGTATCTTCTTTCACTGGCTTTTCAGTGTTCCTAGATGTTCTTCACCTCCAAGACAAAGTGCCAGTTGGTTATTTTTCTGTTTATACTTCTGCAAAGCTGTTGCCTTTAAAAGAAAAAAAAAGGCAGTCTGACATGAGGATCAGCATCATAAATGAAATTTTGAATTCATGAGGAGTCAAAGACTTACTTGGAGATTTATATAATAGTAACATGGACCAGAAGCATCTCACAGAAAACTATAGATTTAATAACAACCACGAGCAGTGCGACTGCAGCTGTGGAATACACTTCTGTAGAATGTTTTGCTGCTCAAAGGTCACAGAAAATTTTAGATGTTTTGGGGAGGAAGTCTAAATCAACTTATTATATACTAAGCCACTGGAGCTGGTTTTGATACATGGGAGCCTTGCATAGGTGTAGTTGACTTTTTAAGGTGCCATATACTGTTAAACAGGTTTTTAAAACTTTTCCCAGATTTTATATCTTCGTGTTTTGTCCATGTCACCTTTTCTTGAAACAGGAAAGTCCTAACCTTGGACTACCTGATAGCAGCCTTTCAGGATCTGAAGGGAGCCTACAGGAGAGCTGGAGAGGGACTCTTTGTCAGGAAGTGTAGTCATAGGACAAGGGGTAATGGTTTTAAATTGGAAGAGAGGAGATTTGGATTAGATATTAGGAAGAAGTTCTTTACTGTGAGGGTGGTGAGGCACTGGAACAGGTTGCCCAGAGAAGCTGTGGATGCCCCATCCCTGGAGGTGTTCAAGGCCAGGCTGGATGGGGCTTTGAGCAACCTGCTCTAGGGAGAGGTGTCCCTGCCCATGGCAGGGGGGGTGGGACTTGATGATCTTTAAGGTTCCTTCCAACTCTAACCATTCTATGATTCTATGGAATATGATGCTAATGGAGAAGTCTTTACACGGATTTTTCAGGCTGGTTTTTGTAGTCACCATTTGAAGTTGCCGTGATGAACAAGATAGTTCATCTGGTAGCTGGTGATGGACCTACATGGGCAGATGTTGCTTGTGTACATATGGGAGTCAGCTCTCTGCCTATGTAACTTACTGAATACCCCGTGCAGACCTCACTCTCTCCCTCCTTCGTTCCTTCCCTTCTCCTTCCCACCTCATGTTACTGGGCATGCACATGGGAAGGGATTAAAGAGGGAAGGGGAGAGCTTTGAGTAGCCCAAGAGGCTTGATATGTTCCTCTACAGGGCATGTGAACCATTGTGCCGCTGGCTTCTACACACATAGAAGCTGTCTTGGCAACATCTTTTAAGGAAGTTTGCATTTATAGATATGCTGATGAAACCTTTATTCAAGTCTTCCAAATTTAGCATTTATTAAATATTACCAACCTAATCTAAGGTCCCACTTTCAGCAGGTTGGACCAGGTTCTTTTAGAGCTATTTGGGGCTCTGCCTTGCGAGCTTCCCCAGTGCCTTGCATGCAAAAAACTAACTTATTTTTAGTCTTGACTTTATCTTCTCTGAGCATTTCTAAAAATCTTTATACACTGTTGAACCTACAAATTCTCTGCCAGGCTTTCTGCTTCCACGATGTTTGAAAATAGGTCTATTAGTATTTTTTTAATGTCTTTTGTAAGTTGTTTTTTTTGGGGAAGGCTTGTTTTTCACATTTTTATACTGCCAGTGTTTGATCATCTGTGTGTTTCTGATCTGAACACAGTGTCGGCTTTTTGAAGGATCTTCTTTGAATGGTTTCTTTTCCTGCTGTGTAGCTGTACTAGCCTTCCTTTACATTTCAAGTTTTTTTGGCTAGTATTACGTGTTTGCTCTGAGCCTTTTTAAAACTCACTTGGAAAGGGGATCTTAGTGCTTTCCTTTTCCAGTGTATGATCAATAAAATTATTCAAGATTTTTACTATGCCCTTAGTTTCAGTTGTGTGGTCTTTGCTTTATACTATGTGTTCATATTTGTCTTGCTAGAATATCCTTCTTGTCCTTTTTTATTGTCTTCATTATGGGCAGTTCTAGTAGCTGTCTGTGCTGTTTGTCCTTCTATCATTAATATGCTGAGCATAATCCTGATTTATGTCATTTTGCTTTTAAAAGTTATAGTTGTTATGGACTGTGGGGTTTTTTTGCTGTTTTTTTTTGGGGGGTGGAGGGGGTCTGTTGGTTTTTCTGTGGTTTTTCGTTGTTGGGGTTTTTTTTGAGGAAATTATAAATTTGATTTCCACCTAATCATATAGTGGGTAGACTGATGTAGGACTGATGGATCATACAGGTTGGGCAGAGAATGGCTGGAGAGCAGCCCTGGGGAGAAGGACTTGGGAGTGCTCATGGATGAGAAGCTCAACATGAGCCGGCAGTGCGCG